>CM048825.1:25438928-25840207 GCA_026586065.1 Dioscorea zingiberensis | reverse complement strand
ATGAAAAAATAAAGTCCATATCAATCTCTATGCAAGTTCTAATTGCATATAAGAGTATGCTGGCTCATTCTCTTGTGACACCACCGGGCGTGTTGTGAGAGAATCACGCTGGCACTCTTATGAAATAAAGCCATAGTCTCAGATTGCATCTTCGTGAGAACTCCTCTATCAAATTGATAATCGGGTTCCCCTTTATGCCATAATCTATGAAGTACCTGGGATTGCTATTTCAAGTAGGATTCGCATCTAGATCCACTCCAGTTCCTCTACCTAAGGTTCTCAGATTTATCTATAATGCATTTATGTGGATATGATAATATTTGTTGGATTTTGTTAAGTTACCAATGGAACAAGACACTCAAGTACCATTACATATAACCGTGGATTTATATTTCTAATTGCGCTTGGCGTGAGAATTCATGTACTATTGGCAAATACAATTCGCTTAGGCTAGTTGCACAACTTCCCCTTAACCGAAGTTCCCTGACCCGGGAATTCAGGGACGTGCAAACATGGTCGGGCCCGGCCGAGATTAATTCCTCGCCCGTGTCGGAAGTCCCTGGTTCCTAGAAGCGGCTCAAGCAAGTTATATCTTTGGGGCGGGGAACAGATTAGACAAATTTCCTCCAACGCCTTTCGTGTTGACATTAGCCGAGGTGCATGGCCTTAAGGGCCATTGTGGATGGGCCTCGGCTCCCGCATTATTAACAAAATTGGTTTATGAGTAAGCAAGGGGTTATTCTAATGGAGACCAACACTCTGTAGTGCATAGAGTATATGGTAAGAAGAGTTCACCGCATGGAGACATGATACATATGCACCTTTTAAAAAATCTGTCTAGAATGATATGGGATTAGCATCCTCTCAAGGCACCTGCTAAAAAAGAGAATTTAGGGCTAAAAATTTAAACTTCTCGGCAACACTTTCCCCTTTTATGCAAAAATCCATATACTAAAAAGTAAATTAACTCCAAATCCCCTCACACAATCTTATGCATATACTCCACCCCTAACACATGGGGACCATTTACTTTTAGAGTTCCTAAGGTGTAGAAAGCAGAAACCAAACAAGCAAAAGAATATAGGAGGGCCCATGAGAATAATGTGCAATCTGAGGGTGGGAGACTCGGGTTTAGGGGACTAGAATGAGGTAGCGCAGGAATCTCCGTACCAAGCATAGTCACGCAAGACGGGAGAAGGCTTTCCCGCCATGAAGACTGCAAGAAATAAAAAAGTAAAAATTTGGAAACTTTTCGCCAGCTCTTCTCTAACCTAATTTCCCACTCGACCGACATCCTTTAATGCATTTAGACTAAGTTGTGTGTTGCAAATGCCTGGCACTTTCAAAAATGTGTCTTCTTGTAATAACATCGAGACGCATCTACGACGGAGCCGCCATGACGCTTGTTTTGGCAAAATTTATTAACAAAGCCTACAGCATTTTGTGTCACGATGATCACTGCTTCCACAATCGGTTGTGCCTTTCTCGATTATCAAGGCCACAATGGTTGCCTTAAAGAATCTAAGCAACGCCGCTTGACATACATGAGCTTCCCGGTAATCAAGTAATGCTAAGTACATAAATACTTCCTTTACCCTCTACCTTAATGATAATTCTAGCATCACTTTGATTTCCCCATCAAATCCTAACAAATTGCTTAATACTCAGACTTTTATATGGCATGTGCGTTATTGTCCGCGTGGGCATGTTCCTCCAAGGTGCTTCCATTCCCTTCCACTTGGGCTTCTCATCATCCTACACATACAACAAAATAGGAATTATTCACAATACACAAATACTAACAAACTAACCTCTACTAAAAGTTTCTCACGCATTATAGTAAGCTAATTTGCCCAAGGTCGATAGAAATATTTGTGCACATGTCCAAAAAAATTATTCATCTTAGGGTCAATTCTAAGTAGCGCAAGGATCCTTTGCTTGTTCTGGGGCCCAGCTTAGATATCTTTCTTGATCCAATTGCAGTGCTCGTATAAACCTAGGGTGATCTTTAGGGAAGCGGGATTTTTGATGTTGGTGACTGTCAAAAGTTAATTAAGTTCCCATCTTGGCTTTCTAGAAGAGCCTTTAATGGGTGTTTGCATCCCATTGGTATTAGTTTGCTATAGTATGTACTAGGGCGTGTGCGCCTGACAAATGCATCGCTTGTGGTTTTCATGCGGCTGGCACCTCAGATTCAAGAGCTTAAGCAAGTATGTGCATTAGGCCTCTTTCTAAGTTCTACTTGTATAGCTTTCAATTCTAGTACACCTTCTGCAGACTTCTTAGGAGTCCTTGGAAGTATTATAGGTTGCTGCTCATCTCTTGACCTCCATCAGACTTCCACCCTTATAAACATCAAGAATTCTCTTCGCAAATATAAAAAGTGGATGACCCAAAATGATAAAGTTCCTCCTTGTCCTCCCTATAACTACAACACAATAAAGTCTTGGCAAGATAGATGAACTCAACAACCTTGACTAGAATTATCTTCTTACCCTCCTCCGATTTGATATACATGAATTAAACGCCCTCACTAATCGCAAAGTGACACAGTGAGGGGTTTCCGACTCTCACATACCTACTACTACTTGTAGGATTATTAGAGTCCTATCAAATTTACATACCTAGATCCAAGCGGACACATACCGCTTCCTTCCCAACAAATTTCTACCGATAGCGCAAGAGGTTAAGCATTGTTATAAAGCCAGCCAGGATCATCAGAAGCTTGGAAGCGAGTTTTCTCCTCGCAGTAATAACACTACACTCCTCACATGAGTACTCATCATGGGGCCCTTAAAGTGCACTCCAATTTCCAATTTTTGATAGAATATCGCTTATAAACTTGCGGTTAGCAACGGGTATTATTCCCTCTAGTGCCTTCCCTCGCAGAAATGGGATGGTAATAAGCAATCTTTTTAAATACCTCCAAAACCTTCTTCTAAAGTGGATGTCCAATTTTCGGATCCTTCGGGAAGGCCCTGAGGGAATTGAGGTGGCAAAGCAAATTCTATACAACAAGATTCTTATTCTCCACTCTCTAACCGCTTATTGATTCGTATGTGTGGTTGGTCTCTCCTTTGTGTTTAACTAGCTCTTCGAGTTGCTTGCAACTATATATGCAACATGACTGCTTTCACATATATGACATTGATCCTCTCCTCTAGGATTGGCTCTCAGGTAATGGGTAGAGTTCCCGAGGTCGATTATTGGCATTGTCAGCAACTCTCCCCATTTGTACCATCAAGGTCTTCAATGTTGAAGCCTAAGACTACATCATTGCATCGGTGTATGCCATATACTTCGTGGCAATCTCTTCAAGTTGATCTACTTTGGATTCCAATGCACGTTTTCTATCCCATTAAGGTAGTGGCATATTGTAATGTTGTTGATTGTAAGGGTACTGTTATCCAGAATTGCTCCAAGTGACGTTTTGCTGATTTTGCTACTTGTTGGGGTTGTACTGATTGTGAAAAAAATATTTATGACTCTTTTCCGTAAAATTGTATGGAGTCTTGAGCAATTGAGAGCCCTCTCAAGCATGTCCACTAGTCTCGCTCAAAATGAAGGGGGCATACTTGATGAGCTAGCACCTAAAATTCATGGTCAAGCCGCTCCCATCTTCTTTGAGAGCTTAGAAAGTTGGAATTGGATTGATGCCATGGCTTCACTTCCTTGATACTCGCAACTCTTTTACAAGTATTATGCTCAAGGTCATTGATAATTATTTGCAAAAATCTTTTCAAGGAGGTGATAACCTTCATCAATCAGATTTACTCATCAAGGCTCCTCCCATCGCAAAGCATCAATAGTAGTGTGGGTAGGTCCTGAAGGCCATTATAAAATGTCTACAAGACCGGTAGCCACTTGAGTAAACTATGATGTGGACAACAGCAACAACTCCTTGAATATCTCCCCAGCCTCATATAGAGATTCCGAGTCATACCGAGTTAACGCTATGATATCATTTTGTAGTCTTGTAGTCCCATCGTGGGAAATACTTCATAAGGAACTTTTGTAGTAGATCATCCGAGTGATAATGGACCCACTTGGGAGGGAATGTAGCCAATTCTTTGCCTTGTCCCATAGAGAAAATGGGAACAACCTCAACCTCATTGCATCTTTTGAGACCCCATTATACTTCAAGGTATTACAAATCTTCAAAAAGTTTATGATGTGTGTATTCAGATCTTCATGGGGATAACCTATGAACTATCTTGCATTCTTAAATATATGAATGGTAAAATGGCTTGATCTCAAAATTATTTGCATATGTAGCTGGCCTTTGTATGCTAGAGCTAAGCTCCCGAGTGTATGGGACAATCTTACTCATTCATGTGTCTTCATGCATCACCTTCTTCCATCGATGTCAGCTTCTAATGCCTTCGCATGAACTTGACCGAAAATACTGAGGAACTTGAGTGATAATTTCTTTCTCTTCGAAGCCTTCTCAAGGTTCTTTCTATCTCAGGATTGTAAGGCTTCAAATCAGAATCACTCATGCACCCTATGGATAGGGTAAGAAAGAGAAGCTAAGAAAATTTGTACATAATGTATCGAAAAAAAGAAGAAGAAGAAGCAAAGATCGAAAGCAAAACAAAAGTGATTGAAGTGAGCTAGACTTAATTTTGCTAATATCAGCTAGAGAACTATCCTATTCCCTGGCAACAACGCTAAACACTGTTTTGGGGCTAGGAGACCACACTCTCATGTAATTGTGCTCCGCTACATAAGAATAATCGTAAGTACCGCGGTCTAATCCTAAAGGAATAGTGAGTGCCCTAACTAAGTACCAACTACTTTTAAGCCTTAATTAGTCCAATAAAACCATAAGAAGGATTGCCCCCTTTTAATTACTAATCTAAACTAAGAAAGCAAATAAAGATAAGTGAGAGGGTTTCTGGGAGAATCAAGTACTAGCACTAAGGTTGGCATGCCCTCCTCAACACTATACAAATGATCAATCTTGGACTCGCTTTGAATTGTTGTTGTTGTTATGATTGGGGGTTTACTAAGAATAGGCTTTGAGATCTTAATGTTAGACATTAATAATCATTTATATCTTCTTACATGAATACCTCTAATGCTACCATATATTTCTATCCTGCTACACATACATTCTTCCTCATATATATTTATTTGTATCATATATATATTTATTTATATGTCTATTAACACATACTTCCTTTGTTGTATATCAAATTGGCTTTTGCCCTAATATATCAATCATTCCATTTCTCATATCTTACATGGTATCGATGCCAAATCCACCGATGTTGCACTTCTTCTTGGCTCATGTCTCCTCACCGCACACGCCATTGTGAGTTTGACAGTTGGGGATCTCCTCTCCTTCGTCGGGCCCCTCGCTTATTCTAGTTTCTTTGATGAACCGCCATCGCTGCTCTACATCTTTGTTGCTACTCCTGCTCGTGTTCATTGCTGTTCCGTTCTCCCATGAGCAATTTTGGATGGGGCTTGGGTTCTTTTGGACGCAGGCTTGGGTTAAAATTTTGGCAGATTTCAAATGCATGGTGGTGTTGTTTGTTGTTTGGTTCTCATTTGTGAAGGCGATTTGGTGGTTGTTTGATTCATGGAGGCGCTTTGGTTGAGGTATCTTTATTATTTGTTGTTTGATTCATAGAGGTGTTTGGTTGAGGCGCTTAGAGGCTTCCTCGTGTTTTGTGGATTTCCTGCTTATATGATACAAAGAGATTATTGGGCCGCCATTTCATTGATTTAATTAGGTTCTTGCTTCATGGGCCAACAGTGGAGGTGTTATGACATTGTAAGGATTTCTTGGGCTTTCAAATGCATTTGTGTTCCTCTTATGCTTGGTCCTCATTTGTGTTACTGTTGTACAATTACATCACTTGAGTGTTATTAGAGGAGAGGATAGACATATCTTGGGGTGTTGAGCGCCTGTTCCTCATCTCACCATCCTTCCCTTCTGATTGTCACTTAGCAAGTATTTTATTATGGCCTCTTCTTCCTTAACTCCTAATTTTCTTGCTCTTGTTGATGTTAAATTGAATGGCTCCAACTATAAGGAATGGTTTACCACCGTCCGCGGGTGGATCCTTTTTGGCTTAGGAGTTGCTTGGCCATGTTGATAGCATATCTCCGCCACCCAATCGAAGTCTTCTCCCGATAGTTCTAATGGTTCTATCTCCACCATTTTGGATTCCTTTTGATCATCGTGGCTTGGTATGATGCTAATCATAGAGCTATGGCCATCATTTATCGGGCCTTGTGAGGTTGATATTCGATGGAGATTGGACATCTTACCACCGCTTGTGAGATGTGGGAGTATCTCAAGGCTTACATGTTTGAGCAAATGCCCAAATTTTGCTCGTGAGCATGCCGCTCTGCTGTGATTTTTCTCTACATTCAAGCAGCCGTAAGTGCTCAAACCGAGTATGCCTTCGAAGTTGTTGTCTATTTGGCGCCACTTTGACTCTTTGGAGTCCCCCACTTGTAAGCATTATACATCTTGTTCGGGACTTGTGTCCGCCTTCGTGAGCTCAAGCGGACCTAAGTGAGTTTCTCATGCACCTCTATCTTGATTTTGAGTTTGTTTGCGCAATGCCTTCTTAATCGAGACCTTGTTCCTTCATTTGATGATATGGTTCATAGTGTCATTTCGAGGAGACCCGGCTTTTAGCACTCTTTCTATACCTCACTCTTCACTTAGAGATATTATTCTCGCTGTGGGTCGCTTAGCGCCCCCTCTCGTCCATGTGGTTCTTTCTATGTTACCAGCCTTCCTCCACTCCTCCGCCTTCCTCTTCCTCGCTCTCGTGTTTCTCGTGAATGACAAAAGCAAAGACTGCCCCTGCCAAGGCCCCTCCCGGGTGTCTCATATCTTTCTATGAGGCTTTTGCTCGAGGCTTCACCTCCCCGCCACCTCGGCTGACCTTGCCTCCTCAAAGTGCTGGGCCTATCAGTAGATGAGTGCTATGCAAAGCACGCCATACGCCTACCCACTCCTATTCTCGCTATGTCTCACGCCTCTAGTATGGTTTCATCCTCATGGATCTTGACTCGGGCTACACATCATATGACAGCTTGATCTCACTAGCCTAGTTGACCTTTCTACTACCCAACCCTTCTCCGCCATGACTCACTGACAGAGACTTCTTTTCACACACAAAGGTGGTTGTCCCACTCCACTTCCCTTTACATTCCTACCGCTCATTATGTTCCTAGCCTAGCCTTAAACCTTGTTTTGTTTGTCGTACCTTATTGACCATAGTATGACTTACTATTTCTTCCTCTACCTGCTCAGCTACAAGTAGACCATCTTATGTGCTGCAGGATTGGGATCGGGCGTAGAATTAAGGGTCTTTATCACTTGGAGCATCTTCGCCTTACCCACATCTTCTTCCTCTTCCGCATGTGTCCGCTGGATATCACCGCTTTGTGTGTTCTCTAGATCGCTGGCATTGTCATTTGGGTCACTTGTTCAGTTGATCGCTTCTAAAATCAAGTATCCAGCTTTTAGGCAATCTTGGTTCTGCTTTCTTCACGCCCCTTTATCTTTATGTACGGGCCGTAGGTTAGCCAAACACTTGGCCCCTTTCCCTTTTCATCTAGTGAGTCTATTTCAATCACTGGGCTCTTTTAATCTTGTGCATTTTGATGTTTAGAGCCTCGCCCTTCTTCTTCCTCTCTCTTGGAGGTTTCCTCTTACTATATTTGTTTTATTGATGATTTCTCCCGCTATACCCGGATTACCTTATGCGCCCCCTCAGGTGTTCTCTATGTATCGCTAGTTCAAGCAAGACATGGTCTCACACTCGCTCAAAGAAATGTATTAAGGTTTCTCCGCCGCATGGGGCTCATGAAAGCATCTCTCCATACTCTTTCGGACTTTCTACTTTCCTCCCTCACGACACTCTTTCTCAATGTACCGTGTCCTCACACGCCCCCGCCGTAATGGTGTTGCCGAGTTAAAGTATTGTCACATTCTTGAGACTACTAGTGCTCTTCTTCTCGCTTCTTTTGTTCCTCAACGATGGCTAAGGCCGCTTTTGACATCCGCTTACCTCATCAATCAAGCTCCTTCCCCTACTCTCTCCGTATCACTCCTTATGAGCCGCCTCTTTCTTGTGCTCCTATCTTATGGTCATCTTCGTAACTTTGGTTGTGTTCTCGCTTGCAGACTTCTACCCTCTATTGAGAGGACCAAACTTTCTCCACATGCTCAGAATGTGCATTTTTCTTAGCTATAGCTATGAGCACAAGGGCTATCGTTGCTACGCATCCTACATCTCTTCGCCTTTGCATTTCTCGCCATGTTACCTTTCTGACACCCCTTTACTTTTCTTCACCCACTTCGGATCTTTCGCTTCTTCAACAAGTACTCTATTTCTGCTCTCTTTCTCTACCCTTATGTTGTCCTTCCGCTCCTCCTCCCTCGCCATATTCTCGCGGAGCCCTCTTGTCATCTCCCTCCTCGACTCTTACTGCACCATTGTCTACTAGCTCTAGGTCAATTGATGCTTCAGCGTATACTCCCGCCTCACGCCCCACTCTTCCTTCACCGAGGATGTTCTCTCGTTGCACTTTCCCTCGCTGCTACTCCTAATCGGATACGCAACCCTCCCGCCTCGGCTTTTCCCTTTCCACTTCTCATACCTATTCCCTCTTTTCGCCTTTTTCAGCACTGCTAACTCTCATTCTCGAGCCCTAATCTTATCAGTGGAGGCCGTTCACCATCCCCATTGGTAATAAGCTATGGCAGAGGAGCTTGGTGCCTTACAACAGATGCATACCTGGGATCTCATTCCGCTATCTTCTGGTGTTACTCCCGTTACTTGGCAGTAGGTCTACCGGATAAAGACTCGTGCTGATGGCAGTGTCGACCGTTATAA
Organism: Dioscorea zingiberensis; assembly: GCA_026586065.1. Classification (NCBI taxonomy): domain Eukaryota; kingdom Viridiplantae; phylum Streptophyta; class Magnoliopsida; order Dioscoreales; family Dioscoreaceae; genus Dioscorea; species Dioscorea zingiberensis. Next base: position 25,831,337 of record CM048825.1, on the reverse strand, counting down.
GGCCCGTCTTGTTGCTTGTGACTTTACTCAAGAGTATGGCGTCGATTATGAGGATACTTTTGCGCCTGTGGCTAAGATGACTACTGTTCGTCTTCTTCAAGCCGCATACGCAGTACTGTAAGTGACCAATTTATCAATTGGATGTGACCAATGCCTTCTTTATATGGGGATTTTTCTCGAGGATGTTTAAATGGCTCTCCGCCTAGTATTTCACCCACCACAAAGATGCCTCACCATCTACGCCAAGTTATTTACTGTACCAAACAGCTTCATGAGCCTAGTTTGAGCGTTTCGCTAGTGTGGTTCTTGCCTTTGTTTTACCGAGAGCTCCCATGATTATGCTCTTTTAGCTGTCGACTTCCCGTAGTCTTAATCTTCTTCTTCTTCTGGCTATGTGGACGACATGGTTATTTCAAAGTATGATGCCGATATTTTTCTTTCTCTCAAGCAAAGAACTGCAATAAGAGTTTTAGATGAAGGATCTTGGTCCTCTCTCGCTACTTTTTAGGTCTTGGCAAGGTGGCTTATGCTCATCTCAAGCTACTTAGTGTCTCGTGAGAAGTACATCTATGATATTCTCGGCTTGGGTAGGTCTTACCGATCTTCTTATCAGCTTCTACTCTTATCGAAGCTTCATCATCGCTTTCCCTCTTCGTGAGGACCAGCCTTTTCCTCGATCCTACTCGCTATCGAGCCGATCAGAGGTGCTCTTGTCTACTTGACTATCACCGACCGACATTGCTTATGTTTTTCGTGGTCACCGCTTTGTTAGTGTGCTCCCCGCTTTACTCATTATGCCGCACTTTTGGGTGTTCTTCGCCATCTCCGTGGCACCATCACATGCTCCCTATTTTTCTCGCTTCTTCGCCTCTAGAGCTTTGTGCTTACTCGATGTCATTGGGTTGGTGGATTCTACCGATCGGGCGGTCTAGTATTGGTTTCTAAGCCCTTGTGGACTCACTTCTTTCATGGAAAAGCAAGAAATAATCGATTGTCGCCTTTTCTACTGAGTATGGTGCCATGTCCTCTACAACCAAAGAGGTCCTTTGGCTTCATCAACTTTTGATGGATTTTGGTGTTTTCGCTACTACTTCCCAATTCTATTTTAAAGCATAACCAGAGTGCCATCAAAATTGCCAAGAATCCCTGCTTTTTCATGAGCTTAACAAAGTACCTTGAGGCGTTGCCCTTCACTTTGTTCGCCATCGCGATCTTGTTGGCATTCTTTTCTCTTCCTTATATTGCATCTACTCAGTAGATTGTTGATCTCTTCACTAAGGCGCATTAATTTTTCTCATTTTCGCTTCTGCTTGGCAAACTCTCATTTATGATCCACCGTGAGTTTGAGAGAGATCGTGTTACACATACATTCTTTGATATATATTTTTTGTATGTTTATTGACACATATACCCCTTTGTTGTATATAAGTTTGGCTTTTGCCCCAATACATCAAATCCATTCCATTTCTCATATCTTTTACGCTTAACAATGAAACTTAGTGAGATATTTCTATCAATAACATTTAGGGTTAAAGGACCTTTACTTCCTACTTCTACCATGGGCTTCTCAAGCACTTCTCACTTCATATGTCCAGATCAACCCCTTTCCCATTCTCATGCGGACAGAGGGCTAGAATTACCACCTCCTCTTAGTTTCATGTTAATGTGCTCAAGCACATGAGTTGTAGAATCTACATTGTGAACTCACATCGGTTAATCTCTAGTTCTCACGTGAAGAGAAGTAAAATGTGCCACTACCTCTCGGTTAAGTGGTTAATTTGATACAAGCTCACAAACACATTCATAGTAATAATAACTCATAAGAGTCAAGACATCATTTAATTCTTATGCTAAAGAGTCCATACAAACCCTAGAAGAGGGGGATTAGCCTAAATGTGTGGTGCTAAACTCTAAATATAACATTAATATCCAAGCATCTATGACCAGTTCAAAGCATAAGTAGAAAAGGGTAAGAAATGTGGAAATAAATGAGAACTCCCTTTCTCTTGATGGTTCACACCCTTCACAAGAGGCTTGTTGCTCCCTTCCACCTGAATGACTCCGGGATGACCCTTGGCAAGGACTCATTCATCCCAAAAATCATCATGATTGCTCGCCACCGCCCCTACGCGGGCCAATGCTCAAAATACGTACCAAAGGCTCAAATTGTTGAAACCCTAAAAACTCAAAGCCAGCTTTTATAGACAAAATAGAGTGTCACGACGCCAATGAGTGTGGTATCAATGACGCATGGCGAAGCTTCTCCACCTCTTCATTTCCCCGATATTTATAGCTTCGCCGCGCCAAGGACGCCCCGAAGTGAGTAATAAAGGCAAGTACAATGTCCTCCTCCCTAGTGAGGACATTTTGTGGATGCTCAATACTATGGATCTAGTTTTTGTTCTTCTTCAATTGGCAACAACGCGGAAGAATTTGGTGTTATTGTCACCTTCCTACGCCTGTGTAATACTTGAGTATTACCGCTGGGCCGCGGCTCTTTTGCTCTAATGATATCATCATACTCCCACTATAGGCAAGCAATTCTATAATCTCCTGATATTCAATGTCCCTATCTTCTTGTATCTTATCAAAAGATTCCAATTTAGTGAGTAAGTCATCCTTGTCATTGTTGATCGCTATGTATGTTCGTGATATATTTTCTTTGGCGCATTTGATAAGTTACGCTTCTTGGCTAGTATGTAGTCGCGGTTTCTCTTTGAATGAGTTGTATATCCACCAATCTTTAATCGCTTGCCAAAAGTCATCTTTTCTTGTCCCAGCCTCTATTAAATCTAAAATGACTCAATTCCAAATTGCCTCGGTTTCCATATTCCAAACATACCAAAGGTATGATCCGATCTAACTCTTGGCAAGGTCATTTTCTAGATCCTTATGTAGTTTTTCACCACTAATTGATAGTAGGAAAAGATCCAAGGAGGCTATAGTCAGGCTGGTCTTTCCATTTGACCATGTATATTGACATCTATAGACCAGCGAGTCAAATAATTCCATGGTTCATATTATGTGATCAAAGCCCTATGTGTCTGTGCTGTCCAACATTCCTCTGTTGCACTTACTTGAGTTTCTTGTGATATTAGAGTCTCCTCCTATAATCCATGGCCCATTCCATCATGCTCTAATCATTTTGAGTTCTTCCCAAAAAGGGCCTTTTTAATGTATTTCACAAAGTCCATAAACTTTTGTGAGCATCTAGGTGTGATTATTTTTTACTTCCTCCAAGATTACAGTAATCGAGAAGGTATCATTATATTTGGTGATGGATTTGTACTTGTTATTCCACCCTATACATCATCCTTCCCTTTGTCTCTGCTTGGCTGTAATATCAGGTTTTCATCATATTTGGATTCCCCCATGGACCTCCATTTTCGGTTATAAATCAGTGTAAATTTTGTTTTTTATAAATAAAATACATCTACTTGATGGAGTTGGAGGTAATCCTTGATGAGGTATCTCTTTTTCTGTTTGCCCAACCCCCTTATATTTCATGTGATGAACTTCATATGGTCACTAGTTGGCCCACATGGAATGGTGTTCATGGAGGCTTAGGTACCCCCCTGACTTCCCTCTTGGCTCGCTCTGCGCTGCAAGATTTCTCATATGGGCTAGGTATGTGGACATATCATCCCTCGCTGGTTCTAAGTGTCCACCCCTACCATTAGTGTAGCTTTAGATCGTGTCCCTATCGTGCCATTCATACAATCTTAGTGGACTAATTGATAAGTTAGGATGTCATACCTCGTAATGTCATATGTATGCATCTTTCTTCTATGTTTCTTGATGTGTGTTTTTCCAGGACTGGGTTGTCTGGTTTGGATTTTTGAGTTCTACCCTTGGGCCTTGGAGGTGGTATTGCTTTCTTCCCTTGATTTTTCCTTCTCCTCGCTAGGAATGTCCAAGCCTCATCTCTGCGGACAAAGTTCCAAGCTCCTCAAGAATCATAAGGACATTTTCCTAAGATCACATTAAGGCCTTCACCCATGTTAATTATGTATTAGTCATTAGGGGAGGTGGTGTGTGATTAATTGAATTAATTGGGGGTTTTCTTCCCACCATTATCCCTAAATTATATCTTTAATTTTATCTTGAGAGATGTGATAATTCATAAGGGTCGTATGGGCCTTCAATTGCTTCAGCCTTCACGATGGTTTACACTTGTTAGCCCTCTTGATTGGCTGACTTCGCTTCTTAGCATGCTACATGGGAAGTGTGCATGTTCAAGCTGTTAGGACCCTACTAACGGCACGCGTCTCATTGAGACTTGTCAATACGCATATCGCTGTCGAACTCTCGTAATCAAAGTCGGCCCGTGATTTTGTCAGCTATGACCTTGTGAGTCGGGTGGAATTTTCAGCAGCCAGTCAACAAAGAAGTCACGATCAACCTAGGAGTCAACTCCATCCACCTCAACCCTCAAGGGCCGGTTTTAGGTAATCGGCGCGCCAAAGACAAGCCTAATCCTCGCCACAGCCTCTTGGAGAGCTTGTTCGCTTCTATCCTTAGGGGTCAAGTTGGGTGATGGGGAGCCTCCTCAATTGCCTCGACAGTGCACTCTATTACTCAATTTTGGGTCAGAGGGTCCTCATCTTGGATGACAATTTCGGCTGGTGACTTTCTTCTCCAGATCTCTAGGACCCATTTTTTCTCTTCTAACACCTTATTTCCTTTCTCCGCTCGCATCAATCAAGGTTTTTCTAGCATCTAATTGAAGTTTGAACTAGCTTCCCCCTCTTTGAGGCCCTTGCCAAAGCTGGATCAGTCGGGTTCACCCACTCACATCGCATCATAGGGCAAGAGTGCAGCTTGTCCCTTCTCCATCCCACACTAAAGGTGTACTTCCGGCTTCCTATGCTATCCTTGATGGTGGTTGGAAGCTCCTTACCACGTACTGACTCGGGATGACCTTCTCCTGACGCCATCATGTATGTCGTAATTCTCTATCTATCAATGAAAACAAATTGTCGACTAGTTTCGTATATGCAGCCAAAGACATCCTTGTGCAAATAAAAGAGGGGTAAGCCCCTAATTTCAACCCAACATTGTTCCGTATCCTCCTTCTCCGGTGATCAGAAATCGGCTATCGACGGCTTACATTTTAGGCTTAATTTCGATAAATGGATGGTGCCAACACACTCTAGTTCTCTGGCTTCCTTTGGCGAAGGGCAAGCTACTATGAATTGGTCATTTTTGAACCATTTGAAGCGCCAGTTAGCTCATCGGCCGAGTGTGTCCTGTAGAGTGGCGCTGAGAACACTGCTAGTAACTGCTTCCTCCGAGACTTTTGTGATCGTCGCAATTGTATATGCTTTCATCTCCTCTTTCCCTTTGACCAGGTCACTATCCAGTGAGAGTGAGATGTGGTGCAGATTGCGCTCTATTTTCTCCGGCGAACTACGAATCTCTACTAGCAGTACCCATTTAGCTAAGAGATTCCTTCTTTGGGGCCCTGATTCGGAGCTCAACTTGCCCCTGGTGAGGTTCAATGGTTTTTGGAGTTGCTCAGTCGTTCGCTTAGTCGTCTCCCTGTCTTCAGTGCATGCTATGGTGGAGGAAACTACCGGCGTTGACTCCTACACTAGTCCGCTTTGTGTTCCAACATCAGATACTAACCGCACATTAGAATAGGCCCGAAGGGTATCTTAATGATCAACAGTGAACAACGGGAAAACTCTAATCGCTGCTCCATTCGCCAATGGTTCCCCACTCTGCTTAGGCCTTGCTGCCGCTTGAAATGGACCTCAACCCATTCTCCTTCATTAGAGCTATCCTTGTACAGGTAGTAGAGATTTGTAAGGAAAAAATTAATAAAATTATGCTCTCCCCTCTGACCACCTCACCAATATAGGAGAGGTTGTCTCTCCTATGACCGTTAGTGCCGTGTTGTCCCACTTTCTGTCAGGGGATGCTGTTGCTAGTCTTATCACAAGAGCAATTCCCCTCTAGTGATGCTTTCCTCTTCCATAATCGAGCTATGCCGAGGTCCTCCTGCTCCGCCGTGCGCTACCGCTAACTTGAGATCATGCTACCTAGGAAGTTGTTTTAGGTATACTGGTTTATATTTTCACATTGTAAAACTTGGCAATCTAGTTAATCAAAATAAATAAATATTTAATTAAAGAAAAATCTAACTAAAATTACTTTTACTAAATTGAATTGGTTAAGTTAAAATAACTAACCATAACAAATATATGGCCGGTTAGATAAAATTCCACTTAGTTAAATTAAATCAGATTAGTTCAATTGAGTTAAAACTATATAGTTGATGAAACTCAAACTTAATTAATCTTATCGAATTAGATTAATTAAGTTAAAATAGTTTACCATAATTAATTTGACTTAGTTAACTAAATCAGTTTTGTTCAAAACCATATCAAATATAGTATTATCAAAACCAACTTAATTAATCTTTTTAAATTAGTTTATTTAAGTTAATTCAACAATCCAACTTGATTACCTAAATCAGATTATGTTGGTCAAGAATATGAGATTCATTTAAATTTGAGTTGAAAGTCCATTTTTTCAATATTTAATTACCTAAATATTCATTTTTTTTTTTTGGGAGTGGATAAACCACTGTCATTAGCTTAAAAGGGTGATAACGAGTACATAGTGCTGATTACATAATTTCTTGTATCCCTTAGACCCAACTATAGAATTCCATAAATGGAGTCATGTACGCTAATTTGGTTGGGAGCGAACTCCATCGTCTTCTCAGGGTTCATTCTTGTGGTGATGCATCCTCAAAATCTAGGTTCAGGTTTGGTGGGTATTGCTGGTCTTCGTCCTAGGTGCATTATGTGCTCTTTTCTAACAATGATCTCCATAGCCAACAACTTTGGCTTTTTCGATGCATGCGCTGCACGAAACAACGAGAGTATTAGGAAATCAATGTTGCAGATCAGTTTTGTGTAAATGCATTATTTAGCTTGAAAGTTTCTCTTGTTAGACTCTAACTATATAGTCCAAGTTATTTCCATTACCACCAGGTTCCATCCCTTGCGGGTATCTGACGCCATTTATTTGGCTACCGTGTCTACCCCCCACAGGTCATATATTCTAGTAGGGGTGTTGATGTTTTAGAGGCCACCATAATGGCCCCGGATTTGCAGTATATAGGTACACTATTAGAGTAGGTGTTCCGGTATCTTCTCTACTTTGTCATAGAGGTAGCAACTCATGTGATCAACTTTCCAGTTTCATTTTGCTAGGTTGTGCAGTGTGAGTATTTAATTTGTTATTCCACGCTAACCAAGAAAAAAGTTTAATCTTGGTGGGGCATGGGGCCTTCCAGAATGTCGCTAGAAGTGGGTTGCGTAAGGCCTCTCACTAATCTTGGAAGCCATACAAAGGATTTTAATGTATCAATCGCCCATTTGAGGGGAGGCACCATGATCTGGAGTCTGGCTCTCCAGTGGGAGGTTGCTATAGCAAGCGGAATGTTTTCCTCATTTGCTCATCCACCCTTACTGGTAGCGGTCTTGTTTTAAGGAAGCGTCAGTCATCCTCAAACCGCTGCCTTGCTTTTGATATGGTGATGCTCTTATTGAGTATCATTCTCTATATTTCGGGGAGTAAATTAAGTGGTGTTTGCCCATACAACCATTTGTCATGCCAACAACTTGTGGAAAGACTATTGCTTAGAGATATTTTGTGTTTTCCATAAAGATATCTCAGAAGTTCTAGGACCCCTTTCCGTAAGTATGATATCCTTTGTGGGGGTAAGTGGAGTGGCTTATATGCTACCACCTCTCAAGTATGTTTGCCCAATTATTTTCTCCCCAATTCTAGCTTCCCTTTTTAATAGTCTCCACCACTCATTTTCCAATGGGAGCTTTGTTAAAGCATATGATGTTGATGATTCCCCATCCCCTTGTTCCTTTGGGCTGCATAGACTATCCTAGCTAACCGGGCCGATATATCTTTGAGGATTGGTCTAATCCTTCCACTTGAAATCTTTGTGGGTTCCTTTGATTTCTCAAGCTTATCCACTCTTGAGTTTGTAGATGGCCATCCAATAAATTGGTATGGCCGAGAGCAATGTAATTTATGCAGGGTTAGTTGGCCTCCTGTTGATAGAAACTTGCCTTTCTAACTGCCTAGCCTAGTCTTGATTTTCTCCATTAGAAGCTTCCAATCCTCCTTCCTAGGATTTTTCCTTGAAATGGGCATACCTAGGTAATTTTTGGGGTGGCTAGATTACAGTTTATAAGGAGGGCTACATCTTTAGAGTCATAGATGCTCATTTTTATTGGTATGATAGTGCTCTTACCATAGTTTACCTTGAGGCTTGTGAGTCGCTCATATAAGTAAAGAATTAGCTTCAGGATGTCCAATTGTGCTATGTTGCCTATGTAGAGGATTAATAGGTCATCCGCATACTGCAGGGCAATGATTTAGTCCCCCCCTACTGAGCCCTACCTATATTACATTAAAGAGGTTTGCCTATGTTGCTTTTCTTAGCATTACGGGTTAGGGGACATCCTGTGAATTAGTACGAATAGGAGTGGGGATAGAGCGTCGCTCTACCTGGGGCCTCTTTTATGCCATATATATCCGGTGGCGGACCCATTTATGAGAAAAGTGGACTTTGAGGAATGAAGTACTTCCCTTAGCCATCCTATCCATCTGGGTCTAAAATCACACGCATGTAGGATTTCCAAGAGGAAGTCTCAGTCTACATTGTCAAAAGCTTTCTCAAAGTCAACCTTTATAATTGTCCGGTCACCTCTTCTCCCTTGTATTTAGTGGATAAGTTCTTCCATTTCAACTATATTATCCTGAATATACCTTCCTTTTATGAATGTCGTTTGGTTTTTGTGCACCAAATTTTGCTATGACACTTTGTAGTCTGTTTGCAAGCACTTTGGTCATCACCTTCATGGAGTACTTAAGGAGGCTGATCATCCTATAATATCTGATGCTCTATGGGGTTTATTTTTTCAGGATAAAGATGATATGTGTCTAATTTACTTTTTCCAGATTTTCCCTTCCTTGATGAAGGTCCTAGAAGAGTTATTGGACGCCCCCCTTAACTAAGTACCATCCTTGTTGATAGAAGGTCACGGGGAGACTGTCTGGCCTTGAGGCTTTATCCGTATTTGTTCTCTCACTGTTGTTTGTATTTCTTCTTATGAAAACAGAGCTTCAAGGTGTGTGAGGTTGATGTGTTCCCCGTTCTAATAGAGTTGTTGCCAATTGGTGGTGAGCCTATGATTTTGTGTTGATTGATATCTCCTCGGGGTTGTTGATCATCCGCCCTTGGTGTTGTAGTTAGCTTATCTTGTTTCAACTCTTCTAATGATTAGTTATGACATCAAATAATTTAATGTTATGATCTACTTCTATCACCACGTGATCCCCGCATCGCCTCCGCTTATAGCGCCTCCTCGTGGATATGATCGCCTCATATTCCTTTCTAAAGTGAGATATAGGTTTGCTCCTCCCTTGAGTTAGTGGTCTCCTTTTTAAGGTGGTGTCCATCGCTTCGATTTCCTTTTAGACGGTTTGCTTTCCTTTCAACCTCGCTATTTAGTTTCCACTTAACTCAATTTTCTGCCGCTATGCATGAGTGCATCATTATACATGTTTCCATACCATCTTTTGCAAGTACTTCTTTCGTTTCTTTTTGCATAGATTTCTCTATTTTTGTGCTATGTTGGGTATTTTCTTGTGATTAAGCGGGAAAATAGGTATCCTAGACAAAAGAAATGAAATTCGGATTAATTCGGATTGAAAAGAGCCAAAAATACAAGTGAACGGACTTGTTTATGCATGTACATAATTGCTGGATAACTCTGAGATCAAACCAGAATATACTCAGAGACACGGAGACTTGAATGTCTTGTTGCATAGGCGTGTTTTTGCACATGCATCTCTCAGGATTCTAGAAAATCTTGTAACACCGCGCTGCGGAAGAGATACACAGGCATGCTTAGATTTGTATGATCGTGCGTCAGGAGTTTCGAAGTCTATAAAAGGGTGCCCAATGCAATTTTTGAAGCGGAATTTTGGCGGACCGATTTTGGGTGATTCTTTCCCCGTCGACTAGGGTTTCGGAGGGGAGATTGAAGGTGAAGAAGACATCGGTCAAGAGAGTTTCTATTCGTTTATTATGTCTTCTTCTTTAGATCTTGTTAGGGTTTTCCATTGCATGAGAGGCTAAACCTTCTGTCATGGAAGCTTGTGATGATCATCATGCCTCATCAGAAGCTTGTCACGAAGGGACCACCATCACAGAAGAGGCAACGGGGAGAGAGCTCTCACCCTATCATCCAAGACTTCACCACTGCCAAGCAAAGACTCTACACACAGTGAGTTAATGTTCATCATCACACCGCCCACAAAGAACCAATACTACCATCTACACTAGCTGAGGTTTGGCTAGGCTATACACATTGATTTGGACATCCTCGAGAAGGTGGGCCTCGCCTCCGACGTTTGTCGTCACTTAGAGGCAGGAGCATGGGGCCGACTTTTTGCCATCAAGGAGAGGACCTACCGAGAGCTGACCTTGGAGGTTCTATCGACACTCCACATTATTAAGGGAGTGGTCTCATTACACTGGAGGGACCAGATCGAGTTCCAGATCGGCGGTACCCGTTCCCATATAAGTTTCACTAACTTTGCCATCTACCTCGGCCTATACAACCCTAAGTACACTAGGACGGTCAAGTATGACGAGCTGCACATTCACCGCCAGCCAGGTAAGACATGTGGAGTCCGTGGTGGAGTGAGGCTCAGCATGAAGATCTATCTATGACTCGAGTATGCATCAAGGCATCCACACTTCACTTCCCCGCCTTCAAATATATACACATGGTCCTAAGTTACTCAATCACGGGCAGAGATAACACGGATTCATCAACACCAGAGACTTCCTCCTCCTCTAGAGTATGATGGGCAGGTTCCCACTCCACCTGAGATGGGTCATCGCCGAGTTCCTTCTACATCAGACGTCAGATTCCAGAGTAGGAGTAATATTCGTCGGGCCTTATGTCATGAGACTGAACCGAGTTATTGATATCCTCTCCTCGCACGTGACGTCGAGGGCATCAGTGTTTGAGGTTCCACCCTAATCACTGTGGAGACATTGAGATTAATGGGGATGCTCCAGTCTATACGCACTTCATGAGGCATCATCTATACAGTAGCAACACCCACGGAGCCACTGGAGCCAGCAGCAACAGTTAAGCCCAGCACAGCACTGCCATCACCACTTCTAGCCCCAACTCCAGCCAACTGAGATGTACTCCTACACTGGTTGGTGGGAGGAGTACATCGGCTCCTCGAGCATCATGGGATCGAGTATCCACCCCCACCACTTGCAGAATAATCATTAGGAAAGATACAAGGGTTAATGCCGAGGACTCATCCGATGGCGATGACTATGAGGAGCTGGCCCGTGACTTATCATCATAATCATTATCTTTTCTTTTTACCACTTTTGTATTTTTCTTTTATTTTTAAAATGTTGGGGGACCCACAGCTTAGCCATCTCTATATATCTTTTTGAGTTTCACCTATTTCATATGCCTTCAATGTTCACAGGATATATAGGAATGAGTACTTCGAAACATAGATATAGAAACACACCAAGAGCAACTACATATCATATACTGAGTAAAGTTCCACAAATCCCTTTTTCCCTTTTTGTTTTACATGTCATATTCATATAAGTTTTATACATTGGGTACATTGGGGATAATGTACAATTTAAGCATGGGCGAGGGATTAGCTATTGCCCATATTGATTATGATGAGTGTTGATTTAAGATAATCTATGATATTTAAATGATTGGGAGTCCTCTTTGAGTCGAGGTTGATATTTGCGTTAGGTGTCAAATTTTTTCAAAAATATATATATTTAGTCTTGCCTTTACTGGATAGTACCTCACAAAATTTTGAACACAACCCCTGACTGTGTTATCACTTGCCTGCTTAGATTCAGACTCTAGCTAGTTCGACCATTAAAGAGTTGCTAATATATATATATATAAAAGAAAAAAATATAGAAAAAGATTGTAGAATTTCTGAAAAAAAATATAAATTCTGCAAGTCAGATCCATTAAGGATGCCCTACCGGCCGAAAAGTCAGATCCATTAGGGATGCCCTACCAGAGATAGAAAAGATGGTAGAAAGAACTATCACTTTTGAAGAGTGAAGCCGCCCTTGAGTAATCAGATAATGTGTATCACAAATGCTCACTTCATGACCTAACGTGGGAAATGCTACCTCATTGGATGTATGAAGCTACTACCTAGAATTGAAAGAATAGAGACAAATTAATTTTAGTTAGTAAGGTTTAGATTAGCTGAGACGGACTTGAGTTAGTAAGCAACACCATAGGAAGGGTTACACACACACACACGTGGGGAATATGAGTGTAAGGTAAGACCCATGTTTTAAAAAAAAACCATTTTGACACTTACACAATGTCTTCCCGGACACTAGAGGGACTCCCAATTGTTTTGTGAGATTGGCGATCATGCACTCATCTTTTCTCTTGGATTCCATATTTCTCTTTGCTTGAGGACAAGCAAACGTATAATTTTGGGATTATTATGATGAGTGCATAATTATACATGTTTCTATCTCATCTTTGCATGCACTTTGCTCTTTCTTTCACAGATATTTCTCTATTTTTTTTGCTCTAGTGTGTATTTTCCTCTGATTGAGTAGGAAAATAGGTACCCGGGACAAAAGAAGTGAAATTTTAATAAATACGGATTAATTCAGATCGAAAAGAGCCAAAAATACAAGTGCACGGCCTTGTGTACGCCCGTGCATAATTGCTGGGTAACTCCGAGATCAAACCAGAGCGTGCTCATAGACCCAGAAAAATGCACGGCCTCTTGCACGAGCGTGTTCTTGCCCGTGCATCTCTTAGGATTCTAGAAAATCGCATAACACCGTGACATCAAGTGAAGAGATACATAGGCGTGCTTAGATCTACATGACTGAGCACCAAGAGTCTCAAAGTCTATTAAAGGTGGCCGAATGTGATTTTTGAAGTGGACTTTTGGCAAATCGATTTTAGGCGATTCTTGCGCCGTTGACTAGGGTTTTTGAGGGAGATTAAAGGCTTAAGAAGACATCGCCAGAAAGTTTCTATTCTTTTATTATGTCTTCTTCTTTAGATATTGTTAGGGTTTTTCATAGCATGAGAGGCTAACCTTCTATGGTGTCTAGGGTCCTTGTGAATTGTGCCTCTTTTCCTTTCTTTTAATACTTGGTTTTCTTTTTTATTATTCTTGTGAATTGTCTATGCTCACTTAATGCTTGTGGTATGGGATTAAGGCTTAGTTGTTGTTGTTGTCTATACTTGCTTAATGATTGTGGTTTGTTAGTATGAAAGCGTCAATCACATATATGTAGTTGCTTGATGCATGAAGAGAAATCTCGATCAAGCTAGATTTGGGCATAGATGATAGGGGATGCGCGTAGGCTGAGAGAACGGGTGATCGCGGTGATTTCACAACACACTCTCCGGATTAGGGTAAAACCTAATAGTGGGAACCACAAAACACTAATAATAATAATAATAATAATAATAATAATAATAATAATAATAATAACACACACACATTAATGCAACATGGGACAAGGGTTTGGATGCATGAGAGATCGGGGTCAAACTAATTTAGGGTTCTCCACAGTCCAAGAGTACATCAACTAGATAGTCGATATTAGGAAACTAGTCAACAAGGGATTCTTAGGGGATAAAGATCTTGGGTGCCATGTCTTCTTGACTGATAACCCTAGATTTGCCAACTGCTCACTTTAATTTTAAATATTCTTTAGATTACTTAATTAGGATAACAAATACATCAAAAATATTTTAGACTAGATAATAGAAGATAAATTAATACTAGCTTTGTCGTTCTGTGGATTCGACTACTCTATCCTTAGGGTACTTTACTACGTAGTTTACCCTTGGCACTTATGGCTAGTAACACATCAGTGACCTCTGATTAATGTGATCTTCTTTGCCAATATATATTCACTTGAGTCGTGGAAATTGTTAATCGATCTACCAGGCTTTCACTCGTGCACAAAAACCCTCTTCCTTAGCCAATTCTCTATTGAATTTGAATAAGTAGTGTTTGGTTTCATGGGTCCCATAGTCTAGAGCTATTGGAGTGTGGTTGGAGTGTATTCATGGTAGGGCTTTCTGCCAAATCCTCAGGTAGTTAGTTACCCACTCTGTGAGATGAGGAATTTGTCCAAACGTGGATAAGTTGGGTAATCCCTTCCATTGGATCATATGTATTGTGTTCCTCTGAGTAGAGGATTAATTAATTGTAGCTTCTAAATTATTAAGTTAAATTCTTGCTAGTCCCTGCTATCTTGGTGATTAGAGCTCATTTCTTCTTTGTTTCGGGTGGAGTAAATGTTGCCACATAAGATCTAGGGTTTATCCCTCAAGTCCCTTAAATGTTTCAGTTCCTCCCAAAAGAGCCCTTCTAGGTTTTATCATAGGGTTGTAGGTCGATGATGTACACATCAATTCTTTTGCTCGGAGACTCGCTCTTGAATTGAGTTGTGATAGTAAAGGACCCTATGTAGTTGTGAATTAGTTCGAGTTCATTAGATCGTGGAACCAAAGGTGCAACATCCCCTCGGGTGTTTGTGGGGCAGCACCAAATACATTGTAGGTCATACCACTCAATTGATTTTCATATTCTAGTGTCCATCAATCCAAATTTCCTCTCTTGTAGATGTAAGACATCAACTTTTTGTGATTATATGAAGTCTCCTTCTAGGAAGCACTTTTTGCATTTCCACCGTCCCTAACATTCCATGTGATATCGATGACTTTCATGAATAAACCTGGTGTTTCCCAGTGTTCCTAAAAAGGGGAGGCTTAGTTGCTTCCTCCAAAGATTCTTGGTGCGCTTTCTTTCCTTCTTCCTTATTTGTTTAATGAAGGAGTTGGCTCCCTCGGGTGCCTTTCTAGGCCAACTCCCACATTTAGGGCCACTCAAGATAATTGCCTGCCGTGCCAATCAACTAGAATGCAATTGCATTATAAGGTCAGAATTGAACTTATAGGAACATTGAGAGCTGAGGGAGTATACCTTTGTTTCAATGAAGTTGTTTCCTTTATCGGGTGGTATCACTATTGCTTGAGGGAGTTTCTTTGGGGCCCTTTTTTCGGGGCCTGCCTCTAGGTCGTGGTGAAGTTGAGGAGGGATCTTTGTCCTTTCATTGCCCTTGTTTGAGTATTATGGGGAGATAGTCCTGATTTAGATTTGGGTTAGGTAATGTTGGTGTTGTCTGTTTCGTTTCTCCCTTCTTGATTTAATTGTGGATTGTCCTAAGTAACTTTGTCTACTCTTAAATCCCATGTATCATCGGTGATGAGATTCCAGGCTCCCTTGATAAATCTTAGGGCCATCTTGTTCATGTCTAGGCCATGCCCATGCCAAATTGGAGTATATTTTGTTCATGTTGTTCTTTTTGTTCATTATGAGTCAGATTATAAGGGGTAATTTGCCTTAGATGGCAACTTCCTTAATTTAAATTTAACTCTATAGTTTTGTTCATAATTTGTTGCCCTATTGGGTCCAATTCCTCATAAAACTGGGTCGCTTAAGCATTTGATGGGCCGCTTTGAGAATGGGTTGGAGTTGGTGCCAAGTCGGTCTTTGATGGGCCTTCGACTTGGCCCTGGCCTTGCCAAGCCCATTCCTTTCTCAGTTGGGGTCCACCTTGATGAGGTGTGGGCTCTAGGTTGGTGTGTAACGGTTGATTTGGGCGCGCGAGTGCAACGTCTTCAGCGACCGTTGATGGTCCGCGTGTTCGCTCTTGATTCCCCGTGTCCTCTCGTGGTACTACCTCATCAGCGGTCACAATCTCTCCCCGAGATTGTACCCGTGCAACTAAATCCCTTCTAGAAATTCAGTCACATCTGCACATTGCTGCATGTCATGGGTGAAATCCGGGCCTTTTACCACAACCGGGCCCCGCTAAGTCATTCGACATATCACCGCTAACGTGTATCATTTCCTAACACGAAACGTACCCCCCTCCGAATTTCGCAGATGCTCCATCGCAAGTAGGTACGACCAATGTTGTACCATACTTCTACGCTGTCTGCCACCCTACCAATGGCCTAGTATGGCCGTCCGGAAGGAGGTTTATGTCTTTTGACCGATCCCTATGGTCATAAACCCCTGATTGGGCCTGTGACATTGCTTATTCCCGAATGAGGACTTTGCCCTGTTTTTGCTTTCCAGTGAGCCTCACCGGTGGCTCTGGGTCGGTCACCACCCTCTTTCCTTACTCCGCCATGCTTTTCTGGTGCCCATCTCCACTTGTGAGGACCTCCGCTTGCCTCGATAAGTTCCATGACTCCTCTGGCTTACCCTGCTTCACTAATCCTTCCCCGCTGCATCTCTAGAAACTCCATGGGATTTCCAATTGCCCATGCTCCATCTCAATCTCGACTTTGTGCTTTCGGCTACCAATACTACAGAAAATATGGCACAATAACGACTTCCCCTTCCTAACTCGGAGCACCACGTGGCGGACAAGGCTCCTTGGCCGTCGATGTGCATGAGTTCTACGATCGGTTTGAGGACACGTGCTACTATCTCCCTATACCAGCAAAAGAGCGGTAATAATCAGATAATTACCTAGCGTATCACCCTGTTAGCCTTATCCGAGTACAAGAGATCTTGCGACTACGACGAACACCGGAATGAGAATTCCCGCAGTTTGAATTCATCTTATGCTTCCAGTTGCCACGCAATTATTGGCGAAGGGCAGACCACAATGTAGCAAGCATCCTTTCACTCCGGCCCCAAAACCCTCTTCCTTAGCTCATTCTCTATTGATTATGAATAGGTAGTGTTTGGTTTCATGGGTCCCACAGTCTAGAGCTATTAGAGTGTGGTCGGAGTGTATTCATAGCAGGGCTTTCTGCCAAATCCTCAGATAGTTAGCTACCCAGTCCGTGAGATCAGGAATTTGTCCAGACGTGCATAAGTTGGGTAATCCCTTCCATTGGACCATGTGAATTGTGTTCCTCTGAGTGGAGGATTGATTAGTTGTAGCTTCTAAATTATTGAGTTAAATTCTTACTAGTTCTTGCTATCTTAGTGGTCCGAGCTCCTTTCTTCTATGTTTCGGGTGGAGTTAATGTTGCCACATAAGATCCAGGGTTCATCCCCCATGTCTCTTACATGTTTCAGTTCCTCGCAAAAAGAGACCTTCTAGGTTTTATCGCAGGGGTCGTAGGTTGATCATGTACACATCAATTCTTTTTCGGAGGCTCTGTTCTTGAATTGAGTTGTGATAGTAAAGGGCCCTATGTAGTTGTGAATTAGTTCGAGTTCAGTAGATTGTGAACCAATGCAACATCCCCCTCTGGTGTTTGTAGCGGGTAGCACCAGATACATGTTGTAGGTCATACCACTAATTGATTTCCATATTCTAGTGTCCACCAAATCCAGCTTCTTCTTTGTAGACAGAAGACATCAGTTTTTTGTGATTATATGAAGTCTCCTTCTAGGAAGCGCTTTTTGCATTTCCCCCTTCCCCCAACATTCCATGTGATATCGATGACTTTCATGAGTAAACCTGGTGTTTCCCAGTGTTCCTAAGAGGGGGAGGCTTAGTTGCTTCCTGCAGTATTCTTGGTGCGCTTTCTTTCCTCCTTTCTTATTTGTTTAATAAGGAGTTGGCTCCCTCGGGGTGCCTTTCCAGGTCAACTCCCACATTCAGGGCCACCGAGATAATTGCTCTGTCAGGCCAATCAACTAGTGTTATAGGAACATTGGATAGCGTAGGAAGTATACCTTTGTTTTGAATGAAGCTGGTTCCTTATCGTGTGGTATCACTATTCCTTGAGGGGGGTTTCTTTGGGCCCCTTTTTTTTTCGGGGCCTGCCTCTAGGTCGTGGTGCAGTTGAGGAGGGATCTTTGTCCTTTCATTGCCCTTGTTTGAGTATTATGGGGAGGTGGTCCTGATTTAGATCTGCGTTAGGTAATGTTGGTGGTGTCTGTTTTGTTTCTCCTTTCTTGATGACCGTGGATTGTCCTCTGAACTTTGTCTACTATTAAAGCCATGTATCATCGGTGATTTAGATTCCGTGCTCCTTGATAAATCTTAGGGCCATCTTGTTCATATCTAGGCCAATACCATGCCAAATTGGAGTATATTTTATTCATGTTGTTCTTTTTGTTCATTATGAGTCAAATTATAAGGTGTAATTTGCCTTAGATGGCAACTTCCTTGATTTAAATTTAACTCTATAGTTTTGTTCACAATTTGTTACCCTATTGGGTCCAATTCCTCATAAAACTGGGTCGCTTAAGCATTTGATGGTCGCTTTGAGAATGGGTTGGAGTTAGTGCCAAGTCGGCCTTGATGGGCCTCCCACTTGGCCTTGGCCCCCGCCCCAAACCTCGCCTTTCTCGCTTGGGGTCCACCTTGATGAGGTGTGGGCCTGGGTTGGTGTGTGACGCATTGATTTGGGCGCCATGAAAGTGCAACGCCTTGATGGACCGTTGATGGTCCGCGTGTTCGCTCTTGATTCCCCGTGTCGTCCCATGGTACTACCTTGTCAGCGGTCACAGTCTCTCCGGGAGATTGTGCTCGTGTAACTAAATCCCTCCTAGAAAGTCAGTCACATCTGCCCATTACTGCACGTCATGGGCTGAGTCAGTCTTACCCACAACCGGGGCCCTACTGAGTCATTCGCCATGTCACCGCTGATGTGTATCTTTTTCCAATGTGAAACGTGCCCCCCTCCAAATTTTGCGGATGCTCCATCGAAAGTAGGTATGACCAATGTTGTACCCGGCTCCTACGCTACCTGCCACCCTACCGACGGTCTAGTATGGCTGTCCGGAAGGGGGTTTGTGTCTTTTGACCGATCCTTATGGTCATGAACCCCTGGCCGAGCCTGTGCCATTGCATTTTCCCGAATGAGGACTTTGCCTTGTTTTTGCTTTTCGGTGAGCCTCACTAGAGGCTCGGGGTCGGTCACCACCCTCTTTCCTTAGTCCGCTATGCTTTTCTGGTGCCTATCTTCGCTTGTGAGGACCTCTGCTTGCCTTGATAAGTTCCATGACTCCTATGGCTTACCCTGCTTCACTATTCCTTCCCCGCTGCATCTCTAGAAACTCCATGGGATTTCCGATCGCCCATGCTCCATCTCAATCTCAATTTTGTGCTTTATGCTACCAATACTACAAAAAATATGGCACAATAGTGCTTACCCTTCCTAGCTAACGGAGCACCACGTGGCGGACAAGGCTTCTTTGCCGTCGATGTGCATGAGTTCTACGATCGGTTTGAGGACACGTGCTACTATCTCCCTATGACAGCAAAAGAGTGGTAATAACCAAATAATTACCTAGCGTATCACCCTGTTAGCCTTATCCGAGTTCCAGAGATCTTGCGACTATGATGAACACCGGAATGAGAATTTCGGCAGTTTGAATTCATCTTATGCTTCCAATTGCCACGCAATTATTGGCGAAGGGCAGGCCACAATGTAGCAAGCATCCTTGAACCCCTTTACCGACCACTCCTAGTTCTCCTTGCATATAATGGCCAATATTACCACCAGTCGTCGTTTGTCATTGATCCCTTCTCTGACCTTGATGATGGTGATTATTATGAACCGCCGGAGTTCCTCTTTATTGTAAATCATTTCACTGTTGAGAGCGAGGGATAGATGGTGTTGCTCCACTATCATTTCCTTCTCTGATGAGCACTCCTAAGCAAGGTGTGACTTAAAACTAATTTGATGTTGCTTGTTGATGGGGCATTTTCTCCCATTAGCTTCTCCCCGGCTTCCGCTATCAACCGCACTCTTTTCCTCTACCGCGAGCCTCGCGGGCCATTGGTCCTTGGGTTTCTCGTGATTGTCGCTCTCTGATGACCCACCACATCGCTGCTCTTGCAAGTGGGGCCTTTCGCACTTCACGGCTTTGTGACCTTCAGAAACACCGCCAGAATCTTGACCATCCGCCAAGCAGCGGATTCGTGGGGATGATCGCCGGTGGTGGTTTGTACTGCGCAGGTCGTGTCTCCTTTCCAAGCACCTCCGCCTCTTAAAATGAATCTCAGTCCATTCTGTATCCTCCGAGGTGGGTTGTATGAGTGCCTATGGTGTTTGAAGCATTGAATTGCTACGTCGCCTTGTCAATGCATTGGCATAGGTCACAAGTGAGTCCTGACCATCTATTCAAAATGATAGAAATACCCGCAGGGCAACAAAAACAATAAAAGGATAATGGTATGATTCTTATGTTAACTTAGACAATGGTTTCATAATCAAACATTCTCAGGATCATTTCCGAGGAATTAACAATTATCTTGTTGGAAGTAAAACAACCCATAATTTAAAATCATAAGATAGAAACAAGGTCAAGTGATTGTAAATGATCCCACAAATATGTTTTTTTATTAAAAAAGTTCTATTGTACTCTAAATGAATGGATTCATTGTAAAAGCCTAAAAATAAAAAAATAAAATAAAAAAAGGGACAAGTTAGAGGATATATATATGGCCTACTCGCAAACCCTAAATGCAAAAACATGTCTAAATGGTGATAGGGTTGTTTTCACTAGATACCAGAGATCAATGTTATCAGAACCGGATCGGACATTGAACCGGTCAAGGTCCCGGGTCACCGGTTCACCGCTCAAATCCATCGGCCAATCGGCCAATGTCGCCAATATAAATATTAATAATAAAAATTATATTAAATAATTTATAATAAAACTATTTTTAAAAATTATTATAAAGAAAACTATTATAAAACTATTTTAAATAAAAAATTCTGTTTTAAAGAATTTAAATATTTGCAAATAAAAATAAAAATTGATTTCAACCACCGGCTTTAATGACCTGCTTCAATGACCTGCTCACCCTGCTCAACCCTGCTCAAATTCCTGCTCATCCCTGGTTCAATTCCTTGTCTGGTTAATTACGTAACCTGACCTGCTTTCATGGCCGGTTCAATGTTCAACTGGCCGACCGCCGTCCTGGCCCGGGCTCATAACTATGCTGTAGATATTGGGGTCGAACAATACATTTTCTTTGATTTTATAACATTTCCTTTAAAAGGGGTGAAAAGGAGATAGGGTATCAAAATATTTACAGGACTCAACTTGATTCTCTTCTCATATATATGTTCAAAATATATAGATATTTAACTATTCATCCCTTGAATAGCATCGAATTGCCTAGGGTTTTGGGTGGAGTGAGGATTTAGTGTAAATGGGATTTTAAAGAGGGTATAAAGGCAATAAAGGTATAAATAGTCTATGACTATTGTATAATTTCTCCCAAAATATATAGGTAGAGAAAAGGTAATCTTACCACTAAGTCTCCTAACATGGTTCCCAAAAATCGCTGATGGTGTCTCAAGATGTGTGTTGATGATCCCGAGGCACCATCAATGGTTTCGAACCAAGCTATTGAGAAAATTAGCCAGTAAAAATAGCAATACTCATATAGGTGGCTTAAATTGTTTAACCACCATATGTTTCTTAAAAAATATATATATATATATATATATATATAACATAAATTCAAAGCCCCCTAAAAACCCTACAAAACTCTCTAGAGATAAAGATTTGAATTGGTCATTTAGAACATGGAATTAATGATAAAGTCTTTAATTGTGACAAGAAGTTGCTTGTCGCTATATAGCCAGCAAGGCTTGTCATGGCCCGTGAGGCATCTTTCTCAAAATTTTAATTTGAATTAGACCTGGTCTAATTAAGATATATAAGTATGAAGACGTGGAATGACTTTGCATGGAAGACCTAGTGAGAAGATTCAAGTCAAATCAACTACCTGATATAATAATAAAATAGTGAGAATCTTTCTTTATTATTATTATTTTTTTTACTGAGGTTGAAGGCCATGAAAATATTTTTATATATTTTAAAAAGTTTTTTTTTACTATTTTTAATGAAAATAGGGTACCCCTGATTCAACGATTTATTTCCAAAATAATGAATTGTCAATACTTCGTAATAAAATACTAAAATGGAAAAATTATAATATATTTTAAATTTAAATCAATCATGCTCAAAGGTTTAAAAATAATTTAAAATTTTAAAAATAAAAATACTTTTATTTTTAACAATAAAATATAATAATTTTATTCATTATATATTGTGTTTATTATTAGGAAGGATATAAAAAAAAAATAACCTTTTGGGGTTTTCAACAATTCTAATATTTTAAAGAACAAATAAACTAATATATATATATATATATATATATATATATATATACTGAGAAATACAGAGAAGAAATTTTAATAATAATAATAATAATAATAATAATAATAATAATAAGGGTGTTTTGATAATTGATATTTTCTAAAATAGTTTTGAAAAGGCTTGAAAAGAATGTTTTGGTAATTGATACTTTCTAAAATAGCTTTTCTAGAATGATATTTTTCAGAAACTACAAATCACCAATTTACTGAAAAAAAGTTGTTTTCCATTTTTTTTTTTTTACTTAACTTATAAAAAACACACTCCTGGAAAAAGAAAAAAAAATGAAGGGTTCATCCAAACAAACCTTAGAGATAAACACAAACATATTTATAAAAAATATCAATATAACTTTTGAACCAAAAAATAAAGATATTTGAGTCATTTCAAATGCTTTCATCATTTTTAAGGATTTTTCCAATAACCCTAACTACAGGAACTAGCATAAATAAAAATAAATAAATAAATTTTTAAATATTTATATATGGTGCACATATATTCACTAAAAACAAATAAATAAGTTTATATAAATCACAAAAACAAATTGTACATTTTATTATTATTTTTAATAAATATGGATAAGTTACAGGTGGGTTCACACCTTCAACTTTTCTTTATAAAAAGAATATACTAGTCAATATTAATTATGAAAGTTGCCAATTAACCTACATCGATAGAACATCAATGTCTTCTTTTCATTCTTGTTTTTTTTCTTCATTATCAACGCATCACTTTCTCACTCTACTTTTCTAGGTGGGTTCTAAATTCCACGAGATCATGAACCACCTCCTAGGAAAATTCTTATAGAGATAATGCAATATACCGTACAAATAAAAAATATGACAAATGTCCACCAATTCTCTCTATTTTTTTTTTAAATATAGATAAATTATATTCATTAATACATTAAAGGATTACAAGAGTTTATGATTGAATGGGGTGTTACAAGGAGTAGTTAGGAGTGGAAGGTCACAAGGTAACATCTAGCCCTTGCCTTACCGGGGTACCTTTGTCTCTTTGTGGGGTTAACCTAATTTCTCATCTTTGAAGTCTGTTCCCAAGGTCCTTTGTGCATGTTCCTCTCTAGTGAAGGTGAGGCTTCGTTTTATGAGGGTATGTACCTAAAGCTGCTGCTTCTTGGTGGCATGCATTGCATCAAACCAAGATAGTAAAATGAAATCAATATGTCGGTTAGTTTCGTAAAATCATGATGTTTATCATTGAAACATCTCCTATTCTTTTTTATCCAGAAGCACTAGATGATGGTTATAACAAGCAGGTTCCAGCTCTTACGGAGCTCCTTCTCCACTTGACTGTAGAGAGCTGTCCTACCCCATAGATCGTGTATCGTAGTAGGGGAGAGCGTGTGTGCCCAAGGAGGCATCCATAGTAGGACTAGATCTCAGTAGAGTACTAACACCGTAGGAGTAAGTGTTCATTCGTTTCCTCCTTCCTGTCACACAGGAAGCAAAGTGTTCTTTTTCCCTTCCATTTCCTTTTGTCAAGTTTTGTAGTGTAGGAAGCTTGTCATTCCTACATCAGGCCAAGCAAAAACTTGACTCTCATTGGTATGCTTGTTTCCAAAATGATGCAGGAGAGGACTTTTGCTCCACCATCATTCTGAGTTGATAAAGCGATTTGACTATGAATTCTTGATTCAGAATTAGTCTCCATTTTTACAGCTTCTCACGTTTCGTTCTTCCAGGGGCTAGATGTTCATGAAGTCTTTGTGTCATCTCCTCCTCAACCCAACGATAATGGGCTCGGCCCCGAAAGCATTGGTACTCCTCTTTGGTACCGCCAAGTGCTTGGACCGGGTGGAGCTCCATCTTCTTCCCCAAGAGCGCTTTCAAGTTCTCGGGGAAGATCTTGCAGGACCTAATTTGCCCAACTAATTCAGCTTATCAAACTAGATTTTGAATATTTCTCCCATTCCAAGCGTGGTTATAATGTTTGCCATGGCAAGGTCTCAATGTTCCATAATGCCCTTCCAGAAGTAGGACGCTCTACTTGGTCCCTTTTGTACATGTTAAATTGTGAGTTTCAGAAATAGGCTTCCATTATGACCCTTCCAATGCATTCCGCCTCCTCCTCCCAAGCAATGTCCACCACTACTTGTCTAGTATTGCCTCGTTGAAAGCCTTCAAGTTGATGATTCCCTATCCTCCTAGGTCCTTGGGCCTAGTGAGTTTCTCCCATTTTACCAATTGTGATAGGCTTTCGGGTTGAGATTAGCTCATCTCCATAGGAAATCTTTTCTGATGCCCTCTATATGGCATATTACCCATTGTGGTAATTTACACAAAGCTAACTAGTAGTTGGGGATTGTCGAGAGGACTAAGTTAAGTAGTGTAATTCTTTCTCCCATCGACATTAGCCTTCTCTTCCATGCCCCCAACGTGTTATTTACTTTCTGGATGAGCTTTGACCATTCATTTTTTCTGAATTTGTTTCCAGATAATGGAATTCCTAGATAGTTTATTGAGAGGGGATTCAATTGGTATCCCATTATCGCAGGTCCGCCTCCCTAGGATCGGTTTGTAATTCCATTCATAGGCTAGATAGACCCTCTAAAAAGGTAGAAAATAAGCTAGAGTGTTCTAAAATCATTTGCATCCCTTGAGCTGAGAACTAGGAGATCATCCGCATATAACAGGGTTGATAGTTGTTCCCCCCTCCTTAGGTCCCATCCTAAAGCCCTTGAAGAGTTGAGCTTGCGAGACTCTAGTGATCATTGTATTGAAGACATCTGTGATGAGGATAAAAAATTTGGCATAGAGTGGCCTCCTTATTGTAGGGCCCTTAATGTCGAACATACCCCATAGGGGTTCCATTGACTTCAATGAGTGCAGGATCATTTTAGCCCAGCCGATCCATCGCAACCCAAAACCCTTGCCTTTAGGATCTTGAAAAAAGAATTCTCAATCCATCATATCGAAAGCTTTTTCGAAGTCCACTTTCATAAGTACTCCTCCCTTTTTTTCATCCAAGATATTATCTCCTAAGCCACCACTACACTGTCCTGGATACATCGGTCCATAATGTAACCATTTGGTTTTCGTTCACCAAGTCTACAATGACCTTTTGTAGGTGATTTGCCAATTCCTTGGTGATGGTTTTTATTGAGAAGTTTAATAGGCTTATTGGGATTTCTATTAAGATTAATGACTACATGAAAGGGCTATTAAGTTAAGAAAGGTATATTTGTACTGAGCCTTCAAACATTTTCATCTAATCAGTAGAGTATCTAACCTCTTGTTTTCTCCCAAATATTTTGTTGAAGTACTCTGTTACTTCTTCTACTATGGTGGCATCCTCTCTGAGTACATTGTTATCCACTTTAATTTGGCGAATCTAGTTTGCGTTTTTTCACTTATTTGCTATAGAGCGGAAGAATCACAGTGTTCCAATGCTCCCTCCTTGAGGGAGGTGATTCTTGAGTATTGTCTCCAATGTTCTTCCTCCAATATGATTAAGTTTTTGTACTCATTTTTGTTTGCGAGGAGGAGCTCCTCCTCCGTAGGTAAGAAAGGTTGTTATTCACTTCTAATGCCCATCTTTCTATTTCACATAGGAGCTCCGTTTTCCTTTTTCTCTACGGAAGTTGAGCCTCCTTCCTCCATTTTTGGAGTCTTCCTCTTAGCAGAGTAAGTTTCTTTGCCTACTTGTATGCCCCTCCCCGTATAGTCATTCTGTTACCACTAGAATCCTAGCATCACCCAGAAGCCTTCTACCCTTCCCCAACATCCCTTAAATTGGAAGGGGTATTGCTTAATCTTTTGTTGCTCGTAGGTCTGTGCAATGGGAACTTGGTTCGATTAGATGCGTGGTAGTGTTATTTGCCAAATTTTGGGGTAGGCCACCATCCATTCGGTCGATAGATGAAACTTGTCAAGTCATATCATGGTTGGTGTTTCACAACTGTTAGTCTAGGTGAAGCTTCTGCCAATTAGTGGGGGGGTCATATAGTTGGAGGTCATCTATGATTTTATTAAATCCTTCTGCTTGTTGATGTTTCTTGATCCCATGTTTATGTCTTCTTGTTCCCTTATCGAGTTGAAGTCACCTCTTTCTAGTTATGACCCCTGCCACCTAATTTGTATCATCAGTTCTTAGTTCTTCCTGTAAATTCTATTTGTACCCTCTTGTAGAATTTGCAGATGGTGGTTATTGTCCATTTGGTTAAGTTAACCTTGTTTTCCAAGAAGGTGGTTACTAAGAAGGTGTCTATATACTTGTCGACTAGCTAAAATTGTGTCGTTTTCCAATTGATATACCATCCACCTCATATGTTGCTCACTTGCTTGCCAGTAAAACTATTCTTTCAGTATAGGAGTTGCCCCCTATTGAGTTCTAAATTCTATTCTCCATAGACTTAAGTTTTGTCTCTTGTAAAATGTAATACATCAACCCTTTGTGCCAAGTATAGTCTCTGGACAAGGAACCGCTTCTTATGCCTCCCTAGGGCTCCCCTTTTTACATTCCATGAGATGGTTTTCATGGATGTATCTCAGCTTAACTATATATTAGATGATTTAGGTAGAGGGGCCTAGTTGTGCCCCCGCCTCAAGCTTCTTTAAACTTTCATAAGTTTCACGTGTTTGAGAACAAGGGACACATTTCCTTTGAGTAGTCCGTATGACCCCCATCATTAGCCACCGATATAAGCTCCCCTGTCGTGCCAATTCAAAAGTAAGAGGGACAATAGAGAGGGTGTTGAATGATTACCTTTTAGGTCAAGCAGTTCAATTCTTCTTTTGTTTCCCTCATTGGTTCCTCTGCTTGGACATTCTAGGATTCATTTGTTGTGACAGGGGTTGGTAGTTTGTTTTTTTCTTGGCCTATCCCTCGGTCTTGGTACAGAGGCTTGTGCAATCTGGGGTTTTACTAGTGTTTCAGTTGTTAATTATATCACTCTGGAAGAAATTTCCTCTATTCTTAGGAGGTGGGATGGGCTTTCTTTCTACATTATCCTTGATATGATTCTTTCCTATGCTTCATGGGTAATAAGATTAGTGAGGCCTTATTTAGGTCTAGTTTGATTCCATTTTCCACAATTATAAATTTGTTATCTCGTGTTAAATTGTGCCTTGGGATAGTCCATACAATACAATGTTTTGTATACATAACTTTTTGGGTTTTCAACAATTCTAATATTTTAAATAACAAATAGACAAAAAAAGATATATATTTAGACATATAAAGAAGAAATCCACCAGCGGCCTCTTGACCTATTGGTATCAGGTCCTTTGTGTAGGGTGTAGATGGTTGGACCAACCTAGAATCGAACCCCCATGACCACAAGATGAGGACACGCGTTCAAGGAGCCCCGCTACCTGCCCCTGACTTACCTCATGGGGAGGGGACACCTGTCTCCTCCGTCAAAAACAAAAAAAATCCAAACATCTAGTATACTTCATTGTTTGTTTCTTTGTAAGTAGGTGTTAAGTGATTAGTTTTACATGTAAGTTGAACTTTTGAGTGTTTGAGCTGTGTAATCACAAGTTACATGTTAGTTAACTTACATTTGAGCCCACTTTTACTGCATTTCAACTTATAGCCAAATTGACTATAGGTTGAAATGTAGTAAAGCATTTGCTTAAAATAACCTTAATTTATCAAAAATATTATAGGGGTCTTTTTTAATAAATTGCCAAACTATGTGACGTTTTTGTAGAAAACAGAAAAAAAAAACATCAAAAATAATATTTATTTTTCAAAGGGTGTTGTGCAAACTTTCTCGAATCCATGTCATTTTGTTAAAAACCCTTCAATTTACCAAAAATTATTACAAGGGTCTTTTACAAAATTATCAAACTTTGTGTCTTTTTTGCAGGCAACGACAACAACAATAACTAAGCCTTAATCCCATAGTAGATGGGGTGGGCTATATGAATCCTCTATCTCTATATCACTCTATTAGAGGCAAGATATATATGAGATACAATGGGTTAGATTAAGACATTCAGTCTTTTATGAAAGATTTTCTTAGGAAATTATTATTTTATCAATAGTGTTTTTATTATTATCATTTTGTTAGTAGTCATGATTTAATGGTTGAATAAAATATTGAAGAAAAAATATTAATATAAAAAATTAGATAATAGAGGTAAGTGGGTAACCTCATCACTTACTTTAGAGAGTGATTATATTACTCAACTTAAATCAAACCAAACAGTGAAAAATTAAATACATCATTTTCATTAATTCTGATGTAAATTAAAATATAATAATTTCAGTTAGATGTAACTCCATTTACACTATAATTTCAAGTTCATCTTAATTTTTTTTTAATATGTTCCAGTATTATTATGTTTTAATGATAAGAGAGATATCATATGGATCTTCAAAAGGTATATTCGGATTATTATTTTTTAATATATAGATGAAAATAACTATTTCCATAATATTAATTTAATTCATCATAATACTCTTAATCAACATATTGCCATGGACATAAAATCAAAACGATTGGTATTTTATTTTTTCTTATTATTTGTGCTAACATCCTACTTATATGGCAGTTCCAAGAGTAGAGACAAACACAAACATATTTATAAAAATGTCAATATAACTTTTAAATAAAAAAAAGATATTTGAATTATTTCACATGTTTTCTTCATTTCTAAGGACTTTTCGGATAACCCGAACTACAGGAACTATCATAAATAAAAACAAATAAATAATTTTTTAAATATTTATATATGGTGCACATATATTCATTATAAATAAATAAATAAGTTTATATAAACCACAAAAACAAATTGTACATCATATACATCATTGAACAAGTCTTCATTGTTTTTTATGTTTTTAATAAATGTAGATAAATCACTTAAAGTACACCATAGATGTGATTTAATTAGCTCTCAACTTCTATTTATGAGATGGAATGGATTAGCCATGTTTCTTAATGAAAGTTGTCGAAAATTTACACAAAGAAGCGCATATGAGGTGGAACCTTAATTATGATCATGGCCATAGCTTGGAATATCTGGTTTGAAAGAAATCATTGGTGTTTTCAAAATAAACAATGCGTTTGTTCTGGTATTATTCAAGGGATCATTTTTCTATTATTAGTTTGGTTTGACGCAACAATTGCCGCCAAGAAGCTAAAGCTGGGGCAGATGAAATTCATAGTCCGTAGAACCTTGGCCTTCGATCATTGGAGACCACCGCAAACATTACAGAATAGGGATGACTTTGAAGATGAGTTAACGGGGCCAATCTCTCAGGAGTAGTTCGCAACGACACCCAAGAAAACCCTTGGAGGGGTACATAAGGACATCTATATAACAACCTTTTATCTTTTATTAATCAATGGTTTATCCACTTTAATAAAATAAAAATAAAAATCTACGAGTAGTCTTCATTGTTAGAACATCAATGTCTTCTTTTCATTCTTTGTTTGTTTGTTTTTTTTTTTTTTTTTCCATTATCAAGGCATCACTTTCTCGCTCTATTTTTCTAGGTTGGTTTTATGTTGTAAATTCCAGAAAATGATGGACCCGCCACCCACCATAAAATAGGGGAATTTTTTTAGGATGCAATACACCGTACAAATAAAAATATAACAAGTGTCCAGCAATTTTCACTACTTTTTTGTACAACTAAAAACTTTATATATATATATAAAAAAAAACTAGAACCGTTGTTGAGGCTTTCAAAACTGACGAAATAAAATCAATTTTAATTAAAAAGAATGGAATGAGAGACCGGGCTTAAATAAATATCTCCATTGAAATATTAAATTATAAAACCAATTTAATAGTGTAGAGAAAAATCATAAATATACTCTTAAAAATAAGGGCAACTTCTCAAATAGTCTTTGACACTATTTGGACACTATACAACTTTAAACCTTACCCACCCAAAACACTATTTGCTTTAAGTCCCCCAACATCCCTACCTAAGGACCTAATGGGAATAAGTTTACTATTGAGAGATGAATAGTTATTTACCTATAAAAATAAAGTTTCATTTATCCTTGAAAGAAATTATATGAATTAAAAGAAATTCTCAAAGCAGAATTATGTTGAAAAAAAAACCTCAACTTAAGTTTTCAACCAACAAATTGCTCTTGCGGTGCTCAAGATCTTTTAAAAAATAGATAATAAACTATTGGTTTCTGATACTGTTTACTTTTTCTCTTGGGGCCCTTAGAGGGTGTGTAGGGGCTTAATATAATAGTGTTTTGTATGCCAGTATTTCGAAAAATAATACCAAATAGCATCATGAACTAATAAATAATTATCTTTTTAAAAAACAATAATTATATAAAAATAATTTTATTTTATAGATAATTCATTATTCATCCCTTAAATAAATAACTATTTGCCATAAGGTTCCCGGAGGTGTTTTATTATTATTTTTGGAGTAATTGTGTGTGTGTTGGACCTTAAGGTACCTACAAACAAAGAATGTGGATCTTAAGATAATTTGCCCTATCTTTTGTTGCTAATGACTCTTTCATAACTTGCATCAATTAACAACTACCAAAACATAATTTTTGACTAAGGCCATAAAGATCTCAGTAACAACGCCGCCATGGAAGAACTTCACGCTGACGCCTCGACCTCTCACCACGCTACAAGTGCAAAACACGTAATAAATTCCATGGCCTCACCTGCCTAATAACGGGGCCTGGGCTCGATCCCGGGACCTTGTCCAAGGAGAACACACCAAAAGCACGGGACCCGAGTAGCTTTACCGCCAGGCTATGAGCCTTTTGGAACATATCGTCCCAAATAGTTGTTATGATTTTTAAAATTAAAAAAATTAAAAATATGAATTTAATTTTTATTTTTTTTTAAAAATTTTTTAAAATTAAAATTATCTATAATATATAGTTAGAGTCTTGTCAAACATGAAAGTTTTGAGAAAATAATTTTAAGAAATAGCCCCAAATATGGCGGGCCCGTTGACGGACCTGATTGACTAGATGCATCATCAAGTCTTCTTAAACCAAACCACCAATAACGACTTTTCCCGGGAAAAATCAATTTGAAGTTTCTTTTTTATGTGGGAACCAGTCCTCTTTACCCAGTCAGATTGTGACAACTCACTTCATATTTTAAAATAAATGAATAAAAAAAAGAAAAACACTGTCTGGTCCAAATCCATACCTTTCTGGATTTGTGGCAATAATGAATCACCATAATTGCATCTACACCCCAACAACTTAATGAAATTATATCATGCCAATTTCTCCTCTAAAATTAACTATAATTTTCTAAATATAAAGGTTATAAACTAATAGACATGAATATATGAGGCAACTATTGTGAATGATTACTTGTATAGGGTTATATAGTAAAAAAAAAAACTCCTATATATAGACTATTTTAGTGAGAAATAGCTCCAAGGTCTTCTAGCTTTGGTTCTCTGTTTTTGCTCTACTGCTCTGCTTGGGGTGGTGGCAATGTTGGAGAGGAGTTCATCATGGGATTTCTCCTTCTTCTTGCTTGCATCCCTTCTCTTGCACTCCCTGGTCACTGCTCAGCTAGCAAAGCCATCATCTTGGCAGACCTTGAGTGGTAATCGTCTTTCTCTATCTCTGGTTCTTTTATGAAGTTTGGTCGGTATTGATTTGGAATGTTTCTAGTGTGCAAATGTTCTTTGTTTTTTTTTTGTGTGTAATTGCTGAGTGTGTTAAATGGTTTTTTGCTGGAAATGGTTGGGGTTATAGATTGGAGAAGGATTGGAGAAGGATGGGATGAAGAGTGGTTTCAGTGTAGAGGAAAAATTGTTTCTCTTTACTGTTATTGCTGAGCATTTTGGTGATTTCTGATAGAATGTTTTTGTAGTTATATGGATTGCTATAAGATTGGAGAAGATTGGATTATTCTGCTCAAATTGTGGAAATAAGAGTGGTTTCATTGTGGACAAAATGTTATTTTTGGTTTCACTATGGAATTAAGAAAATTTTGTACTATTAGTTCTATTCTGCAAATCTTATTGACATGAATTTCATATTTGGAAGGCAATTAAACTCAAATTTTGATTTCAATTCTTTCATTTTTTCCCCCTCTAAAATCCATGATTCACCATTCTGTTGATGACTAATCATTTGCTGCTCCAATTTCAGGCTCTGCCCCTGCAGTAATAGCTAAAGGTGGATTTTCAGGAATATTTCCAGATTCCAGTTTCGCAGCTTATCAATTTGCTTTGACAGACAGTTCAACCGATACAATTCTATGGTGTGATGTACGATTAACAAAGGATGGTGTTGGTATTTGTCTTCCTGAAAATCAAGCTTGACAATTGCACCGACATTACTTACGAGTACCCTTATGGCAAAAGGACTTACTCAATCAATGGCAAGAACACATCAGGATGGTTTTCGGTAGACTATACTGCCAAAGCTTTGGAAAACGTTTACTGTAAGGTTCTTTTTTCCAAAAAACTGAATTTTCTGGGCATACCTCAAAACCACTCTTCTGCATAAAATTCATAGAATTTGAGTTCTTGTTGATAGATTTTGAACTATATATTGACTACATCTTTACAAACAAGCAGTAGTTCAGGCGATTTATTCTCGAACGGAGAAATTTGATTCGAGCTATCAAATCCTTCATGTTGAAGATGTAGCAATTCAAATCAAGCCACCAGGACTGTGGTTGAATATACAGGTACTTGTCCTAGACTCTTTCCTGATATCACATCTCAAAATTACATTCTTTCACACTCTGATATTTGTTTTATTGATTATGACGCAGCATGATCTCTTCTATACCCAGCAAAATTTGAGCATGAGAAGTTATGTTGTTACAGTATCAAAACGAGTTATCGTGAATTATATCTCATCACCAGAAGTTGCTTTCCTGCTTGGTCTAGTGGCACAATTTAAAGGAACCAAGACAAAGCTTGTATTTCAGTTTCTTGGGGATGATGACATCGAACCTACCATGACCCAAACATATGGTTCTTTACTGAAAACCTTACCTTTATCAAGACATTTGCTTCTGGGATTCTTGTGCCCAAGCAATACATTTGGAATGTAACAACTGATCTTTATCTACAACCTTACAACTCCATTGTCTTAGATGCACACAAAGCAGGACTCAAGTATTTGCTTGGGCTTCCAAAATGATGCAATTATTCCCTACAATTTTAGCTATGATCCCTTAGCTGAGTACCTTAAGTTTGTGGACAATGGTGTCTTCTCAGTTGATGGTGTGCCTCTACAGACCATCCTAGAACTTTATCGGAGGTCAGAGGGTGAGGATTTATTGTTTGTGCACCATAAGATATGTGCTCCACAGATCACCTATGGCTGTTTGGGAGACCACTACTTTATGGTGTTAATGTGTAATGGTAATGTTTCTTTTTGCAGGTTGCTATTCTCACTTGGACAAGAATAATAGCTCTGATCCTGGTATGCAGATAATTTCTTGTTCTACTTTTGCCCTGCTCCTTATAATGTTGATGTCTTGAGATTTGTCAATCTAATTCATTTTGCTTTACCATTGGTTGATGTTTCAGGAAAGCCTGTTATTATCTCTCACAATGGAGCTAGTGGTACCTACCCAGACTGCACGGATCTGGCTTATCAGCAAGCAGTTCAAGATGGTGCTGATTTTATTGACTGTCCTGTTCAAGTGACACAAGATGGAGTTCCTATATGCATGAGTTCTACAGACCTTACAAAAACTACTACAGTTGCAACATCAGCATTTAGAGGACGTTTTTCTGTTATACCAGAAATTCAGAAAAATGAAGGAATTTTTTCCTTCAACTTCACCTGGGAAGAGATTCAAAAGAATTTGACGCGTAAGCCTGATTTCTGAAAATAAAAGAGAAAATTGGAATTTGCTTTGAATTACTTCCAAAAACTAAACCATCTCGTTAGTCATTTGTTTTACCTGTGATTTATATTAAGTCATGAATACTTCTACTATTTATGGTAGCATTCTCTCTTCAATTACTGCTGGACATTTAAAAATTTTGCAATTTGTTTGTGCTTTGTATTGAGATTTTGTCATGAATTTATAACCTTGTATTTCCATGCAAGAGTTCTGAATATGTACTCCATTTCAATGCAGCCTCAATATCAAGTCCGGAGATAGATTTCGGCATGTTCCGAAACCCGCGATATAAAAATAGTGGAAAGTTCATGACATTATCTGATTTTCTGGCATTTGCTAAAGACAAGCCCTTATCAGGAGTCTTGTTAAAAATAGAGGTCAGAATTCCGAACTCTAATTTTACCAGTAATATGTAAATCAGGCTGCATCACTGTTTATACTTCAAACCCGAGAGGGGATGGCAATTGGAAATCATTAATGTGCTATGCAAATATGACCATGATGTTACAAGTTACAATGTTGATTAAGCACGTAATTGTCTATGACTGACAGTACAGTTCCTTTCACTGCTGCAGAATGCTGCTTTCCTAGTGGAGAGGTTGGGCTTTAGTGTAGTCGATGCAGTCATCAGTGCTCTAAACATTACAGGCTATAATGACCACCCTACTCAGCGAGTTATGATCCAGTCAAGCAACAGTTCGGTCCTTGTTAAATTCAAGCAGCAAACCAATTACAACCTCAGCTACAGGGTTGATGAATACATTAGCAATGCCGATGACTCCACAATTACAAACATTGCAAAGTTCGCTCACTCTGTGGCCATCAAAAAGAATTCTATATTTCCAAGTAACTATAACTATATTACAGGCCAGACGGGAGTTGTGCCCAGGTTACACTCTGCTGGCCTTGAGGTGTACGTGCATATTCTCCGGAATGAGTTTGTAACCCATGCATGGGATTACTTCATGGACCCATATGTGGAGATCAATTCATTTGTGCAAACAGCAGGGGTTGATGGGATTATCACTGATTCCCCACGAACTACCAAGTTATACAGAAGTATGTTCATCTCTACCATCTTCTACAATGCTTATTTTTGCCATATTCCTAATTAAACCATTACATACGGACTAATGCAGGAAATACTTGTTCAAAATTGGGTGATAAGTTGCCACAATATATGAAACCTGTTGAGGTTGGTACATTATGGTCAATGATTAGCCAAGCGAAACTGCCGCCGGCGATGGCTCCATACCCGGTTTTGAATGACTCAGATGTGGTGGAGCCACCTCTCCCTTCTGCACCAGTCAAGCCATCAGCTCCCATTGGAGGCAATACAAATGCAGTGACACCTAAATCTGCTCCAACTCCAAGTGGTTCGACAGCCCCCATTGGAGGCAATACAAATGCAGTGACACCTAAATCTGCTCCAACTCCAAGTGGTTCGACAACCCCCCTAAGCTCTTTTGCTTCAGTCTTTATATCTCTAACAATGATGAAATTACTGAGCCAATTACTTGGACAAAGTTGATTAATCTTGTGGTGAAGGGCACTTAAGATGGTTCGGACATCGCTAATCGTATGCCTCTGCCCCTTCAAAACGCTGATAGTTTGTAATAAAAGATAAAGGTAGAAGTAGGTTTCCAGGATTACGCGGAGAGATAGCTGGGCCGACTCCACGATATTGGGATATCGAAATTCTGATCTCGACTTCTGGCTGAGCAGAATACTGGATGATATAGCCGACCCCATCTAGTATGGGATTAAGGCTTATTTTTTGTTGTTGTTGTTGTTGTTGTTGTTGTTGTTCCATATCAATACTTTTTCTAGTTTGCTCTTATTTCTATTTGCAATCTGTGTGTATGTCAAAATTAGGACTTTTTACCTTGTCTGAAAAAAAAGGACCATGTAATTGAGTTATATATATATTTTTTTTTGACTAACAAAGAGCCTGCTAAGCAAGCTGAAGAAAAAATAAAAACTTGGACAACTAAAAATTAACAAGTAGAAGTTCAAAAGTGCGTCACAATTGGCCTGACAAGGCTCTTCGAGCCATCTTGGCTTCTGCCGCTCCCTTTGATGGAATAGGGATAGTTGTGGATTTCTTCTACCATGGTTGGCCAAGAGGTCCTGCAATATTATTCAACTCCCTTGGACAAGATTCAATTTCCACTCCAACTCCAAGCTGCAAATGTAGTAGATTCTTCACTCTTTTGGATATTATTCTCAATCCTCCAGACTCTTGTTGAGATATCAATTGAAATGTCTTTAGCCGCCAGCCTTCAAGGCTTCAATACAATCGGATAATATCTTGACAGTTTCAGATTCCGTGTGCTTCACAATGTTCCACCGCAGCCCAATCGCCATCAATTCTCGCTTTGTAGGCTAGACTCGCAGGTTCCTAGGTTGCCGTAGCCTAATATCACTTCATTTATACCTTTCTACCACCATAAAACCTATACCACAATAGTTTAGCTCAAGATTCCGTGATGCATCACAAAAGACAAATCCAATGAATTATAAGAGATCGAAGTTTGTGAGGTACTCCCTGATCCTCCCTCTATTTCTTCTCAAATGCTCCCATGTATTTGTCCATGCCCTGCTGAAAATCTGTTGAGCTTGTAAACTAGTTCTGTTGAAAACCAAGTCACATCTTACTTTCCAAATGTACCAAATACAATTGGCCACAAGAGCTTGGAAAGCCATGTATCCAATTTTCACCCTACCATTGTAATTCACAAGCCACTCCCCATTTAATACCATACCTGTCCCCAAGGTGATTGTCGGCTTCCGCATCAATCGGCTAGTTAATTCCCTGCACTGCTTAGCAATTACTGCAGCTTATGCATTAGATGCTCCAGAGTCTCACTATCTAATCCACACATTGGGCATTGCATCTGTGGACCAACATTCAAGTTGTATAAATACTCGGCGTAGGGATTTTGCCATGATAGAGTCTCCACAAAAAGTTTTAATTCTAGGTGCCATGTGCAATCTCCATATTTTGTGCCACCCTCCCATGTGTTTAGACCGGATTCATTTTCTTGATTTAGATGATTATAAACAAAGGTTTTGCAATTTTGGCAGCTTGATGTACTAGGCAGCCAGATCCAATGGTTGGGCACATTTGATCTTATGTGTATACTATCCACTCTATCCCAATTTATGGACTCACCAAAGCAAAGTGATAAGTTTGAGTGATTTAAGTGCTCACCTTCCCCTAGATCATCAATCTTTAAAGTCTCAACTTGTAAACTCATATTGAGGTAAGTGGGTTTTAATGAAATAGGTGTTTCAAACAACCATGGGTCTTTAAGAAAATCAGTAATGTCAGGATTGCAAGTCTTTAAGCCTAAATTGGATCTGATGACAGTTGCAGTTTTATATAGCAATTTATACAAACAGGAAACAGGCCCACTCCTGGGGTTAGACCATATATTGAAAGTACCATATTTGAAATTAAAAATCTGCATCCATAACTTATCTTCCAAATTAAGGATAGAAAACATGTTTTTTGCCATAAGTGCCAATTTGGCCTTTCTAAGGTTCCTGATTCCTAACCCTCCCTCAGATTTGGCAAGTGTAGTATTGTTCCAACTGATGGAGTGGATAGGTTCACACCCGGCTGCACGCTATTGCCCCATAGAAAACCCCTAGAGATCTTGGATATCGTCAAGATAACGAATGATCGTGAACCAAAGGCAGGAAAGATTATAGACAAGAATAGACATCAGGGATGTGTGAACCAACAGGGATCTACCAGCAAGTGAAATGGCTGGTAAATTCCAAGAAGATAGGCTGGCCTTTGTTCTGTCAATCAGGGAATACCATTGATTGACAGGAACTCTCTTTGGAGATATGAGAACTCCTAGATATTTAAATGGAAAAGTTCCCAACTTCATTCCAAGAATGTTCATAAGAGCATTTTTAATCCTTCTATTGATCCAGCTAGGTAAATGAATGGTGGATTTACTGAGACTGACCTTTTGGCTTGTGAGTTCTTTATACCATTGTAGACACAAATTACAATTTCTAGCAGCAAATCTGGATGCTCTAGTTATGAGTATAAGGTCATCAGCAAACATAAGATGATTGAAGTTTTTTCTTAATCTATTATCAAATCCAGGGATCAAATTCAAGTTCATAGCATGATTTAATAATGCAGACAGGTTCTGAGATACTAGTAAAAACAAGTAAGGAGATAAAGGGTCACCTTGTCTGAACCCCTCTGTGACTGGGAATCCAACTGGATGACTGCCCATTAATCAAGAAAGAGAAACTGGCTGAAGATATGCAGGACCTTATCCAAGAAATCCATAATTCAGGGAACTTCATATTCTTGAGGGTGGCAAGGATGGCATTCCATTCCAAGGTGTCATATGCCTTTTCCACATCAATTTTTAACATCATCCTAGGGAGGGTATTTGAATCAGATTCTAAGGAATGTACAATTTCTTGCGCAGCCATGATATTATCAAAAGTGGATCTCCCTTCAAGGAATCCAGCTTGTTCAGGCCCAATAAGTTTGTGCATGATGATTCTCAATCTATTGCTCAGCATTTTAGATATAATTTTATAGCACACATTACTAATGTAGATATTGGTCGATATTCAGAAACTTTATTTGCTGTTTCTTTCTTAGGTATTAAAACTACATATGTTCTTCCCCATGAAGAGGGCATTGTGGCTGTTTGAGCAAAGTGTTTGATGGCTGTAAACAGTGATTCTCTTATTAAATCCCAGTAAAACAAATAGAATTCACATTTAAGCCATCTGGTCCGGGACTTTTACCTTTGGCCATAGTTTTTAAAGTGTGGTATACCTCTCTAACTGTGAAGGGCCTGATTAGCATGTTTTTATCTTCCTCAGATAGGATGGGTAAATCTAGAGGTAGTCTTTGAGCAAGTTCATCTATGGTAGCATTGTTTGAAGCAGCCCATAATTTAGTGTAAAAGTCAGAGAAAACAGCACTAATTGAGTTATATATTTTGGCTTTAATCAGTTTTGCATAAGCAAAGGTTTTCAGGCAGCCTCCTTTCTTTTTACCCTTTTAAAATGCTCAAACTTGATTATGATCTAAGGAAGACAGTAAAACAAGACTTTCGAGAGGAGAAGAAAAACATATCTGCATTTCTGATTAACACATGACAAGAATATCTATTTAGCGAAAGTTAAACAACTTCTAATTTCCTTTATTTTCATCCTGGAAAGAGTACACTTGTAGTGGTTGTGGCAAAATCATGAAAAAAACAGAGAGAAGAATGAATTGTTTGAAGAGGATTAATCCTATTTATGAGCAGTAAAGAATTTTGTTAGAAAATTAAAAGAAAATGTTAGTCACTGTAGTAGTATATGTATATTCTGTTTCTTGAATATGGAAACAAACCACAGCTGCATTATTCCTAGTTTTGAGTGATTGAAACCAAAGAACTCATTGGAAGGTAGAGGTTATAGAAGCATTTATGCACTACAGGTAAGCCATCAAAGTGATATTTGTTCCTACATATTTTTAGTCTGTGCTTCAATCCTCCAAAATCATTGGAAAGGCACTTATTCCACTATAGTCCTTGACAATCTGCAACAAATTACAACGAAGAGTGAATGTGACCAGATCAACGTCCAAACTTAACTTGAGGAAGTTCATAACATGTTCATGCAATCATAATAATGCATTCAAGATATGCAGAAGTAGAGAGACAGCTCACAATGAGGTAAACATATGCAATTACCTTCCAGAACCAATGGATTTGAATATCTTCTTTTGTGCAGTCAATCTACTCAGTATCTGCTCTCACTCGCTCACATCAATGATGCCATCAGTTCCACCTAGCCATTGACTAAAGTCTTGCAGGTCCAAATTTTCAAACAAAAAATTCCTGTACTTGAGCAAGTATATATTCAAAACCTTGAGCAACCTCTTCTGTTATTTATGTATGAATGACACCTAAGAAGATGATAATGAACATATATATCTCTATTGTGACTATTCATTGCAATACTATTTCCTCCACGCAAATGTAACTCCCCACAGCTCTTTTGAGCCGACCTTTCTTCAACAATGAAATGAGGGTGCTAAATTATTCACAATCACAAAGATCCATCTCCAAAATATCTTTATAACTCCTGCATACAAAACTAGATCATTGTGGTAAAATCATTCCTAGTCGTCACAAGGAAGAAACTAAAATTTAACTGAATGCCTACCGACACTTGATGCATAAATGCAATTGCAATCATTCATCCACGGAACTTAAAGCACTAAAGGTGTAATAACCACTCTGAAAATTTTAGTAAAATTTGAATTTTTCCGTACATCATTTAATTGTCCGATTTTAGTATTTTCCTTTATTTGGATTAATACTAATGCTTGGGTGATATTTCGTCTCCCGGTAGTTTGATGAAGATTACCAGGAAAAAATCTGGACTTTCATGTAATATATATATATATATATTGGTAAGAAGGGCTTTTATGAAAAATGGTTCATATGCCAAGGGCTTAAATAAAAAAGAGAGTTTACCGGGTATTGTGCTGCGTAATATAAATTCAAACAAGTAATAGGTTGACTTGTTATCATGCAGCACCTTATATTTCTATCTTACAAGGTTGTATAAGGGTAAAAGCAACACTTGGGCTCATTGGAAATTCATATGCTCCTAGAGTGATACTCTTCGGAATATTTATGATGATTGTTTCAATATTAGTTTCTCATGTGATATAAGCCTTATGAGCTTGTATAAAGTGATGTTTACCAAGCCCAACCCCCTACTTATAGAATGAGGATTTGCATGTGCTTCCAATAATAATTTAGATATGCTTCAACAAAGCCTTTTAAGAATAGGCTAGTGCTTGCCAGAAGAGCTTTCAAATTCCATTCCCATCCTTTTTCTGTGAGTTGTACTTCCTTCCCCATCAATCTCTTTGACAAGCGCATTTGGAAAAGCCAAGAAACACTGGAGATGAACTCAACCTTGCAGCCATCCTCGAGTCTATAATGGTTTCACTCTAGAGATTTAGACTCCAGCTACTCCAAGAGAAGTCCCGGTCAACTACCTAGGGACCCCACTCTCCCATATCCTTAAAGAGCTTCACTTAGCCCACACTACCTATGCTTTTCATCTTTTACTTCAACCTTCATGCCCTTAATAGGAAGCTGAGGAACAGACCCACCTCCAATGACCTCTTGAAACCTGCAACTTTCCTTGGAGATTCAAATCCCCAGCGAGCTGCAGCCTCATGAGGTTCAAGACCATCGAGCAACCTGCTCGGCTGACCCAAGTGTAAGCCTACCTAGTGGAGAATTGTGGTTGGCCAGAGGAAAGGGGAAAGGCTCGACCTGGGTGTTAACAACTAATCCAGGTGGCAGCTGACCTGGACCAGTATTAGTGGGTGACCCTTATTCTGGGTCAAAGAGACTTAGTCTCTTGCTTATCCATTTAGTTATTCTGTTGAAATAAAATAGGCTAGTGGCTGATAATGTGGATGTTAGTGCCATTAGTGTGTCTTGTTTTTAAGGTTTCAGTATTTATGAGAGTGTCTTGTCTGGTTGTCATTTGTGTGATTGTTTTAATGCAAAAAGTTATCTTTTGTCCTCTTCAATATTGAAGTAACTCTCCAGCAATTCTGTGCTGCCTGATAACCTGTCTAATTTCCGTTCATTTGTTACTGCTTCTTCTTCACCTCCACTACTAAAACAACCTCATCACTGATCTGAAATCCAATATCTCTGGTATCAGAACTATGGTTTCTCCAAATGGTGCAAAGAAGGTAGCTTCTCCTCTCCTTCAAGACGGTATATTCACAAAAGCGAAAGTGCTATGAGTAATCGGAGTCTCATGATGAAGACTTTGTTTCTCTCCCAAGACCTTCGGGAGCCGGGTGGAGCGGGCTACCCAATGTATGAGATGAGGCTCAAGCGTGAAGGAGAATAGGAAGAGGGACTCCAAAGCCCTCTTCCTCATTCAATTAGCCATGCATGCTAGTATTCTTCCTCGAATTGCGCAGCCTACCACATCAAAGCAGGCATGGGCCATTCTTCAGGCTGAATACCAAGGCTCCCTCAAGGTGAGAACAGTCAAGTTACAACACCTGAAGAGAGAGTTCGAGACACTCTAGATGCAGGCCAGTGAGAACATTCAAGGTTATATCACAAGGGGTCTCCAAAGATTGTCAACCGTGATGTTTGGTCTATGGACACTCCATCACCGACTGTGATGTGGTCGCAAAGGTGTTTGAGAAGCCTACATCCTCAATTCAACCATGTGGTTGCAAAGAATAGAGGAGGTACGGGACTTGAACACCTTAACCATAGATGAGCTCAAGAGCTTACCAAGTCCCATGAAGACAGGCTCAACTACTCGGTTGAACAAACAGAATCAAAGGCCTTCCAAGCAGAAGGAGAGGCCTCTGGTGTGAAGAAGCAAGACAATATTGGTAAAAGAGGGAGAGGCAGAAGCTTCTACAAAGGAAGAGGACGAGGACGTGGCCGGGGCAGAAGCTCAGGCAGAGGATTAAGCAATGATCAGAGACACTATAAAGGCCACATTCTATGTCACTACTGCAAGAAGTATGGTCATGTGAAGGCTGAGTGTTGGTTCAGGGAGAAGGAGGCCAACATTACAGAAGCTCAAAATGATGAAGTTGGCAACATGTTCATGGCCCATACTGATTTCACTCAAGCTCCCAGCAGTATCTGGGTGGTGGATAGTGGTTGCTCTAACCACATGACTGGAAAGAAGAATCTCTTCAAGGACCTGGATGAAAGCCACAAGCAAACAGTGAAGCTAGGAGACAACAATGAGGTCCAAGTTGAAGGGAGAGGCACAGTGGCTATTCCAGCAAGTAATGGCAAGGTACAATTCTTGAAAAATGTTTAATTTGTACCCAAGTTAGCTCACAACTTGTTAAGTGTTGGGCAGCTAATAGCAGGAGGGTTCTCAGTGCTGTTTGACAAGAATACTTGTCAAATTAAAGACCAACATACAGGCCAAACATTAGCTTGTATTCAGAAGACCAGAAACAATATGTTTCCTCTTGAGGTGTCAAGCATGGAGCAGCTTGGTTTGATGGTAAATGCCTCAAAGGAGTCCAATCTATGGCATCTCAGATATGGACATGTTCATCTCCAAGGTCTGAGAACTCTAAGCAACAGAAGTCTAGTTGATGGCCTGCCACCAATTTCAAATGTAGACTTCTGTGAAAGCTGCATCATGGGCAAACAATTCAGAAAGCCCTTCTAATCAGGGAAGGCTTGGAGAGCATCAAATCCTCTTGAACTGATCCATGTTGACTTGTGTGGGCCAAATGCAGACAGAATCCATTGGAGGTAACAAGTTCTTTATCTTGTTTACAGATGACTACACCAGAATGAACTGGGTGTACTTCATCAAACTCAAGTCTCAAGCACTGGAGAAATTCAAGACATTCAAGGCACTGGTTGAGAACCAGTGTGGACAATCAATTAAGTGCTTGCGCACTGACAGAGGTGGTGAATTTCTTTCCAAAGAATTCACCAAACTATGTAAAGTGCATGGAATCAAGAGGGAGCTCACTGCACCATATACACCCGAGCAAAATGGAGTGGTGGGGAGAAAGAACAGGTATGTTGTGGAGATGGCTAGAAGTCTACTCAAAGAAGGAGATCTTCCCAATCAATTTTGGGTTGAGGCTGTTGCCACTTCAGTGTATCTCCTCAACATATCTCCCACCAAGGCAGTGCCAAACCAGATACCATATGAAGCATGGACCAGAAGAAGACCCACTGTAAGTCATTTAAGGGCCTTTGGGTGCATTGCATACACTCTAATTCCCTCTTCTCTCCATCAAAAGCTTAACAACAAATCTATCAAGTGTGTTATGGTAGGATATAGCATTGAGTCTAAAGCTTATAAGCTTTATAATCCCATCACTTGTAAGGTGATTGTTAGTAGGGATGTAGTCTTCAATGAATGTGATAGGTGGAATTGGAACAAAGGCAATGGTGATATTGGTGACTGTCAACTGAAGGTTCCGTTGACAATTGAAGCAGTTCCTCTAACAGACAACACTACAATCATCATCATGTACCATACAAGCAGCTCACACAACTCCAGCCACACCAGCAGTTCAAGCAACTCAAGCAACTCAAGCCATACAAGCAGCTCAAATAATTCAAGTAATTCAAGTCCTGCAAACAGCTCCAACAGTCTCACACTTGTTGAAAGAAGTGCATCAGTTCATGATCAAGCTTCACCAATTGCAAGAAGTGCAGACAGTGCCTCACATACTTCAGAGTCTTCACACTCTTCTAATGCTACCACTGATCAAAGTTCTGCCACAAGAGCAACATCTTCTGAAGAAATTGGCCCAAGGAGAGTTAGATCATTAAGGGAGATATATGAAAGGTGTGCATTTGCTTTCACAGTTTCTGATTCACTTTACTCTGAAGATGCTGCAGAAAAAGAAGAGTGGAAGCTGGCTATGCAAGAGGAAATGCAGGCAATTAAGAAGAATCAGACATGGGAATTAGTTGATCTTCCCACTGATAAGC
This sequence comes from Dioscorea zingiberensis, assembly GCA_026586065.1. NCBI lineage: Eukaryota > Viridiplantae > Streptophyta > Magnoliopsida > Dioscoreales > Dioscoreaceae > Dioscorea > Dioscorea zingiberensis. Next base: position 25,786,735 of record CM048825.1, on the reverse strand, counting down.
AAGCAATTGGCCTCAAATGGGTGTACAAAACTAAATTTGGTCCTGATGGCAATGTTTTGAGGCACAAGGCCAGGTTGGTTGCCAAGGGTTATGCTCAGGAATATGGAGTTGATTATGAAGAAGTATATGCCCCTGTTGCAAGGTTTGAGACAGTGAGGGTGTTCCTTGCTCTTGCTGCATAAAGGAAGTGGCCTATCTTTCAACTGGATGTTAAATCAGCATTCCTTAGTGGTGATTTACAAGAGGAGGTATATGTAGCTCAACCTCAAGGTTTCATCATCTCAGGCAGTGAAGACAAAGTGTACAGGCTCAAGAAGGCCTTATATGGCCTGAAGCAAGCTCCCAGAGCTTGGTATAGTAAGGTTGATCATCACTTTGTCAATTAAGGCTTTGAGAAATCCAACAATGAACCAACATTGTACAAGAAGTGTGAAGGAGAACATGGAGTGCTTATGGTTCTTCTCTATGTAGATGACATCATATATATGGGCTCCTCTCAACAGATAGTAGAAGAATTCAAACTCTCAATGATGCAAGCTTTTGAGATATCTGATCTGGTCCACTCCACTACTTCCTTGGATTGGAAATCAAGCAAGAAGAAAGTGGTATCTTTCTCTGTCAGAAGAACTATGCTCACAATTTGCTCAAGAAATTCAACATGGCTTAATGCTAAAAAGTTGCTACCCCTATGAACACAGGTGAGAAATTCTACTTGTAGGATGGTTCAGGTGAAGCTGATGCAAAGTTGTATAGAAGCATGATTGGAGGACTAATATATCTAACACACTCAAGACCAGACATCAGTCATGCTGTTAGAATTCTCTCCAGATTCATGCAAACTCCATCCAAACAACATCTTGGAGCTGCTAAAAGGGTGTTGAGATATTTAGTGGGGACATTGGACTATGGTCTCTATTACACACATGTCACTGATCACAGGTTGGCTGGATATAGTGACAGTGATTGGGCCGGCTCCATTGAATATAGGAAGAGCACTTTAGGAAGTGCTTTTAACTTGGGTATCACTGCAGTAACATGGAGCTCCAAGAAACAAGAGATTACTGCTCTATCAACTATAGAGGTTGAGTACATAGCAGCAACATCAGCTGCCTGTCAAGAAACTTGGCTCAAAAGACTGCTGGCTGATATGGGTAAAGAACAATGGGAGCCAACTGCACTCTTTTGTGACAACAAATCAACAATAGCCTTGACAAAAAACCCAGTGATGCATGGCAGAACCAAACACATTGATATAAGGTTTCATTTCATTCATGATTTGGTTGAAGATAACACCATTTCATTGAAGTTTTGCAGCACTGATCAGCAGCTAGCAGATATCCTAACAAAGCCATTATCAGCTCAGAAGTTCTGTTATCTAAGAATGAAGCTTGGAGTCAGCTGTTATGGATTAAGGGGAGGTGTTAACAACTAATCCAGGTGGCACCTGACCTGGACCAGTATTAGTGGGTGACACTTATGCTGGGTCAAAGAGACTTAGTCTCTTGCTTATCCATTTAGTTATTCTGTTGAAATAAAATAGGCTAGTGGCTGATAATGTGGATGTAGTGTCATTAGTGTGTCTTGTTTTTAAGGTTTCAGTATTTATGAGAGTGTCTTGTTTGGTTGTCATTTGTGTGGTTGTTTTAATGCAAAAAGTTATCTTTTGTCCTCTTCTATATTGAAGTAACTCTCCAGCAATTCTGTGCTTCTTGATAACCTGTCTAATTTCCATTCATTTGTTGCTACTTCTTCTTCACCTCCACTACTAAAACAACCTCATCACTGATCTGAAATCCAACATTGGGGGCCTGCCAGTGCCTGAGAGGAGAGTGTGCAACTGGGCAAGATTGGAGACTGAGATTTGCCAAAGAGAAACACTCGCCGTGACGGCGGGAGAACGTGGTAACGATTGGGCTCCTTGTAAGCCTAAAACACTCTCTTAATTTTGAGAAACTTGTTCATGCTTTCCACAAGCCATGTTCTTTTAATTTCAGATGTCTTTTGACCATGAAACTTGCTATGAAAACCTGGAGATTTCAGCTGTCCTTTGGCACTGAAATTTGTTGTGAAAACCTAGAGATTTCAGCTGCCTTTTAGCCCTGAAAATTTTCTTTAAAACACGGAAATTTCACCGCCTTTGGCCCTGAAATTTATGGTTTTGTGTGCTGATAATCTGTCCATAGCACCATAGAAACCTGCAGATTTTACCCTTTAAAAATCTAAATGTTATGGCTCACAAAGCTTACACATTTTACTCCAAAAAAAAAAACCACTACTTAGATTGCTAGAAACCGGCAGCTTTAGTGTTGAATAATTGTTGTATGTTAACACTTAGAATCCTACTGCATATCAGAAATGTATTGGAAATACTTTGGCATGATCAATAAGGTCTGTGAGGAGGCCTTTAGCACTGACCTACTATAGTTGTGTATAGCTTAAGAACATTTACAGTCTATAGACTGGAATGGATGGTTGTATAATTCTGAAATCCTACCTGTATTGTGGTATAGGAGTTGTGATTTTTGAACATGCTTATGACATGTTCGAGAGAATGCCCCATAGAGAGTGTTAATGCTTTAAATTAACTAAGGACCTTTGACTGGTATCAAAGGGTTTCTGAGATTTAACCAGAACGCATATAAATGAGGTCCTTGACCAGCAAATATGCAAATATGCAAATCTGCAAATCTGTATTTTTGAGTCTCAATGGGGTTGCAGTTTCAACTACTGAAAAACTGCACATTGTACTCCAGGAACCTACACTTAGATGGATAAAAACTTGCCTTTTAAAATGCTGAATATCTGCAACATAGGGCACTTGAAAACAAACAATTTAGCATATAGAAATCTGCAGGTTTAGTGCTTCAAAATCTGCACCTTTTTGTTGTAAATTATTGCAGTCTGGCTGTCCCTTTCAAGGGACAGTTCAGGCCTTGATACTCTCCAGATCAGAGAGTGTAACATACCATTAGAAAGGGGAGGAAAAGTGCTTTCCAATGAGTCCTTGATGACCAAAATTCGACTCGCGGATTGAAAGATATGGGCTGTTCTATCCGACTGCATGCATAGTAAAAAAAATCTGCATTTCTAAATTTGTTGAAATCTGCAGACCTACGTCTCACAAATCTGTATCTATCCACAACTAAATGTGCATGTCCTTTCATAGATTTATGAGGTTGAATTTGCAATCCATGTTAGGCGGTTTATTAAGCGGCTTAGTCCTGTGTAATTGCCATGTATTAGAGGTTAATGCAAGGTTAAATGGTCGTGCTTTGTTCTAAGATGTTTGACAAGGATAAGTAGCTTAAATAAATGGCTAAATATGGAGTTGGGTTATCTTTTGCAAGCTAGAGAGAAAATGATAAATGTTGTATAGGCATTATAAATATAATATACAATTATCTATGTATATTATGCATATAACCCTTGTGAGTACATAAATAGTACAAATAAATTAAGGGAGTGCAATTCACTTTAGCTTCCATGAATGAAAACTAATGAAAAGGTATGGGCTGCAGTTGCAATTAATCCATGGAAGATTTTTGAGGTTAAGAGGGGTGGAAATGACTATTAGAAGATGTGTGAGAAATACAAGTATTGGATTCCAAGGTTAGAGTTTAATTGAGGAGAATTAAGCTTCAAGGAGAGAGGATTCTGCAAGGAAACACTGTAGTACCTGCATAATATTGATTTTGTTCAATTTTTGGAGTCCGTATAAGAGACGATAATAAGTCAATCCTGTTGGAAATGGAAGTTAATATTGTGAATATAATATAGTAGAAGTTTAGGATGAAATGGGGAAGATTTCGAGCTTCAAATTGAGGTTTCAATTTTAAGGTTATGATAGTTACTGTAGCTACCGACAGAGAGTGGACTATAAACTCCAATATTTTCAAAAAGACTTGGAATTCGATTCCGGTCATCCTGACAGTTCTAATATATAATTAAACTAATAAAAATGGTGCGGGCATGTGTCCAAGAGCCCAGATCTATTGGTTATAAATTTAAAAGCTGATATTTCGGTAAACTCACAATTAGGGTAATTAAACGCATATAATGCATTCAGATTGTTATGAAATGTTATATGATGAACATTTACCATGTTTAGGACGTGGTGAGGCGGTCTAGGACCAGACTGGAATGATCCGGCCCGAGTAGGCCCAAGAGTGAAAAAGGTAGGCTCTCGCACCGGGTGTTGTGAGTGTTTCTAACTCCCTACCCTACTTGTGATTTCTTTTCTATTCATATATTCGAGATCGATTGTTTCCTTGGATATATGCTTGCCATTCTGTTTTCCATATCTCTTGAGATTTACTATTTATATATTCGAGATGGATTGTTTCCTTGGATATATACTTGTTGTTCAGTATATTCTGTAGGATGTCGCACGGGTGCTGTGAGTATTTCTAACTCATAGTATTCTATTGATTTCTGTTATTGTTGTGCTAGATGGATGTTGGTCCATCTTTTGATATTTTCTCTATCTGCTGACATGTTATGCTTGTTGCATTTATCTGAGCTGATATGTTATGATATGATCTGCTTTGAGGGAGTACCCCTTGACATTCTTCTTGTGTTGTCATGGGATGGCCAGGAGGTGGTACTCCATGGCATATGACTAGTGGGAGTGATACTCCATGGCATATGGCCAGTGGATTACCCTCTGACATTCTAGTTACACCTGGAATGGTCAAGGGGAGGTGGTACTCCATAGCAGTCTGTTGATATTCTAATCTTTACATTGAGTATTCCTTCCTCCTACCTTGCTTTTGATTTTGTACTCTTATTTCCTCGAGATGTTTCCAATACATATTCGAGTTGATTATCCTCATATGTGTTGGCTTTACATCTCGAGGAGATATTTGTTTTCATGCTTTTATATACGTATTTGAGTTGAGTCGCTCCTTAAATACTTATTGGCTTCCGATCTCGATGAGGTCACCGATTATTATATATTAGAGATGTTGCTGCCTTGGATAAATAGATATACCTGTTGTTAGGTATTCGTACTAGCAATTTCTTACGTACAGGCATGATACATCGGACGGGGCCCCGGCAGAGAGCGAATAATTTATGGCCACGAGCACTTGGTGCTCTATCGGACGGAGGCTCAATCAGAGGGCAATACTATCTGGCCATGTATACATGATTGATATAGCGCTATCCGGCGTAGACCGAGGATGATATCTGGAGGATATCATATGATACTGGAGGTATTATAATATCGTATATGCCAGGAGATTGAGTACATCTGTGAATTTATTCACATCTCAGAGACTTGTTATTTGCTTGTGATTTTGTTTCACTCGCTTATTGCACTTGCTTAATTCTATTCCTTGCTTATGGCTTTCGCCACATTTATTGTTTTAATTGTGATCCTACTGGGCCTTTCTTTTGCTCATGCCCTTGGTTGCTCTATTTTTCCCAGGTAACGACAAGTAGCTAGGAGCGAGACTCAGGAGGGAGCTTCCGCAGAGCCCCTAGGTCGGGGATATTTTGAGCTGAGGTCTGCGGGCCTCTATTCTTTTCTGGGTGAGAGTTGTATTATCATTCAGGACCTGCTAGGGTTTTGTATAAACGCTGATTTATTTACTTCTGCTGATTAGTTATATTTCGACTCTGTTTTAAATTATCTTCTTGTGTTACTGAGCCTTGCGTGCTTATAGGGGTGACCCTTTATGTACGGGGCGTCTGTCGCGTGCGTCGAGGCCCGGGACCCGGGTTCGAGGCGTGACAGATTAAATGGTATCAGAGAGAACTGACATCGAAGGATGTTTGCATGAGCAAACATCTTTTGATATCAAGGATCAGCAGATAAAAGACACCCTAGTGGCCCAATGACTTAGAAGGATTAGCAGTCTGATTCTGATTTCTTCCTGAGAGTGTGGGTTAGGGTAGAGTACTCAGTAGAGTAGATATCTATCCAATGTACTCGGTAGAGTAGATATCTATCCAATTTATTTACTTCTGATTCTGATTTCTTCCCTAGTGGCCCAATGACTTTTGATATCAAGGAATGTGATTGTTGAATAGCGTGGCTAAATCAAAAGTCCATGATTCCTCGGGGGTGTGGAATGCATAAGGTCCGATAATGCCACAATAAATTAGCTCTGGAAACCAGGTGCAAAATTATTTAATAATATAACGTGGCCGGGGAGCTGATTTACACCATGGAAAGATTTTATCGAGGACCACCCACCCATCGGGTACCTCGCAACTGATGTGCAACATGATTTCTGCCTTGGGCAGGAGTCGTGTGAAAGGACCTTCTATAGTTAACTACATCGATGGGATTACGAGTTCATCTTGTTCTCAAAACACTGTTGATATGTAATTCCATTAAGAAGAAAAGCGCAGCTAATGAGTAATTGTGTTATTATTCTGTAAAATACAAGCTTATTATGCATATTACTATTATTTATTATCCATAAAAAATCATTCGTTTTGAATACACTTTATGTTCACTTAGTCCGTTATAACAGCGTTGCATGTTTTCCTATTATGCCAGCGTTCAATAAGCTTAAGACCTAATTTAAAAACTACACAAATAGGGCCGCATAGTAATGAGAAGACAAATACTAGTTGAAACTAACGGTTTCAAAACATAAAAGAAAGGGCGCAAAAAAAATCAAACTTCAACAGACAAAAAGACAAATCACAAGGTGTCCTTGATTAGGGGCATCAGATGATTCTGCCCTCTACTCCGATGTCGCAGCAACCCTGTCCTCAACGATCATGTCTTACCACCATCTTGTTGAATATACGTAAGATGCAGGCTTCACATCAGCGAGAAATCCAAATCTTACTCAACGGAACATATAGTCTTGTGAACGTCTGCGACGGCATACTTCACTCTCACACATGAAGGTTGGAGGCTCCAATGATTGCATATGTCCTCCATCACCGACTGCCACGAGGACAACATGGTAATGGCAAGTGCATAATCTTCTCCTTTGCACCTTGCAACAACAAAGATGGTCTCCACTAGCGAAGGGTGGTGAAGATGTAGCGTCGAAGCTCAAAGTGGAGGTAAAAAACGAGATGTAGATGATAAGCTGAAGAAGCTGTCATTGAACAGATGAGGGCGATGAGGGAGTAAAGTATTATGGCCAAGCAAGGGAAAAGCTGTGACTGGGCGAGACTTTTCCCACCAAAAAAAATGTACAGAGAAAGGGGTAAAGGCACAGAAAGAGAGAGACTCACATAGAAGGGCATTCCTATCATTTTTCAAAAAACCTAACAACTGCCTGATAGGAGAGACATGGTAGGAACAATTTCAAAAAAGAGGGTGTGACAAGAGAGTTGGAAAGTCAGAGGGGTTTGTGGGGAAAATGGAAATATGTTGGGGACCTTATAGTAATTTTATTATAGTCAACAATCAACTAACAAATTGGATGCTGACAAGGTAGCCATGGCCATTTTAACAAATTAAAATATCTCTAGAATAAAAAAAATAAAAAAATCAAAAAAAATTATATTGACAAATCCTTTTTCTTTGAAATTTTGTAAATTCACGATTTATTTTAAAAATTAAATGGATAAAACTCTGACCATTTGAAGCTCCAGGAAGCACCGTCCATGGCTTCGGCAGCGCTCATGACATCGCGAACACCGGCTCCATACTCTCCTTCTCTTCTTCAAAGGAAGCACCGAGATGCTGTCTATGTTGCAGCGGTGCCTCTGCGGGCTGCCAATGGCCCGCCCCAGATGCTCGCCTCCGCAACCTTCTCCCTCGGCCTCTGGGATTTCCAGCATTTCATGGTCGCCATCAAACCAGATCCATCTCATCCCCAGGTCTAGACCTATCTCCATATTATACTATTTTTTGTTTTCAATTGTGCTCAATTAAACTTTTGTTTTTTTTTGATTGATTTATCTCAAATTGCAAGCTTTGGCTGTTCTGTTGTAGCTTCGTTATAATTCATCGCATTCCCTGGTCTGAATCTACCTACATCTAATCCTCTTCTTTTATCCTCAATTCTTCTAAAGTTTCCATTTTGCTGAGCTGATTTGTCTCAAATAGCAACCTTTTGAATGTTTTATTGTAGCTTCATAGTGATTTATCTCATTCGTTGGTTTAAATCTATTTCCTCGATCTAATCCGTTTTTTTTTTTTGCTAATTTTTCCAATACTTTTTATATTTCATTATATTTTTGGGCAGATGGATTTCAAAATTTGCCTTTTGTCGTTATTTTATTTTATATATATATATATATATATATATATATATATATTTCAAAAAAGGCCAATGTCCGTCTCTGTTTTTTTTCCTAATTATTTGAACATTTCAAAGACTAGTCGAAAGGCCAGGGTCTGGCTCTTTTTGAAGCAAAATTAGCCTTTCCTTACAGTAAAATGCCCTGTGGCTTGAAACTTTTTTGTTTTTTAGAAAAAGTTGTACTTTGTAAACAACCCATAAAAAAAAAAAACTATTTGAATTACAAGAAATTCCAACTTCTAAACAGCCATTCTATTTTGGAATTTATTATGAGTAACAAGAAATTTGATATGAAAAAACATAGAGAACCATTTGAATTCTGTGATCAATTCAATTAAAAAAAAAATCATGAAAATGAAAATTTAAAGTAATGCACTACATCAAATTAAGGTAGAAAAGGAGAATTCACAAAATCTTTGTGAATTAGAGAACAGATAAATACGTTTAGTTATAGTCCTTATTTTCCCTTTTCCGTACAAAAGAATAGAATATAGATTCAAATTCGTGAAAATGCCAAGCAACCTAATGTTGGAGATGTGAGCAACCACTAGAATATTCATTAGAGCCGAGCTCTACTGTAAATCTGGTTCCCACTCACACAGCGGAAGGATCGGTGGAGGCGACTGACCAAACAACCAAACCTGCACAAACAATCGAGCAAGCACAACAACACACAACAATTTAACGTGGTTCGGTAACTGTGCCTACGTCTACGACTCACACCCTCGCTATATTCAGAGATTCAAAGGAAGAAGAAGATACAAAGGAGAAAGCTCTCTTGGGCTCTAATGCTCTCACTGAACATACATTCCTTGTCACCTTGAGGAAGAAGACAGTCTCAAACTATATCTCCCTCATTGGCACATCTTCCAAGAAGTTTTCCCTTGTGTGATACTCAACTATCACTTCACCTGCACATTCACCTTTCCAAGGTCAGGCGCCATATCCCTCAGGATTGTGCACCTTGGGATTACCGCCATCAACTTTCCCGTCATGTCTTGTCTTTGTCAGATCTTCACCGAAGCATCTTCACTACGGACGTTTGGTTCGCTTGCTCTGCATCTCGCCTCGGACAATACCTGAGTAGTTCGGTCCCAACATGCTCAACCGTTCGTAATGTTCGATCGCTCGCCCCGACATCTACATTGGTCGCTTCTTCGACCAACTCTTGGGTTGATCGCCCAATGCCTTGATATCGTCCGGATCACTTGGTTAACTCCTTGGTTACTTCTTGGCTAGGCTGGATAGTTCTTCTGCGGTTCAGTTCTGTTGTTCGGTGATGAACCCTGTTCCATCCCTCGTATCCTGCTTGGCAATAAAGTTCGGGAGGCTCCATTCCTCACAATCTCCCACTTGGAGTCTGACGTGATTCATCTTCGTCTTCATCTTCTCCTTTGCATTCTCCCACTTGAAGCTGACTGTCATTCAGCCCTCAAGTCTCAATCTGAACTTTCTCCGGGTTTGGGTTACTCGGTCTGCTAGTCTTGCAAACTAATGGAGGTTGAGTAAATTCTCAATTTCTCTATTGTGACAATCTTTGTCAACATATCAATAGGGTTGTCTTTGGTGAGGATCTTCTCTAGATTCATCTTCTTCTCTTCAACGAGCTCTCGTATGAAGTGATACTTGATGTTGATGTGCTTGGTCCTTGAATGGAACGCTACATTCTTAGCTATGTAAATGGCACCATGGCTGTCAGAGTGTAACCAACATTCACTCTGCTCTTTGCTTAGTTCCTTCAAGAAAGCCTTCATCCAGGATCAAACACCTTGACGCTGCGTTTTGCAATATACCGCCTTGGTTTGTAGAGAGGGTGATCATCCTTCCGTTACGTGACCGCCATGCTTCTTGCTTTCTACTTCCGGAGTGTGAACACGTAGCCCATAAAGATTCTCTCCTCGAAAGTCGAGGTTTTCGCCAAGTCGTAATCCACATAACCAACTAGTCTAATGCTCGGGCCACCAAAGCATAGACTTATTTGAGATGTTCCTCTCAGATACCGAAGGATCCACTTCCCTGCCTCCCAGTGTTCCTTTCCCGGATTGCTCATGTACCTCGCCACTACACGAACTGCATGAGAGATGTTAGGCCTGATGCATGTCATGACATACATGAGGGAGCCCACTGCTAAAGCATAAGGAATTCTCTTCGTCTCTTCTCGCTCCGGTTTGATGGTTGAAGTTTGCTTCTGAGAGAATCGGAAGTGTGCTGCTAGTAGAGTGCCAGCTGGTTTCGCACTCTCCATTCGGTACCTCTGAAGTACCTTCCGAACATATTTGGCTTATGATAGCCGAAGCTCTCTCTTCTTCCTGTCTCGGATGATCCGGATGCCTAGGATCTGCCTCGGCAATCCCAGATCCTTCATCGTGAATTCCTGAGACATTCTTCTCTTGAGATTCTCAATCTCAATTACGTCGGATCCTGCGATCAGTACTTCATCGACGTATAGCAGTAGTATGATATAGGTGGTGCTGAGGGTCTTGATGTAGCAACAGTGATCCGAGTGACATCGCTCGAATCCGATTGTTTGTATGAACCCATCGAACTTTCTATACCATTGTCGAGGAGCTTGCTTCAACCCATACAAGCTCTTCTTCAGCTTACAAACCAGCTTTTCCTTGCCTTCAACAATGTATCCCTTCGGTTGATGCATATAGATCTCCTTCTCCAAATCTCCATGAAGGAATGCAGTCTTCACTTCTAACTGCTCAAGCTGGAGGTCTTCCAATCGCTTCTGATGGTCAAGAGGCTCACGATGGTTACGCTTCTTCACTCACCAGTAGCAAATATTTCTGTAAATTCTACTCTTTGTTGTTGCTCAAAGCCTTTGACGACCAATTTGGCTTTGTAACGCTTGCTTCCATCAGCTTCTTCCTTCAATCGATAGATCCACTTGTTGTGCAGAGCTTTTTTCCTTTCGGGCAGTTCGGTCAACTCCCAAGTTCGGTTTAATGACAATGAGTCCATCTCATCATCCATGCTCCTACTCGAGAATGAGTCTACTTTGCATGCCTCCTCAAAGCTTTCAGCCTCGTCACTATCTGTTAGTAATAGATAGTTAAGGCTGGAATCATACCTTGGGTTTGGTTTGTGAGTTCGGCTACTCTTCCAGCCGATTGGTGTTTGGAGAGGAACTTCTTCTCGATCGCCTTCTGGGATATTCGTCAACCGTTCTTCATGAGTTTCACTCAACCGAGATGATGCGTCTCCTCAGTTAGTTCCTCGGTTTTCATTCGGTTAAGATTCTCCTCGGGCAGAACTTGATTCGGGATGTTCGGCTTTAATGGCTTCTTGTGCACCTTCGACACTTGGGGGCTTGTTCACCTCAAAATCGACAAACTTGGAAACATTCTTCCCCTTTTGTTGACTTTGATGGTCCTTGTACAAATCCGACTCATTGAAGACAACGTGATACTCGAATCACCTTCTTCTCGCTTCTAAGATCCTATAGCTTGTACCCATAGCAGTCAGTGCCGTATCCGATGAAGTAACACTTTCTCAACTTGGGGTCGAGCTTTCCTCGGTTTTTCAGGCTCAACATGTTCATAGCCTACACAACCAAACACCTCTAAGTAGTCATACTTAACCTCCTTTTCAGTCTACATCTCCTCAGGTAGTCCTCCATCCAGGTGTAAGATGAAGATCTGTTGATCAGATACGCCGCAGTGTCTACGGCATAGGTCCAAAATGTCATCGGTAGTCCTGCATGAATCCGCATACTCTGAGCCTTCTCTAGAAGTGTTCGGTTCATCCTTTCTACCACTCCATTCTACCTTGGCTGCCGGGGCCGTCAAGAGTCTTCGGATTCCATTCTTATCATAATAAGACTGAAACTCCTGACTGCAATACTCTTCTCTATTATCGGACTTTAGGCACTTTAACTTTAGTCCTGTCTCCGTCTCGGCGAGGGTCTTCCATTTGACAAACATGTCAAATATATCAGATTTGTTCCGACAGAAAGAGACCAACAGCTTCCGAGACGTTTCATCAATGAATGTCACAAAGTAAAGTGCACCGCCGAGGGACTTGACTTGAGCCGGACCGCAAACTTCCGAATGAACCAGCTTCAAGCGTTCTAACTTTCTCTCCCTTGGAATCGATGTAAATGTGACCTTCTTCTACTTTCGCAGAACACAGTCGTCGCAGAAGTCTAAGTTCACTTGTTTTATTCTGTTCTTTGCTTATGGCTTTCGCCACCTTTATTGATTTGTGTGCGATCCTACTGGGCCTTTTTTTGGCTCATGCACTTGGTTGCTGGATGTTTTTCCCAGGTGACGACGAGTAGCTAGGAGCGGGACTTTGGAGGGAGCTTCCGCGGGACAGCCTAGCAGCGTTGGGGATATTTTGAGCTGAGGTTTGCAGGCCTCTATTCCTTTCTGAGTGAGGATTTTGTGACATTCAGGACCTGTGAGGGTTTTGTATAAACCTCATATATTTTCTTCCGCTAATTTATAATTTTAACTCTGTATTGATTATCTGCTTGTGTTACTTAGCCTTGCTGCTTCTAGGGGCGACCCTATAAGCACGCTGGCGTTGTCGGCGTCTTGTAGGCCCGAGGACACAGGGTTGAGCGTGACAATTAAATGGTATCAGAGACTAACTGATATCGGAAGGTGTTTGCATAGGTGAACATCTTTCAATATCCGGGAGCAGCAGATAAAAGACACTCTAGTGACCCTAGTAACTTAGAAAGATTAGCACTGTGATTCTGATTTCTTTCTGAGAGTGTGGGTCTGGGTATAGTACTCGTTAGAGTAGTTATACCGGTATATAATTTTGTCTAACAGCTAAACATGCCGAGGGGACGAGGATGACTTCGTAGGAGGTCGGTAAGTCCACCCCCATAGGCCATGGGGTGGGAGCTAGAGGCTCCTACTCAAGCTGATGATTTTGTTGGAGATTGAGATAGGATCGACTATATGCTAAGTTCCCTGAGTACAGTTCCAGACTTAGAAGCTTGCCCTTATTAGGGCATATTATCAATAATGAAGTATCGGTATCGAATACATGATCAGAGTGCGCAGTAGAAGCATAATGAGTCTAGACACTGAAGTTGAGGATCTATGGATTTTTCAATTTCGAGGACGAAATTCCTATAAGGGGGGGAGATTGTAACACCCGCCCCGAAATAAATAAGGATTTTTATTTATTTATTTCCAGAATTTACTAAAATGTAATTTAATATGGAAAACAATGAAATTTGGGAAAATTAAAAAGGGGTTTGAGCTATTGTTTATTAGAAATGAGAATTTCATTATAATTAAAATAACTAAGTTTTGGGGTGACAAATAATAGGCTTGATTTTAAAAACCTATAATGAAACTATAGTATATTTAGATTATTAAACTAATTAAAGGAATATTACTAAATAGAGATGAGAGGAGAGAGAGATTGAAATTCTCTCATCTCTTCCTTCTCTCCCGATCTCATCTTCAACCGGAGACCTAGTGGAGCCGCTCCTTCTCCTTTGTCTTCGTGAACAAGCCGGCGACCAAGAGCAACAACGGTAGTGATCTCCGGCCACCCTCCTCTCCTCCGATCGCGAGCCACCACGGACCTCCGGTGAGCCATGTCCTCTCTCAAAGCCACTGCCCTCCTCACGCGGGCCGTGGCGCCCGCCGGCGCCGCCTCTGACCGGCATCACCCCAATGTACCACCCTTGTCTTTCTTTCTTTCCCCATTTCGATGAACCGGACGCCGACGAGCGGATTACACAACCCTTGTGAGTTTACATTGCAATTGGTTGTGAAATGGTTTAAACTTTGGATGAGATTGGATGGATACATATTGTTCTTTGGTGTTGTAGAATGAATATTGTAAATTTTGGAAACTTATAGAATTGTATAGTAATGGATTCCATTAGTTATCACATATGCATGGCAAGTGTTTGTTAAAAAGCTTCAATGAAATCATTGGACCTTAAGAGGTTGGAATGATAGTTACCATGCTTAGAATCCTTTTATGCAGTAGCATGGAGCATGATTGTACATTTTCAGGGGCCCAAGAAATAGGGTGTGTCAGTCAATTTTCATGAAAATTATAAGAGTTAATACCTAATTAAATCCTAGATATCATGTTTTCATGCTTCTAGGATTTTAGAAGAGTAAACCTTTACTAAACATGAATATAGTTGGGGAAAACATTGGATGAAAAACATGAATGGTTTGGGGATTTCATGGTTATGAAATGTCTAAGATTAGATGCCCAAGTTCATGTGGTTCTTGAAGTGTAAATTGTAGTATGTTAGGTTGAATGCTTGTAAATTTCTAGAAATCTATAAGCTGCTCCGTTGTAGAAACCATTTTGGAATCAAGAACGCGACACCGGTGTTTGTGTTAATGCCATGATTGAAATTGGTGGACATTAGAGACTTGATTCATAGTTTTGCACACCTATAATTACCTCTTAAGTATTAGGTTTGTATCATATGAGTTATAGTAGGATAGAAATGGTTATGTACAAGGGTGGAAATTTAGCATGCCCATCTATTGTTTGTTGAAATGCAAGGATTGGGTATATAGTCCTTGCTTGCATAGCAAGCCTTCAAGGGTCACCCGCAACCATGTATAAAATTTAGTTTAAGCTTCTCATGTTTACAACCATGTCTTCTAAGAGCTTAAAGGCCTTGAATAAGTGCTTATACCCTAGTCTCTTGTAATTCTAATATGGATATAGTTTGGGAATTATGTTATTGGGTAATGAAATACCAATAATAAAATGAATGAAGGCCATAGCCAAGAAGGTCTTTGGAGATTTAATAGTTGTTCATAGATATAAACATGGGAATGATTAAGGGTACCTTGTGTTACTTGTTGTAAGGGTATGATTATTCTCGAGTTGTATGACCTTCATGAATAAAGCCACATTGGTTGGGATTATTTTGTTCTTGAGGGGTGCTAATGAAGGCATGTATTGTGTCAAAGTGGATCAAACAAATGTATAATTAATTGTAAAGATTGGTTGAAGAGAATTGAACTCCAAGTGAAAGGAATATGCAGGAATTACTGTAGTACTGCAGGACATCGGATCTTGGTTCTTTCAAACGAGCTATGTGGTGATGGTAATGAACCCCAATTCTGATCAAAATGAAAGTGTATATTGGAAAGATAATATATTGAAAGTTTGGGAAGCAATAATAAAGATTTTGGGCTTCAATTTGAGGGTTCAATTTCATGATTTAGTTAATTACTGTAGCTATAATGAAATTGTGGAATAAGAACTTCAATGTTTTCAAAAGACTGGAATTGATTCGATCGTCCGATAGTTCGGGAGTATGTTTAAACTAATAAAAATGGTGCGGCAGGTGTCTAAGAGCCGAATCCATCTAAGGTTATAAATTAAAAAGCCGACTTTTCGGTAAACTCACGATTTGGGTGATTAAATACATGTAATGCATTCATATTGTTATGAAATGTTATGTGATGAACATTTACCATGTAAGGACGTGGTGAGGTGGTCGAGGACCCGAGTGGAAGGCTCGGACCCAAGTAGGTCCTAGAAGCGAATAAGGTAGGATGTCGCACGGGTGCTGTGAGTAGTTCTAACTCATAGTATTCTATTGATTTCTGTTGATGTTGTGCTAGATGGATGTTGGAGTCCCATCTTTTCATACATGCTCACATGCATTTGACATGTTATGCTTCGCCACGCATTTGTTTGAGCTTGTATGTTACGACATGATCTGCTTTGAGGCAGTACCCGCGACATTCTTCTTATGTTGTTATGGGATGGCGTGAGGTGGTACTCTATGGCATATACATAAAATGGGAGTGATACTCCATGGCATATGGCGATGGAGTACCCTCGGCATCCTACTTGCACTGGATGGTCGAGGGGGGTGGTACTCCATAGCAGTCTGTCGATATTCTATTCTTTGCATTAAATATTCTCTCCTTCTACCATACTTTGATTTTGTACTCTTATTTCCTCGAGAGGTTCCCAATACATATTCGAGATGGGTTTCATATGTATCGGTTTTATATCCTCGAGGCGATTGTTGCTTTCATGTCTTCTTATGCGTATTTGAGTAGAGTTACTCCTTAAATACGTATTGGCTTCCGATCTCGAGGAGATCACTGATTATTATATATTCGAGATGTTGCTGCCTTGGATATATAGATATACCTGTTGTTAGGTATTCGTACTAGCAATCTCTTACGTACAGGCATGATACATCGGACGGATGCCCCGGCAGAGGGTGTATAATATCTGGCCATGAGACCCCGGCAGAGGGTGTATAATATCTGGCCACGAGCACTTGGTGCTCCATCGGACGGAGGCCCCGGCAGAGGGTGTATAATATCTGGCCACCTGGCTCAGTCAGAGAGCGGTATTTTCTGGCCATGTGCACATGTATGCTATAGCGCTATCCGAGCTTTAGGCGAAGACGATGCCGATGGCGTCATTGATGTAAATGAGACATCATAGTATCACATATGCCGTAGATCGAGTACATCCGTGGATTTATCCGCATTCCGTGAGACTTGTTATTTGCTCGTGATGTTGTTTCACTTGCTTTATTCTCGTTCTTTTGCTTATGGCTTCGCCACCTTTATTGATTTGTAATGCGATCCCTCTTTGGGCCTTTTTGGCTCATGCACTTGTTCTTTGGATGTTTTTCCCAGTGACGCACGCAGTAGCTGTGAGCGGGACTTTGGAGGGAAGCCTGGCGGAAGCCTAGCAAATAGCGTTGGGGATATTTTGAGCGGAGGTTCATGGGCCTCTATTCCTTTCTCGAGTGAGGATTTTGTAAATATCATTCAGACACTGTTAGGGTTTTGTATAAACCTCTATATATTTTCTTCCGCTTAATTTATAATTTTAACTCAGTATTGATTATATCGTATGTTATTTAGCCTTGCGTGCTTCTAGGGCGACCACCCTATAAGCACGCTAGCCAGTTTGTCAGCGCCTTGTAGGCCCGGACCTCGGGTTCGGGGCGTGATGTTGTTGGCCGAAATGAACTTTGTCGAGGTCCGCCGACGAAGCTTCCAAGACCTCCCGGTCATAAGTAGCATGGTAGGACGCACTTTTGAGTCCACTATCCATATATCATTAATCGGGTCTTCCATCGGCAACAACATATACATTTGGTATACCGCTTAAGGTTCATACGTTTTTCCTCCCTTTCCTCACCTTCAAGAGTAGCGCGATCCTTCTTCATGTAACCCATCCGGGTCATAGTTCCAAGAAGAATCAGGTTCTCGCCAACTCCGGACTTAGAGCGCCCTGCTCGACTTCCTCGACTAGTTCCGCTTTCTCCTAACGCCTTCCTCAGTCATCCATAAATAAGGCCGAGCTACCGTAAGTGGATGGTTCTCCGTCCTTCCGCCTAATATCCTTTGCCAACATTTGGGGTGCAACATCATTCAGCTTCAAATTAACCTTGCCCTATGAATTGAACACTGTGGTCTTGAACATGCTCCAACTCTTCGGCAATTACTTGATGAGGCAAATGGCTTGCACATCTTTTGTGAACTTCACTCTAACAACGTCCAACTGATTGTTGAGCTTGTGAAATTTATTTAAGTGGTTGGCTACACTCTCTTCTTCGGACATCCTCAAATCCATGAAAATTGTTACCAAGTATGCCTTGTGTGCTGAAAAACTACCGGCATACATCTTCTCCAGGAGATCAAATAACTTCTTCGTTGTTTTCGCCTTCAAGATGTTTGAGGTGATTGTAGCCGAAATCATCAGATGGACAGCCCCGAGAGCCTTTCAGTCAAGCAACTTCCACTCATCATTTATGGAGTCTTTAGCCCTCTCACCGGTCATCGAGGGCCAGAGGTCCTTCTAGTACAGGTAGTCTTCCATTTGCATCCTCCAGCATGCATAGTTATCTCCATTGAACTTCTCGAGCTTACACTTGGTGTCGTCAACCATCTCTTCTCCAGCAAACCTTGGAGCTTTGATACCAATTGTTGGGGATGTGAGCAACCACCAGAATATTGACTGGAACAGAGCTCTACTGTAAATCCGGTTCCCACTCACACAACGGAATGGATCTGGAGCGTAATTCCACCAAACAACCAAACCTGCACAAAAATCGAGCAAGCACAACAACACATAACAGTTTAACGTGGTTCGGCAACTGTGCCTACGTCCACGACTCACACCCTTGCTATATTCAGATATTCAAAGAAAGAAGAAGATACAAAGGAGAAAGCTCTCTTGGGCTTTAATGCTCTCACTAAACATACACTCCTTGTCACCCTAAGGAAGAAAACGGTCTCAAACAATATCTCCCTCATTGGCACATCTTCCAAGAAGCTTTCCCTTGTGTGACACTCAACTATCACTTTACCTGCATATTCACCTTTCCAAGGTCCGGTGCCATATCCCTTAGAATTGTACACCTTGGGATTTCCGCCATCAACTTTCCCGCCATGTCTTGTCCTTGTCAGATCTTCACCGAAGCATCTTCACTACAGACGTTCGGTATGCTTGCTCCGCATCTCGCCTCCGACAATACCTCACCACGATTCCTCGGAAATACCTCAATAGTTGGGCCCTAACATGCTCAACCGTTCGGCATGTTCGATCGCCGCCGACATCCGTGCATTGGTCGCTTCTTCGCCAACTCTTGACTAATCGCCCAATGCCTTGATATCGCTCGGATCGCTTAGTCAACTCCTTAGTTACTCCTCGCTAGGGCTGGATAGTTCTTCTCATGTTCGGTTCGTTGTTCGGGTGATGAACCATGTTCCATTCCTCGTGATCCCCGCCGACAATGAAGTTCGTGAGGCTCCATTCCTCACACCTAATTTATCCATATGCAATTGTTTCATACTACATCACTGTCATAATAATCCATATAGATTGATTGATTATACAACAAATAAACATCATGAGTATAATAACAAACAGATTATTAATGCCCTCTACATTCCCACCTTTTTATTTGTCTCTTTCTACTCGCTGCACCTCTATTATCAAGTACTATTAGCTAAGTTAGCTCCTTTATCCGATCGCCTCATCAATATTACTGATTGTTATAGATAGACCGACTTCCTTATCACTTTGTCCATGAGTGCTGTACCGACATCTATCTCCTCAGCATGGATTTTGTCTGAGTGATGTTGAATCTGTCTTCTAGGTGTTGAGAGACAATTGAAGAGGATTCTGATTATATACACTTGACCATATTCTCCTAATATCTTATAACTGATCATGATATGCAACAACATTTAGGGAGACATCACTGTTAGCAAGTGAAAGCATGTTGTGGTATTCACCGTGAAGGTCACCTGTGATGTTAAATTGAGGATATATAAATTATAGAAAATAATATGTTGGAAATGAATCACCTGGACCCAAGGCCCAGCTTAGCTTCTTTCCTATATACACCCAAACCCAACACCTATTCTTTGCACTAACAAACTTTAGCCTCACCGTATCTTCCACGAATACAAGCATACAAATGTTGGTATGAATATTTATGTCTAGATTTCTCTTCCTATCATCTAACTTTTAATTTGCATTCAACACATCTTATTCTGGATGATTGTGCCGTCATGTTTCATTCCTATGGTTCATAGGGAGAATTATGACCCATCCTTGCTTTAGCTTCTTGTCTTGTTTCCTCATTATTTTTGTTTCTCGCTTCTCTCCTATATTTGTTCTTGTCTACTCCTTATGGCGTAAGCTGTTGGTTTGTTGATTAAACTGAAGGGCCCATAACATGTGTTGGTTGAAAATGATAATACATCAAGTTAGATTTTTTTCCTTTTTATGGTAATATTATCTTAGCAGGAGAAGTAGAGGATTAGAACTGGGTGAAGTAGAGATTTTTTCGCTTTTACATTAGAGCATTTTGCAAAAATAGGACAATTTCTGAGAAAAAACCACACACACCTATGTAATCCAAAGATAAGCGACCCCTTTATTGTTCTTTCTATGTTAAGCTTGTTTTTCTATTTTTTTCCTCACGGTTCTATTGTAGGAACAGTTTGGTAGCTTTGGGTGTAATTAGGGTTTTAAGTTAGATTGAGAGAGCTAGTTTCCAGTACTACTCCACTTTTTGTTATAGAGAAATTTCTCCTCCTCCATTGGTTCTGTTTTGTAAGCTTAGGGTGTAATTAGGGTTTTAGGTTAGACTGAGAGAGCTAGTTTCCCATACTTCACCTTCTGTTACAATGAAATTCCTCCTTTGTTGTTGGTTGTTGGACATAGGCCAAAGGGTTGGACCACCTAAAATATTGTGCGTGTGTTATCATTACTTAATGTGTGTTTTTCATCTTTATTTCATGGTTAATCTAAATAAATAGCTGTTATTTCCAACATAAACAGCTTTTCCAATTAACGCACTGTAGCCTGTACGTTTTCCTTTGCAGGCATTTGTTTTTGATTTTCAACCTCAAGATCCAGAGGACTTCTATGCAGCATTTTCAGCTGCATTTCAGAGGCCAATACCAGGTGATCGATGTTAATTTTAGTGTAACTTTTTAGTTGGGATCATTATGAAGCTTTCTTGAATATTTTTCATTCTGTGGCTAATCTTTTCTGCATTTTTGAAGGGCTTGTACTGAAGAGGGCAATGACGAGGCTGCCAAAAAGTAGGTGCTGGTTTGTTGGTTATTCTAGTTCTGATGGTGTGGATGTGGCCAACAAGTTCAGTGAAGACTGGCAGACAGATTTAATAGTTGGCAAGCACGACTGTCGCCATTACACTAATGGTACCAATTCTTTGTTGTTGACATTCAGATACTGTTTTTGTATGTTATTGTGATGGATGAAGTTTTTCTGGTCAAGTTCCTAACAAGTTTTCTTTAATTATATGTACCACATCAGGAGGAAGAACTGGACCTATATTTTGATTCTTATATTTATCTTTTCCATTTTTCGGTTGACTTTAGTTTTGTACCTCAGAGATGAATGCAGATTTCAATTCTTTATGCAACTATTATTGTTTCTTTGCATGATATGCTGACGGGATGAGGCTTATTAATTTATATGTCTATATTAGGGTGATGTGGGAAATGTTTAAACATGATGAATCACATTGTTTGAAACTACTTTGAAGGATTGGTGGAATGCCTGACTGGAGAACAAGGGGTGCTAGAGCGAATAAGAGCAAACTCTAGTATTTGACCTCTGCCCCAATTTCCAAATAGAACTCCACTCTCCTGATCTGAAGTTTCTTTGGCAATAGTAATCTAGTTAGAAACTACTCAACAAACAGGTACGTGCTTCTCTGAGTAATTATTCTGGCTTCCTACGGATGCAAGTGCCTTCTTCTAACTATTTCATCTGTTTTCTTTCCTTCTGTTTTCCCTGGACTCGGAATTAATTTCATTTGGTTACTAGAGTGTGCAAAGCTTCTATCCAGTCAGATTGACTCAACAAAGGCTGAGAAAGTATGGAGTATGGTTTGTATTGTATATGTGTTCTCATTGTCTCATTTTCCAGCTAGTTTATGCTGGATCAGTAATTCTCTAGTTCAATCTAGAAGATACATGTTCAAACCTAGTTCAAGTCTCTATCAGTTTAGCAGCTAACCAAACAGAGTGGTTAACATCCAATGCTTCCTTTCCCTACTGCACTTTGGAAAAGGCAAAGCAGTTTGTGTACAAGCATCTTCCTCTGAGATTAAGACCTGGCATGAAACATGATAGAAAGGAAGAATCAATCTGTTGCTTTTATTTGTATCCACTGTTCATGTTCTCTTTGCTCAAAGGTAGTCACTCCTTTTTTTTCTTTGAACTTTGGTTTGTTGGGACCTTGAAAGTAGCCTTGATGTCTTAAGGCAATCTATATCACTTTCAGGTTTTATCAGATGGAATTTGAACTCAAGTTGGTGATAAGTGTTGGTGATTGAAGTTTATACCATGAAGAATTATTGAAGCATCATGTTCCAACCTGTATTCTACTAAAGAGTGATGGCGTGGATCTCATTGCTTACAGTCAAGTAATATTGAAGAAATTTTAGTTTCTATGACTTGAAATAAGGTCCCTTGCGCATCTCATCACTAATTTTTTCCTGTTTGTATAAAATCGACGTGTCTAATTCTCATTGCTTATTGCTGAAGAAGCAAGCTCATAAAGAATTTCTGACTTCTATGGCATGAAGAAGATCACTTTCATATCTAAAGATTGATTTGAAGATATGATTGATGTTCCCAGTTATGTTCTTCACTAATTTCTTTTCGTTTGCATAAAATAGGTGCATCCAATTTTCATTGTTTTTTGCTGAAAACACAAAGCTTGTAAAGAATTTCTAGTTTCTTCGGCTTGAAGATGATCGATCCCTTTCATGTATGTAAGGTTAATTTTAAAGATTTGAATGATCTTCTTAATGATTCTCTTGCTGATTTTGCTGATCTTGCTCTTTTTTATAAAATGGATGTCTAATTCTCATCATTTAACCAGAGATTTTCCTTTGTGCATTCAGGATCTTTGTGACAATGATCGAGAAAGAACCTAAATGAAGACACTGCCGTTTGGATATCGGCGAATTTCAACAATGAGTTGTGTGATTCTGCTTTGCATTTTTTATCCTTTGAAGATTTAGAACCATATTAGCTTGAATGTACAATGTATTTGCCCCATCAGGATAAAATTTGCATCGAGGAAGATGCATCAAAAGTCTATCCTTGATTTTTTTGCCAATTTTGGAAATAACAATCTGTTCTTCTTTGCAGTTATAGTTGAGAAATTTTGTAGCAAAACTTTGATTCAGTTGATCTCTGCTTGTAAATCTGTAGACAGGGTGAGCCCGAATATGGACCCGGCCAAACCGAAACCCGTTTTCTTTCAAACCGGGCTTTCCGGCCCGGCCCTTAGACAACCCAAAGTGCACACCATTCTTTTGCACCATAAAAGAACCAATCATTGGTTTTATCATTGTCATCTCCACAACCACCACATGAAACCTGTGTTCATTGATATTCTTGTGCCAATCCAAATCTCATGAATCAAAGTTTGACACTGTTTTGATTTGATCTCTCTTGAATCATCACATCACAACCAATATTAGTTCATTGAAAACAAATTAAGAGAAAACCAAAACAAGAACCTCCATGTATCCAATGAGCAAAAAAGCTTAATTTCAATCCAAGACATGAAAACACACATCACAGTATGATCATCAATCACCACTCTATCATTCAACTGATCTTTCTATGCTCAAACTAAACACTAAACATAAATAGCATATCTCATGCTGTCACGTACCATGAGATAGTCCATCTCTGAGGGCCGGGGGAGCTCCCCGGCCGGCCAGACATCGACGGAGCCATCACCGGGTCGGCAAACAAGATATGATACAGCTTCAAGCGGCGCAAGCATCAGCATGAACAGGCTGGAGAGCGGGCCTCCTCGGCCATTCACCGGAGTTGCTATAAGCCCTTCACCATCTACTCTTCCCACCGTGCTTTCATCGGCCACCCTCGCCGACTTCTTTGTTAAGCTCAGCCTCCGTTTCACGGCCGCCAAGAGCCTCCTCATCGAGGAATTATAGGAAGAAGGAGAAGAAGAAGTAGGAGGCTTAGAGGTTAAAAAGCTAGACAACAAGTAAAACTTAGCATGCAATCCTAGAATCTGAAGCTTGATGTATGAAGAGGAAGCTTTAGGCAATGCTCATCACTAGCAAAGCTTATAAAGGTCTCAAGTGGGGTCTGGTTATCTAAAAGTCTATTCCATTGCCACCATGGGGTTGGCATTATCTCCAAAGTAGAGCAAGTTGTGGAGGTGCCAATGAGATTGACTGCTTTAATCCTAATAGCTAATACTATACACAAGGGCATGTTTGATGAAGTGAGAAAGCATGGAATAGTTTGACCACTTGGTTTTTTCATGCAGTGGTCGTTAAGTCTTTCATGTTTTTGTCCATTAGGGTTAGGCAGGTACGTTTTGGTGTTACTTTTCTACATACTACATGCTTGCTTCAATTTCAATTCATCTTTCCACATGCTTGCTACAATTAATTAGGTTTAATTAGGTTAATGCTCTCTCTCTCTCTCTAGTTATGGATTGGATACATATGTTAATTAGGTTGGACTAGTTAATTATGGATTGGATTCTCCATAGTACTATTTGTTGTCCATAGTACTATTTGTTGAGACAAAAACTGAAGGCTTATTGGTACCAGGTTGTTTTGTTAAGAGATTCCGCTTTCAACAAAAGAACCTGAGATCGGTCCCCCCCTTTTGTAAATACGAGAAGTTTGGCACATCAAACGTGCTCTGTATCTGAGCCTCATCCTTAACATTCCTTGTGGGGGCGTTTATGGCCTTAGTTTTTTCTTTTATAAAAGAAGCACTTACAATAAATCTCACTTCTCAACATAAAAAAGTATGTCAATAATTCATTTCTATTATTATAAGATTTAGAGGAGAATATTGAAATCATCCTTAAATCCTCTGTGGCTATATATATGACGTCAAATTTTAAAATGTTTGGGTTGGTTTTTTGAAAACTTTAGAAGCAAGAAGCCTACCACCAGATGCTTCCAGACAAAAGAACTTAAGAACCTCTAAAGGAAGAGGCAAAAAACACCTTGAGTTTTATTTTGACCATACTCTTAAAAGAAATAAGAGATTTCTGTGAATCCACATGAAAAACACTAATGCATATCTTTTTGATATTTTTACTTAAAAAAAAACACTTATATAATTCTTCGTCGGCCAAGACCAAAATGATACCAAACGTGTTTTATAACAATTAAGTTTATTATTAAAAAAAACCAATCGAAACAACATGTTTTTTTAAAATTATTTACAAAAGGTAATTTAAACGAGCTCTGATTTTTTTTATATATATAATAATTGTGTAGGGTTTAATTTGTTAAGACAATCCCAAGTTTGAATCCTCAAAACTAAAAAACTAGGGCATGTGCGCACAAGTATCACGTTGTCCACCTCTGACTGGGGGACATTTGTCGACTTTGTCCAAAAAAAAAAAAATTATACTTTTGAAAGGAATATAAATACCTCTAGTATTATACCCACTAAAACCTAGTAAAACATGTCCACTTTAATTTATGTCTAGATAGATAAAGGTGGATTAAAATTAAAGAGGAATTAAGTTGACTAATTCTAGACTAAGATTGAACTAAATTTTTATTTGATAGTGGGTTGATTATTATTTATGGATTAGCAACATTATTCCATTCATATTCTTGTTCCAAACAAATAATGAAGTTTTCCTTGAAGTTTGAAAACTTTTGCGGTGATCTTATTTTTATTTTGTAATTGCAAGTTAATTGCAACATAGTACATAACTCAAACATGATTAAAATATAAGATTGTACTCAATTACACAACAAATATAATAATAGCTTTATGAGTAGTAGGGAGATCACATCAAAGATGAATATTCTTGATGCGATTACCATGCAATGAACCTTGTTAAAATGTGATTCTGATTGAGAAGATAATTAATTTTATTGTGATCTAGTCCAATAGGACATGCTTCCCCAATGGCTTTATCATCCATCATTAGGCCATCTTAATCATATATCTATATTTTCTAATTATCAAATTGACAAGCACTAAGGCACCTTGGCACTTGCTTTAACTAGTTGGGTTCCAACTTGCCTATTTTGATCACTCGGTGCTCTCCTTTCATTTGTTAACTTTAGTGCCTAGCTATTATCATCATGCTTATTGTTTGCATATCCAAATAATTTTTAATTAAACTAATTTCCTTTTTATACCACATATAAATTATATAAACTATATATATGTCTAAATATACTCTTCCTTTTCATGCATGAATCACAGCCATATGTTACCACACAAAGATTCCCCTTGACCTAGTGATATTCTCTTTTTGTTTTATTTTATTTTATTTTATTTTATTTTATTGATATGGGCAATAAACGCCCCCCTTACAGGTTAGTCAAAGACGTGATCCTGTAATTTAAGACTCTCATCTCTCACCGCTACAAGGTCATAAACCATCGGAGCACACTCAACATAAATTTCCTTCCTACATTAAAGAGACAAAGACTCGATCCCAAAACACTCAAAAGAATTACCCAATACCCCGAATCCCAGATTACCACTAGACCAAGAGTTCTTTAGTAACCTTTAGTGATATTCACCTCAAGTTTTTTTTTCTTTTTTTCATAGATATACTATAGAAATGGAGGAATAATAGATATGCATATAAAATCAGGTAAAATTTATATTTGATTTTCCTATTAAATATTTTTTTTTTCAACACAAATTAACCAATAATTAAGTACAAAAACAATCAAATTCCAAAAGATCAAAAGTTTGAAAACAATAAAATTCTTCTCCCAGTGCTAACCCAAGAACCCATGAATGGAAGATAACAATATAAAAGTAATAACATAATATATCTTTCTAACATCTTCAATATAATACTATTGCACTATTTTTGCCAATGTGCTCTTATGGTAAGTAACTAGAAATATCAGGATCCTCGCACTACAATTGTTTGTGTCAATGCAAACAAACCAATTCAGTGCTAACAAACAAGAGTAGAACAAACAAGAGTAGATACAAGTTTTTAATAATATTTCAAAATAATTCAAGCAAACACCAAACAACAAAGATACCGAGTTTTACATGATTCACTTATAATAAAGTTACATTAATGGGTAAGACCGAAAGACAATAATCCACTATAAAGAACATGAATTTCAACGAGAGAGACTCTATAAATAATGGTGTGCTTTCACTATCAATCTTTTATACTGCAACCCAAACAAAATAATCCTTTAAGCATAATAATCTTTTAAGAATAATAGAAAACCTCATTTTTAATTATTTTTATTATAATGAAACATAAGTCTTTCTCTCTCGTTTAAAATATTCATTTTATACCAAAAATATTATTTTTTAAAAAACATTTTTAGTATAACAAATTTATATTACCAACGGCCTAATGGTCAATTTGTGTCAGGTCCCATGTGTAGAGGATTCCTTTAGTTGGGAACCCAAGTTCGAACCCCCATATATAAGATGAGGGCACAAACATATAAATGCGTTGAGCATGAGTCTACTGGAGCTCTGTCAATACATGGGCCTTTGGGTCCTTCGCGCTGCATGTCATGCCTTGTGCATGTCCTTGAAGTTCCATGGAGAGGGGATGTTTGTCACCTTATTAAATAAATAAATAAATAAATAAAAATAGAATTATAATTTAGTGTAGTGATTTTATATGATATATAGTTTCAATAATTAGCATGAATGTGTAATTATTTAATGGATAAATCATATTTATTTATTTATTTTTAAAAGTTGTTACATCCTCATAGGTAAGGGTAAGGTTTACACTAAATTTCTCCATATTTTCTACCCCTTGATCATATAGATTTGCTCTGTGGTTCCATGGGTTATGTGTTGCTTTCCCTAGAGGTGTGGTGAGGTGGTTAAAGTCATCCTCATTTTGAAGTTGAGACTCATTTTGACGATGTTTTTTTTTTTTTTTTGCATCGATTTTTGCTTCTTAGAAACAGGAGCTATATCAAACCAATATAACATTAAAAAATAGAATAATTTTTTTTTAGTCCCTATACTTTTCAGAAAGTAACATTTTAGTCCCTCTTCTTTTTTTTGTAATTTCTTAGTCCCTATACTTTATAAAGTGAGCCTTATTAGTCCCCATGAAAACGCCGTTCGCTTCTGCCGTTTGAGATGGCTGACGTGGCTACCACATGGATTTTAAAACTATTAAAACCATTAAAAAAATTTAAAAAATGAAAAAAAATAAAACATTAAACATTAAAAATAAAAAAAATAAAACATTATACTAAGTGCATATTAGTATCATATCAATCCATTGAGATGGCTGACATGGCTGCCACAAGGCTGCCATGTGGATTTTAAAAATATTAAAATCATTAAAAAAATTATAAAAAAACGAAAAAAATGAAAAAGTGACTAACAAGCCAACGGCAGCCATGTTGAATGTTTTATTTTTTTTATTTTTTTAATCTTTTTAATGGTTTTAATATTTTTAAAATCCATGTGGCAGCCATGTTGCAACCACGTCAGCCATCTCAAACGGCAGAAGCGAACGGCGTTTTCAAGGGGACTAATAAGGCCCACTTTATAAAGTATAGGGACTAAAAAGTTAAAAAAAAAAGAAGAGGGACCAATAGGTTACTTTCTGAAAAGTATAGAGACTAAAAAGGAAATTATTCCTTAAAAAATTGATCTCTTTGATTACCCGTAAAAACACATTTGCTTAAAAATTCTTTTAAGCTAGGCGCTCCAAATGATCACCACCATTCTGAAGTTCCATCCCATTTGCTCGTTTTTTTCCGAAGTCCCTTACTCGTATGATTATTTCTTTAGGTTGTGTTTGGTTGGGAGTTATCCCCACTTGGGATTAGGAATAAGTTTTGAAAAGTTTTGAAATTTTTGGAGGAAAATTTTAAAATAAAGGTATTAATGATAAGATAGTGATGTGTTGAATATATATTGATGGGTTATATTTTTAAATATTAATTAAGGATTTTGGCCATAAAAACTTTTTTATTGAAACTGTGTTGGGATTATCCCTTGGGGTTATGGATAACCCCCAATCAAACAAAGCCTTAGAGATCATGTATCATACGGGGATTATAATTTAGTCCAAACCTTGGACAGTAGTAGTTTCAGATTTTGTTAGGATATGTAAATCAGCACAAATAATTAGATATATTAAGTACTTATAGTGCGCTAGAGAGAGAAAGAGAGAGAGAATAGTATGGGAAAAGTCAAATGAGGGATAGAAATAGAAAGTCAAGCAATAAGGTAAATGTGTGCATATAAATATAAATATAAATATAAATTAGAGATGATTTAAAATAAATAAAAAAAAAAGTTATATGGTGAAGAATAATCGGATGCACTTCATAAGGTTCCTAAGCTCCCACTAGTGACATTAGTGGATGCGCGTTTGGATGCACTTCAAAGTTCAAACGCGCTATTTAGGCAAACACTAAACACTAACCCCCATCTCTTTCTCTCTCTAAACCTATCTCAATCACCTTTAATTTCTCTCTAAAGCTATCTCTATCACCTTTTCTCTCTAGCATTTTATCTCTCTCTACAGAAGCCTAACACCTTCTCTTTCTTTACGGAAGGCCACACTATAGCCTAACATTCTCTCTCTCTCTCTGTGCTTGCACCAAAGCTAACATACAGCCTCTCACTAAGACTAAAACCACAAATTTCTCACTCTAAGACCATGTCTCCATCTCTAACAAGTAAGACACTATCTCCCTCTCCCTAGCACCATTTCTCTATCATCATTAATCTTTTCTCTATCACATCTCTATGTGCATATAAACTAATACCAAAGATTAGCACCATCTCACCCTTTTCTCTCTCTCTCTAAAAGATAATTATAGCGCAGCTTTAACATTATATATATATATATATATATATATATATATATAGAGGATGGAATCAGGACTCACTGGTCGGGGCTGAAGGACCACTAGGGTTTCAAACTAGAACAAACTAAAACGCTCATGGGAGCTAGATGAGGCTTCACGGCTACTAGCCGGTGGCGAGGTCGGCAACGAGAAGTGCAGCTTCATGAGAAACTTCTTTGAGAACAGTAGAATGGGTTTGCGCTACTAAATAAGGCCTTGGCCGGCTTGGTGAATTCTAAGATACCTTGAGTATTATTTCCCAAGGTAGCATACTTTTGTGTTCAAGGTAATATAAATTGTGTGCAAGATTATAGAAATTGTGTGCAACATGCTCGGATTGTGTGAAACGAGCCCGTTTGTGATTTGTGTGCAACCCTATAAAAATTGTGTAAGTCAAAGTCGTAAATTGTGCTTAAGTATGCTACCCAAACTGCAGCGTATCTTAGAACGACTCAGGCTTATGTTTTTTCATTGTGCACTATATTTCAAAAAAACCACTCTAAAATTTTAATTTAAAAAAAAGTCAAAAACCTTTCAATGTATTGATTTTTTTTTTTGCATTAATTTTAATATTAGATGACAATTCAAAACCAAAACCCAAGGCAACACCATTCCATTTCTCTGTCACTTTTTAAACTCTATCTCCCTCTCTATCACGATCGATGAGAGAAATCAAGACAGGGGAGGATCGTCGGAGTGACGGAGTCTTCGATCACCTCCTGCTAGCTGACAAACAACACGCTCTCAAGTTCTTTCATCTCAAGTCCTTTTGCCCCTCCCTTCTCCACTGAATCAACTGAGGGTAGCTTAAGGATGGATTGGGGCAAAAGAAAGGGGGGCTTTTCTCTCGAGCTGCAGGGATACTCCGGGGACTCACCGGTGCCATGGGGAGGACTGAAGCCCCCGCTAGCCGACCCCTTTGGTTTCGTCCCTATATATATATATATATATATATATATATGATGAGGGTAAAAACCGAGGAGCCTGACACTCGACACGTGGATCGATCCTGTCCTTTGATCCGTCATAGTAACCCCCTAGGATCCCCCCTTTCGGAGTCACTCCCTCGGGAAACAGAGAGAAGGCAACTGCCTCGGTTCACTTAAAGCGAATCTCCTCGGGAAATTGGTTTACCTCTTCGGTCTTCAGAGGCAGCCCTCCCTGACTCGCCGAAGGCACCATGGATCCCGAGCCCACAGGAAACACCATGAACTGAAGGACTCGACGCCCTTCTAGAAGGAATTACAGTTGAGGCCGTTGGGATCTAACTAAATAATGTACCGACCGTAACACCCTTTTATCCTTTTAGGACTCAAAGCTACACCACCATTTAGGAATGAACCCTAAACCTAAGGCTGTATTCTGCTAATTACTGGGAAAATACAGCAACGGAAGGTAATAAACAAACTGAATAGATTAAAACACCAAGAAATTCGGAATTTAATACAACACAAAAATAAATATTGTCTTTAAACTTAATGTCTCACAACACTCGAAAACAAATAAACATAAACTAGACACGGAGTCAGAGCCAGCTACGGGGCATCATCATTAACTCGTGGCCAGACGGCCCTCTAGGAGAACTCCTGCCTAACGTCCTGCGAAAACAGTATCGAAAAGTAGGGTCGAAGCATCAAGCTCGGTGAAAGCAGAACAACTGTCGGGTGTAACTAAACCCGTATAAAAATAACAAAACTGTAAAGTAAAAACTAACGTGTAAAACATGAATAGAAAATACTGGATTAAAAATACCGAAATCAGATCAATAATCGAGCAAGTAAACATTGATCAAGGTATTCTCTTAAAATGCATATCCGAAGTTTCGCTTTCTGCTCTCTTGTGAATTAGATATGAAAACCGACATTCCCTCGAGTAATGCAGACTGCGTTCTCTCTCTCTACGAGATGAGCTCTATCTCTAGAAGGCAAGGAACACGCATCATCTAATACACAAGACTATTCTTTGACTACACATCTACTTCAATATCAGATGGCCAACGACCAACAAGTATATCCTATACAAGTGGTTACAATATATATACGCATAATTCAAGCATCCGAAGGGATGGAAAGGGGTTTTGATTTTCATAAAATGGAAGTGCCTTTAAAATGAGATAGTTCGGACTTAAAATGTAATTTAAATCACCCCCGCCCTAACTCAAATTGTCAGACTCTCTGGCTCTACACGAGCATCACCGGTCTATACATGTACATCAATAGAATGTAATCTAACTGTATTTGTAACTGTTTCTCTTTTCTGTTACTGAATACTAAGCATGAAAATGGTTTTCATAAAACTCTGGAAACTTCATAAAACTCAGAGTTCATGCTTCTAAAACTGAAAACTGTATCGTATAAAAATACGGTAAAGACTCATGAACTGTACAGGTAGATTTCCCTCACCTTAGTCTGACTCAAGCTTAGATCTGACTCCTATCCTTCTACGCAAGGGCGACTTCCCTTGCCCTTACCTGATAGTTGAAGTACAATTTCTATAAATACGAAGTCCGTATTCCTAACTCGTACTTTAATCTAAATACTATCAATACGGTAACTCATTAAATTATCTTAGCATAATTTCTCCTTAAGATCTAATACATGCTTCTAAGGCATAAGAATACGAATTGTGCTCGTATTTCTCCATACTACTAACAAATCTTCACTTAACTTAATTATCACTTTTCTAAACTTAACAACTAGCATATTAAGCAAGGAAATGAAGGTAATTAATTAACTAAGCATGGAAGCATAACTAATCTCTAATAAAGTCTTAACTTCTATAGATTTTGAAGAAAAATCGGGCAGCATCTCCTCTATTTATAGGCTCCCGAAAATATACATACATTCATCACACTAAACTTAACTATCATACAACTCATACATTAGCATCATGAAATAAATCATTCTATCTACACTCTCATAACCCATATACATGCATAAATAACACTCAGACATCAACTTTCTCAATCTCCTCTACAATCCCGACTCAATTTCAGCCCTGCATATGAACATTACTCATGCAATTAACAACCTGATTTCATTATACCTTCTCCTGCAAACCTTCACTAGTCACAGGCGTTCAGATCGTCGGAGTTGCTCCTTGGGACAGCGGACAGGTTTGGGGGAGAGACTGCAGGCCAAAGGTGAGAAGAGTCGTCGGAGGTGAGGTGAAAAGGTGTTGGCCAGCGCTCAGGTGATGCTGGCCGCGGATAGAGGTCGGGCCGGTGAGTTGGAGACCTATAGGCCGCACGGGCGGGCCGGTGGAGTCGGGCTGGAAGGTTACCGGAGCCGGAGGTGGGGAGGCGACGCCGGCGGGTCGCGAGGCACCGACCATGCTGCAGCGACGCCGGTCGATCGCAGTGGGCGGCGCTGGGCGACCGCTGACGCTGCTGGCGACGACGATGAGCAATGGACGGGTGGCCGTGGCACTCTGAGTCAGCCGATCCGGACAGGGGCGCGGGTAGGGGAAATTCGGGAGAGGAAAGGAAGAAGGAGAGAGAGAGGGTTTTCTTTCTCTCTCTCTTTCTCTCTTCTGATAAATATAGGCTAAGTTCCCCTTATTTTTAAAATTTTTCTTTTTAAGTAATCATTTCATTAATTAAAATATTATAATACTTTATCTTTTAAAAAGAATTTAATAAATATATTATCTTTTACTTTATGTCACATCACTATTTAAAAATATTATTTTATCAATAATTATCAATAATTATTCCAACCGGATCCAAGTGAATTCCGGTCGACGCATTAAAGTTTATTACGGGCCGATCAGAAAGCATCACGGGTCATCTTTTTCTCTCGACCGAGATCCGCGAATCTCGGCTTTTAATTCGGCCAGATCTACTTTATCGGGACTCTAACTTTTGTCCGATATTCTTACTTAATTAATCTGGATTAATTAATATTTAATTAATCTCTGGTTTAATTAATCTAACTCGGCCGACTATCCATCTCTAACTATTCTATATACTCTGGCCTGGCCTATTAAGGCCTCTCTCGGCCCTATAGTTGCGTGAGTGGATTTCGGTCCATTTTATTCTAATTTTCTTTAACTTGAGATTATTATTAATTAATCTGTTTTAAGTTAATTAACCTCATTTAAAATTTCAAAAATTTACTGAAATGGACTTAGAAAATTCTGGGATGTTACACTGACAATCTGGAAGCATCTAGAAGAAAAGGCCGTTAAGATCTAACTGAATAACAGCCTGACAATCTAGAAACATATAGAAGAAAGATGAGCTGTCAAGCTAACTAACTCCAGCTGGCACCCACGTGGCCTATTAGGAGCTAGATCACTAACTTCCACGTGGTCTATTATGGATGACTTTCTCCCCAAAGCAACACCCCTCTCTGAGAGCCTATAAATAGAGGAGCTCACTAAGTCATCTTCAAGCTCTGGATGAACGACGACTTGTAAACTTGTGATTTCATCGATTTGATAGTGATTTCATCTCAGATCATGGAGATCATCCGTGGTTTTCTCCCCGATTTTGGGGTTTCCACGTAAATCTTGTGTTGATTCTTCTCCTTCTTGAGTTTCTCTTTCTCGATCCTTCTCGATCTCATCAAGATTGATCCCCAATCAAATTATAAATTCAATTGTTGATCTGAATCAAGGATTTCTCCCGATTCTTGCATCAGCAATTTGGCGCCTCTGTGGGACGGTCGGACGAGAAGCCATGACAACCACGAGAAGATCCAGGCAGAGTCAAACTCAAGAACAACGGATCCCTCCTTCTGGGGTCACTGTTGCTCCACCGGTCGCTCCCTCGGCAGGAGATCCGCGTTCACCCAGCTCATCTCCTGATGCTGCTCCTAGGATAATGGAGATTCCGGAGGAGAGGTACAGATCGATGGAGCGACAGATCGCGGATCTCACTCAAACACTCCTCGCGGTAGAGAGGCATGTTTCTCAAGGAGCGGTGCCAAATCACCCCCATCTGCCGGTGGAGAGTCGTGACCGGTCAGCTGTGCACTCACCACGCCAGCGGGAGCCATCACCCCGAAGAGGTAGGAGCCAAAACTCTTCTTCTAGGAGTTCTGATTCAATTCATCCGAGGCGTCGACGACGCTCTTAGGCTCGGACTTCCCGGAGAAGGAGGCGGGACTCCTCTCCAGATGGTTCCATATCACCGGATCCACACGAGAGGCATTATGCATCCCGACGGCTATCGCCGAGAGCTCGCTCCCGGGATCGTTCCCCGAGGCGAGCACCCACCAACCATCGTCGGGGGGACTACTCTCCAGAGCGTAACTCACCCCACCGTCCACCGATGAGACATCGTTTACCCAGGCAATGTCGCTCCCCCGGAATACCTCACCGGGACTATGATGAGCGTAGAGGGAGGACTTACTCCCGTTCATCAAAATTGTATTCTCCTTTTGCAGCAGAGATTTGGGAAGCTCCTTTCCCGAAGGACTTTCGGGCCCCACATGTCAGATACTACAGTGGGACCACTGATCCCCATGAACATGTGGAACGCTTTTGTACTGAAATAATGGACAACCATATTGATGACGTTGTTTTGTGTCAGTCTTTCCCGAAGACACTTACTGATATCGCCCACGACTGGTTCCGAAGTCTCCCATTGGGCTCGATATCCAGCTTTGACCAACTGACTGATCTCTTCTTTCGTCGGTTTGCGAACTGTCGAAGGCATAGGAGGAACCCTGTGATGCTCCTTAGATGCAAGCAATTCGAGGGTGAGAGTCTTCGGGATTACCTGGATCGCTTTAATAAAGAAGCTGCCGGGATGAGTGATCAGGACTCCATAATGGTGGTTGGAGCGGTTATGGATGGTCTTCGAGAATGTCCTTTCCTCGACTCTATCTCTGGGAATGTCCCCAGGAACTTGTCGGAAGTGATGAGTAGAGCCCAAGAGTTCATTGCTTCCCAAGAGGCTCTACGATGAGTTCGGGAGTTCCAGAAAGAGGAACCACGGTGGGAAGAAAACCGAGGCTCCCGCCGCAGTGACCAGAGGACCCGAAAGGATGATAGGCCCCCCCACTCGGATGATCGGAGACCTTGAGACCCCCAGATGCAGCCAAGGAGAGCGAGGTATGAGAACTACACTCCTCTTGTTACCTCAAGGGAGAATGTTTTGTTGAAGATCCAGAACAAAAAGCTCCTGAAGCAACCCGAACCCATCAAGGAGTCTGGATCCATAAAGAAGAGCAAGAAGTATTGTGCTTATCATCAAGTCAAGAGGCACAATACAGAAGATTGCATCCAGCTCAAGGATGCGATTGAAGATTTGGTCAAGGCGGGGAAGCTTGATCAATTTCTGGACAAGAAGGCGACCTCAAAGGAGAGTCCACCACGAAGGCAGGAGGCCCCTCCCAAATCTGCAAATCTTGATATCAAGCTCTTCTTCATTGCTGGGGCCCTGGCTGCGGAGGGGAAAACTCTTCCTCGAGGAAGCAGTATGCGAAGATGGTGGCTTCGGTTCAGGAGACATCCCCTCTCAAGAGAGGCCGTCCATCAGCTCCTATCACTTTCTCGGATGAAGACTTACATGGAGTCTACCAACCCCATGATGATGCTCTGGTGGTGGCAGTCAAAGTTGGGGTCTTCACCATATACAGGGTGTTAGTTGATACTTGGAGTTCGGCTGATATAATCTTCTGGGACTGTTTTGAAAGAATGAAGATCGACAAAGAGAATCTTAAGCATGTCCGATCCTATCTGGTGGGCTTCGATGGGGATTCTCGCCACCCAGAAGGCATGATCTCTCTCCTAATGACACTTGGTACACCTCCTCAGGCGGTTACTGCGATGATCAACTTCCTAGTTCTGAGATGTCCTTCCAACTACAATGCGATAATGGGCAGACCTTCACTGTGTAAGCTGGCTGCAGTACCATCCCCTTACCACCAGAAGTTGAAGTTCCAGACCAAAGAGGGCAGTGAAGAAATACGAGGTGACCAGGCTTCTTCTCGCCAGTGCTACTCCACTATTTTGAGGCATCAAATAGGAGAGTCGAGCTGAGCCGCTGAGACGTTGATCCTAGAGGAACTCCAGCCAAAAGATGAGGAGAGAGAAGCCCGCCGTCCTATCCCAGTTGAGGGTCTGAAAGAATACCTACTGGATGAACATCTCCCCGAGCGGACTGTGCGCCTCGGGGAAGGGCTTGAGTTGAAGAGACAAAGGGAGCTCCTCGCAATACTGAAGGATAATGCTGATGTCTTTGCCTGGACTGCCGAGGAAATGCTTGGAGTCCCTCAAGAGGTGATTGAGCATCAACTCAATGCCGATCCTACGGTCAAGCCAGTCATTCAGAAGAAGAGGAACTATGCCCCGGACCACCTCGCAGCTGCTGAAGAGGAGGTCGATAAGCTCCTTAAGGCAGAGTTCATTCAGGAGGTCCAATACCCCGAATGGCTCTCTAATGTAGTCATGGTGAAGAAGTCCTCCGGGAAGTGGAGAATGTGTGTAGACTTTACAAATCTTAATAAAGCTTGCCCTAAGGACTACTACCCCCCGCCTCTCATTGATAATCTAGTAGATTTTGCTTCTAGATATGAAATGCTTAGCTTCTTGGATGCGTTCTCGGGGTATAACCAAGTTCTGATGGCGAAATCCGATGAGGAAAAAACATCCTTTATTACCTCCCGAGGTACTTATTGTTATAAAGTGATGCCCTTCAGATTGAAGAACGCAGGAGCTACATTCCAGAGGCCGGTGAATAAAGTCTTTGAAAGGCAGATTGGGAGGAATGTTGAAGCTTATGTTGATGATATACTTGTGAAGAGCCTCTCCGCCGAAGAGCACGCCTCGGATTTGAAGGAAACGTTCGTAGCCTTGCGGGCTCATGGAATGAGCCTTAATCCTAGCAAGTGCGCGTTCCGGGTTAGATCAGGGAAGTTCCTCGGGTTTATGATTATACATAGAGGAATAGAGGCGAATCCCGAACAGATCCGAGCCATCATGGAGACCAGATCCCCGAGGACTATAAAGGAGATACAAAGTCTGAACGGGAGGTTGGCTGCCCTCGGGAGATTCATTTCAAGATCTGGGGAGAAAAACCTTCCTTTCTTCAGGGCCCTCAGGAAAGCACCAAAGGTGGAGTGGACCGAAGAGTGTGAATTGGCACTGAATCAACTGAAGGAGTATCTACAGTCACCCGCCCTACTTGTGAAACCGAAGCCTGGAGAAGAATTGCTTCTGTACTTGGCAGTCACTGATTCAGTTGTTAGTTCGGTCCTCACTAAAGATGAAGGGGGAATCCAGAAGCCAGTCTATTATACAAGTAAGGTCCTTACTGACACCGAATCGAGGTACCTCCCCCTCGAGAAACTAGCTCTTGCCCTTCTCACATCTGCTAGGAAGTTGCGGCCATATTTCCAATCTCACAAGATAAAGGTCCTCACAGATCAGCCCCTGAAGCAAGTACTTCACTCTCCTGAGTCTTCTGGGAGATTGACTAAGTGGGTAATCGAGCTCGGGGAGTATGATATCAGTTACGAGCCACGGACAGCGATAAAGGATCAGGTACTTGCGGATTTTATTGCAGAACTTATCAGAATCGACGGGAGTATCTCTCGCCTCGCTAGGGGGTCTGAATTACGGGAACGTTCCACTCCTTAGTGGATTCTTTACACTGATGGGTCTGCAAATTCTGAAAGTTCGGGAGCTAGTGTGGTGTTGTGATCACCGTCAGGATCGAGCACCTCGACGGTATTGAAGTTCAACTTCAAAGCAACCAATAATGAGGCTGAGTACGAGGCGATGATAGCTGGTCTGCAGCTTGCCCGTGGCCTGGGAGTTCAGAACCTACAGGCCAATACCGATTCGCAGTTGGTAGTTGGCCATATTACTAAGGAGTTCGAGGCCAGAGAGGGGAGCATGCAAAATTACAGAGATGTAGTTCGGAAGCTCATCAACAGCTTCCAGAACGTCCACATCAGCAAAATCCTCCGGGAGGAGAATCAGGAGGCAGATTTCCTTTCAAAATTGGCAACATCTGAAGTAGAGGTCAAGCAGCCTATTAACATTCAATTTCTCACCGCAAGAACCATTGAATGTAGGCCGGTCGAAGAGCTCCTTGATATCGGTAGTGGCGAGTGTTGGATGGATCCCATATTGAATTACCTCCAGAACGACACACTTCATTTCGATTCGAAGGAGGCTCATCGGATCGTTGTCCGGGCGGCTCGTTACAGCATAATTGAAGGGCGACTTTACAAAAGATCCTTCACCTTGCCGTATTTGAAGTGCTTGCGTCCTTCCAAGGCGGAGTATGTTTTGCATGAAATTCATTGTGGGGAAGCGGGCAACCACCTCGGGGGGAGAGCTCTGGCTCACAAGGTGCTTCGACAAGGTTACTACTGGCCCACATTGGCTAAGGATGCTATCGAGTTCGTTCAGAAGTGTGACGCCTACCAGCGCTATTCAAATGTCCAGTGGCGCCCTTCAGCTCACTTGACTTCAATTACAAGCTCGAGGCCATTTGCTTTATGGGGGGTTAATACTCTGGGCCTATTCTCAGTTGGAATCCGATAATTGAAGTTTCTTATTGTCGCCATTGACTACTTCACAAAGTGGGTCGAGGCAGAACCGTTGTCATCAATCACGGAGAAGGCTTGTGAAGCATTTTTGTGGAGGTCGATCCTATGTCGATTCGGGATCCCAGTAGCTTTCATAACAGATAATGGTCGCCAGTTCGACAATTCTGCCTTCAGATCGTTCTGTGACAAGTTCAATATCGAACACAGACTCACTTCAGTTATGCATCCACAAGCAAATGGGCAAGTGGAAGTAACTAACAGAACTCTTCTCCATGGTTTGAAGACAAGGGTTCTCAGTCATGGGTCTTCTTGGGTTGAGGAGATTCCAGGACCCTTTGAGCGTATCAGACCACTACTAGAACCCCCAACTGGAGAATCCCAGTTTGCTCTTGCATTCGGGACCGAAGCGGTGATTCCCTCTGAGACAAGAATACCTACTCCCTCAACTCAAATCTTCAATCCTGAGGAGAATGAGGAGCAGCTTAGGCCAGAGCTCGATCTCTTGGAGGAGAAGAAGGATGAAGCAAATCTCAAGGCGGCTGCATATCGCCAGAGGATGAAGCGCTTCTATGACAAGAAGG
This sequence comes from Dioscorea zingiberensis, assembly GCA_026586065.1. Classification (NCBI taxonomy): domain Eukaryota; kingdom Viridiplantae; phylum Streptophyta; class Magnoliopsida; order Dioscoreales; family Dioscoreaceae; genus Dioscorea; species Dioscorea zingiberensis. The sequence goes on along the minus strand of CM048825.1, from coordinate 25,747,089 downwards.
TGAAGCAGGTGACCTTCCAAGTAGGGGATCTGGTCCTTAGGGCGAACAAGTTTGATGGGAACAAAAGTCGAACAGGGAAGCTGATCTCGAATTGGGAGGGACCCTATATTGTTCAAGAAATTGTGAGGCCTGGTACATATTGGCTTGTTAGGATGAATGGGAAAAAATTGAAGCGCCCATATCATTCCGAGCACCTTCAAAGGTACTATCAATAAAATTAGTCCTTCAATTGCAATTTCTTGATAACTCCATTTTGGTTATTTCTATGAACACCTTCTTGCAAACATGAGCCAACCTCGGGAATGACTTGAAGAGCTCCGATCGCTTAGTCATTATCCCTCCTCGGGTAATAACTTGAAGCGCTTCGATCGCTTGGTTATGACCTTCCTTGGGAAATAGTTTGAAGCGCTTCGATTGCTTGGCTATTGTCCTTCCTTCGGGAAATAACTTGGAGTGCTTCGATCGCTCGGCTATTGTCCCATCTTCGGGAAATGACTTGAAGCGCTCCGATCGCTTAGTTATTATCCGAATAACTTGAAGCGCTTCGATCGCTTAGTTATGACTCTCCTCGGGAAATAGCTTGAAGCGCTTCGATCGGTTGGCTATTGTCCCTCCTTCGGAAATAGCTTGGAGCCCTTTAATCGCTTGGTTATTGTCCCATCTTCGGAAAATGACTTGAAGCGCTCTGATCGCTTAGTTATTATCCCTCCTTAAGGAAGAAGCTTAAAAGCGCTTTCTATCAGCTATTATCCCTCCTCGGGACATGCAGAGCGCGAAGAACCGATCAAGACTCAGAGCCAGTAGCGGGCTAAGAAACAAGCTCATTGATTTGAAAACAGAAAAAATCAATTCAAGAAGTTTTTATTCCCAAGAAATTCAAATTACAATTCAAGTCTATAGCAGAAAGCAAAGTCAAGATAAAGCCAAATAGGCAGTTAAACTCAAGACTGGGGAACTTCTTTTTCATCAGCAGCGGTGGAAGGTTGATCAACAGGGGGAGCCACGATCTTAGAGTCATCTTCTGTTGTTCCTTGATTTCCTTCAACCCCTGTTCCTCCCTCTTCTCCCGACGAGGGGTCCTCTATCCATTCATTTTCAGAATCAGCAGTCTCGTCTTCTCCAACAAGGTATTTGAGGCCTCCTTTATAAGTTAATGAGGAGAAGTCCACTGGGAGGGTCTTCAGAGTTTCCTCGGGAACCACCTACAAAACCAGTTCCCGAAGGACCCGAAAAACATTAGTACCTCCAGCAAGGAACCCGAGGTCATATCCTCCAGCCTTCTTACTTGAACAGATGGCTTCGGCCTCCTTAATCTGATCAGAACAAAGACTTAGTGTTTCTTGATGAGAAGCCACCTCCGAGGCAAGTTTTTCCTTTGCTTCTTTTAACGAAGTCATGAGGTGAGTCGCTTCGTCAAAAAGAGAGGATTTGCTGTTTAAATCTTCCTGGGGTTTTTTGTTCTCCTCAATCAAAGTCTTTATCTGCTCCCCCTTCTGGATCAATTCCAAGGAGGTTTTATTGGATTCTTCCCATAGCCGCAACTATTTATCTTCAGCAAATTTACGCTGAGTTTCTAAAGCTTCTTGAGTCTTGAGCATCTCGTCAGCAGTAGCCCTATATCGTTTTATTTCATCCTCCAGGGGTTTGACCTTCCCCTCCAACTTCATCTTTTCTTCGAGAAGTTTTTGGCACTTTCTACCAGAGGAATCCAAAGAGGCTTGAATTTTATCTCTGTCCACCTTCAAGGCGGAAAGCCCGTCTTTCAAGTTTTGGAAGTCTCCTTCCCGAAGAGAAAGTGCAAGGCGAAGATCCCTCCTCTCCTCTAGCAAGCGAGCAGCCCTATCAGACAAGATGCTATTCTGCACAAAACAACACGCGAAATATTAGATGAAGCAAGAGAAGAATGTCAGAATGATATGAAACAACCAAGTACTTTCGGAGATGGGCGACTATTTCATCTTCCTCCAGCTTGTCGAGTCTTTATTCCGAATCTTCGGAACGGAGCAGCTCTAAACTGAAAGCCGTGGACTCTGGGCTAAAGAAGAGTCCCTCCAGAGGATTTACTTTCATCCCTTCCGAACTGCTCGCGGCAAGGGCCTTTCCCTTCCCCAAGGGAACGGGGCCCTCCTTCGCGGACGGACCAGAAGTTGTTAACTCCGTGGGTTCTTCGACCCTCAACCGCCCCCTCTTCGAGCGTCTGAGAGGAACAGTTGGTTCTGGAAACAGCTCAATTTCTTCTAGAATCGGATGAGCAGAAGATAATCCTTCAACAGCATCTCCCGGAACATCTTCCGGAGCCTGCGGCTCAGAAACAACAGTAGCAGAGGGCACACTTGGGGCTGAGCGGACACGGAACCGCCTCGCCAAAATCGGCACTGCATCATCGCTGTCCACCTCCTCAATGGGCATCAGCGTAGAAACCTCCTCGGCGACTCTAGTAGGGGAGCTACGAGGGTACCCACCTTCCTCACGACTCCCTTCCTTACAGGATCACTTGGTTCAGTCACGGGGGCTCCCGAGCTCGCTTGATAGGTTTTGCCTCTTGCCTCGGGCGCTAAATTCAGATTCTTCCCTCCCGTGGCGCCCCCTTTCTTCTGTGGAGGCTCTTTAGTTGTTGTGGCTCGGGAACTTTCTCTCTTCTTCCTCTTCTCAAGTTTTGAAGCTCTTAGCTGAGCCTCTTTCGCCGTCACAGTGGACAGTAAGTTCCCAGCGGTAGCTTGGGGATTAATAGGCCTTTTATCTGTAGAGCAAATACAAGATTTCATGTTAACAATGGAGATGAACTAGCGTCCAGAAAGAAAGCAGATTTCAATACAAACCCTACCCAAGATGGTGTAGAGACCACTAGCTTGAAGAACGTCCGAAGTAAGATATGAATCAACCCGGAGATCAAAACACTAAGAGTTTATCATATTCACCCTTCTCCACTTCATTGAGATCTCTCTTTTCCATGGGATAGGATCTGGGAGTACCCCACTCAGTTCGGAATGGGAAACCCTCCGAACTAGAAATGAAGAAGTATTTGGATTTCCAGCCTTTTAGTGAAGAGGGCACGGAACCGAGGAAACGACGATTCTGGCGAGCCCCGAAGAAGTACCAGTCGGTGGACTTCTCACGAATCAACCCAAAATAAAATTTAAACTTATCTACAGTGGGTTCAATACCGCTATGGAGGCAAACAATGACGAAACCACAAAGGCATCTCCAAGAATTGGGAGCGAGTTGGGAAGCACATACATCGAATTCGTTTAGGATGTCTACAAACAGTTGGGGAAGGGGAAGCCTAAAACCACGAATCAGAGCTTCGTAATAAATAGCGATTTCCCCTTCCTTTGACGGGGAACTAGCGTGCTCAGAAACACTAGGAATCCTATAAGTTAAAGAAGAAGGAACTCCAGAGATGTTATATTCTACTGCTATTGCATTGATTCGTTTGTCAGAGAGAAGATTTGGGAATTCATTCGAATAGGCATTCGGGCCTGGGTTCTGGAAGACAGTTTGATCTACCTCGTCTTCTTGTTCGGGAGAATAAACAGCAGAATAGAATGGTAAAGGAGGAGATCTCTTACCTGGAGCCATTTGATCAGAACTCTGAAAGGAAGAAAGGAAGGATCCTTGCACATACTTCTCCAAGGGTCAGGCGAGAGTAAGAAGACGAAGAGGATAGCAAATCTTTAACGATTTGGGGGGAGATCTCCTTGAATAGAACTCGATCGACGTTACGATATCTGAACCGTCATGATCCAACTCAATGGTCCAGATCCCTTCGCGAGTAAACGGACGATCTAGGGTGCCCATTCAAATTCAGAGATTGTGAGGCCAAGATCAAAACACGAACTCAAAACTCCACGGATGAACACCGCGTGTCACCAATGATGGGACCAACCACCATATTAAAGCGTCATCATTGTTTTAAACGGCGCACATTACTGAAAAGACACAACGACATACTAAAAAGCGCGTCACATTAAATGCGCCTTATCGCTAGGAGTAGTGAACCGATGCTACGTCAGTTCGGGGAATCGGCCCCAAACCAAATACTGCTTTATAGCACGAAGCAACCAAGGATAGAACGACCAAACTGCTATTCCCCGTATGCTTAGCTAGCGCAAGCATACTTTGGGGGGGATTGAATGATGAGGGTAAAAACCGAGGAGCCTGACACTCGATACGTGGATCTATCCTGTCCTTTGATCTGTCACATTAACCCCCTCGGATCCCCCCTTTCGGAGTCACCCCCTCGGGAAACAGAGAGAAGGCAACCGCCTCGGTTTATTTAAGGCGAATCTCCTCGGGAAATTGGTTTACCTCTTTGGTCTTCAGAGGCAGCCCTCCCTGACTCGCAGAAGGCACCATGGATCCCGAGCCCACAGGAAACACCATGAACTGAAGGACTCGACGCCCTTCAAGAAGGAATTACAGTTGAGGCCGTTAGGATCTAACTAAATAACAAATGCAATGCAAAGCATCTAGAAGAAAAGGCCGATTTAAGATCTAACCACCGATGCAGCAATCTAGAAACATCTAGAAGAAAGATGAGCTGTCAAGCTAACTAACTCCAGCTAGTACCCACGTGGCCCATTAGGAGCTAGATCACTAACTTCCACGTGGTCCATTATGGATGACTTGCTCCCCAAGCAACACCCCTCTCTGGGAGCCTATAAATAGAGGAGCTCACTAAGTCATCTTCAAGCTCTGGATGAACAGCGATGCCCTGCCTCTCCAAATACTCAAATTCCACTTGTAAACTTGTGATTTCATCGATTTGATAGTGATTTTATCTCCGATCATGGAGATCATCCATGGTTTTCTCCCCGATTTTGGGGTTTCCACGTAAATCTTGTGTTGATTCTTCTCCTTCTTGAGTTTCTCTCTCTCTCGATCCTTCTCGATCTCATCAAGATTGATCCCCAATCAAATTATAAATTCAATTGTTGATCTGAATTAAGGATTTCTCCCGATTTTTGCGTCAACAATATATATATATATATATATATATATATATATATATATATATATATATATATATATGACCTTGAATTAAGTTTTATGAAAGAGTTTATCTAAATTCTATGATTATATATAGTTACACGTAATTAATTTGGGGCATGTTTTGAGAAGTGTGGGAAATAAGAAAGTGAAAAGAATTAATAATCACTATTAGGAATTGAAAGAAAATAAAAGAAATGTACTAAAAAATGTTATTTAAATTGTGTTTGGATAATATCAGCCGAACTAATACATTTATGAAGTGAAATGGGTTTTCAAGTGAAATTTACACCACTCCTAACTAAATAAATATTTGAAATAAGAAAAGTTGTCATTTTCCAAGTTCTCTTTTTTACAATATGCTACCAAACAAAAATTTTTATGAATCAAATCGATGTCTGATTTGAATGCACAAATACTTTTTTTTTTTTGAATTAAGTTTTTAGATTTAACCAATGAAAACATAGTTGGTAGATAATAAAGATTGTTCTTTCTTTTAATGGTTGTCTTGTCTCTGATTGCCACCTATCTAGATAAGACTTAGAGAAGATTCCTTTTGTTTTTCTTTTCCTTATTTCTGAATCATTGGATAAGGAGAAGCAATCCTTCATTGAGATCTTATCCCATCCCATGACCACTCTAGCATTCATTTCATGTTCTCCATTTTTAGATTTGGGCAAAGGCCTTTGTCTGCCTAGAGACCTCTATGTTCAAACAGATGATCTCTAAATTGTTTTTTTTTCAAAAAACATAGGTTTTCAATATATAATTTGTAAACATCATATATATATATTTTTTGTTTATTAGTGTCTTGTCCGGGAGTTGAAAACATTGTTTTTACACCCAGCCACCACCTGACCAGTCCTATCAAGTACCCGATGACTCACTTTTCTTTAGGCTTTGAGCAAGCCACTACATGCTTCAAACATACTTCGATAGAAGGCCAAAGAACCAAGGGTCTATAGGTCACCCTAATCATTATAAGAGCTCCACATCAGTGTGGTACAAGTTTGATTTATGACTAAAGATATTTTTTTGGGAGTTTGAGCAGTGTTTATGTGCAAGTTTATCCAGTATAGACACATGTGTGCATGTATGTACGGGGTTGTCACTCATGTCTACTCTGCTGAGGATTGTGCACGCCCATGACCGCTAAAATTGCCACAAAAACATATTTGACAAAAAGTTATAGCAGTGACTAACTTAACCACTTATAAATCTTTTACAAAAAATTGTGTATTTATTTATTTTATTTATAAATAATCTTATTATTCATAAATACTATAAATTAATTTTCAATTAATTTGTAATAAAGTGATCAACCCAAAATTAATTAAACTTGTCCAATCGGAATTCCTTGTCCGCAGGGGGGACTTATGGACCTGTAATCTCGGGCTCCAATAATAATTTATATTAATTAATTAAACTCTTTAATTAATCAATATGTTTTATTAATTCCAAAGTTACTCCACTAAAAACATGGAATTGCACTCCCGAAATTACAGATATAAAATTACTTGGGATTCGAGTCGTTCATATGATATAGTCATCTCCTATATATTGATCCTCCATAAATAATTCATAATTAGAGCTAGGTAAAGATTTGTTAACCTCTCTAATTACATCTTTATCCTTAAGTACCAATGATTCTTTAATGAATGATAAGATTCAAGAAATCAAGAATTTGAGTACTCATACCATTCAAGCCCCAAATCATCACTTATGGGAATTATTGATCTACTCTTATAAATAAGGAATAGATTACATGCGATGTTAACATTCCCTGCTATTTATTTTGTTACACCTCCAAAATATAAAGTTTAAGGATTATGATCTTATAATCCGTACCGAGTAAATCAAAAGATGTAATGCAACAAATAGGAGTTTGCTAACCACTCAGGATTAAGATCATTATATATCTGACCATCAGTGACATGATTTGAATGCATTATATTTTAACGAAAATTATCAATGATTCAAATCACATCGTGTCCTAGTCCCATATAATCTCATTATGTATAATGTCCTCATTAGATGTTCCTCTACATCATGGTTTGGATAAAACCATTTCATTCTTACTGATAATGGAGCTGCACTAGTGAAAATCAATTAAAGATTTCATACTTTGGCCTTGTTTGGATTGGCTTTTTTTTCCCTCAGAAGTGCTTTCAGAGTAAGTTAAGTGCTTCTGGGACAAAATATTATGTTTGGATGGGCTTTTACAGAGAAGCAGAAGTTGTAAAAAAAAGCTGAAAAACAATTTTTTTTTCCAGAAGCTAGTGATTTGTAGCTTCTGAAAAAAACTGTTCTGTAGAAGCTGTTTTAGAAAGTGTCAATTACCAAAACATCACTCTCAAACCTTTTCAAGGTTATTTTGAAAAGTATCAATTACCAAAATACCCTTTATTATTATTATAATTATTTATTTCTATTTATTATTATTATTATTATTATTATTATTATTATTATTATTATTATTATTATTATTATTATTATTATAAAACTGCTTCTAGATTAACCTATCCAAACACAAAAATAACAGACGCACTTAACTTATATTGAGAAGCACTTTTTTTAGAAGTCCTTCTAGTAAACTTTAAAAAAGCACTTTTTTTTAAAAGCCAAGCCAAACAAGCCCTTTAATTGTTAAGTCAATCGACTAGTTTTCATCGACTAATTTAAATAATCATCCTTAAATAATATCCTCCCATAGATATAACACTTATATATATATATATATATATATATATATATATATATATATATATATATATATATATAAGGTTAAGTAGATAATTATGGAATTATGCGATATTCATAAAGTAATCAAACAATACATGAACTTGTAATAATGACATTATTTTATTCATAATTAAATAATGTTCATAACATCATATGTTTTAGGGCATACATCCCAACACAAGGATACTCTAATAGTCCTAACGATGCACTACCATGACCATTCATAGTTACATATGTACACTAATTTGACTCGTGCACTTTTACTACTCACCTTATGTCCTTGAAGAGACTACATTAGTTTCATCTTTGTGTGTAGCCAATGGTACTTGTGTACCATGTATTTTAATAGGCGAGGCTGTGTACCATGGAGTATCCTCAAACTAAAGCCGGTTACTTCATAGGACCGAGCTATGAGTGCGGCAATGCATCCTCTCATGTAACCCACCAATCGTTAATCATTAGTGACACACATTGTAGGATGGTCCTTGCAACTTGAGATATCACCAATGTTCAACCATAAGTGGATGATGCAACCAAATGCATACTGATTAAGGGAGGTGATATCATTTGCAGACTTAATTATCCACACAATGAGGACCTTCACAAAGTCCTCCTTCAACTAAACATAATAGGATACCAACTTCATTAACCATAGTCATTGAATTGATAGTCTCGACGAGTGGTGTAAGGAAAATAAACCCCTACCAAACTTCATTTGAAGGCTTGGTTCTTGACTCTAGTCAGGCTTATGATAGGAACATCCTCAAACCTCCTATGTAGCCTAGGAGTCACCGATCAAGAACAAGTCGTTTTTCTCGTTAAAGGCTTCGAGCGGTTTGTCCAAGACGATTCTCTCACACACTATTGAGGGGAGATGGGCGAGGTGTGAGAAAAATGTCCTTGTTAAAAGAACATATTGCTTCTCTGTTAATAAGAGGAAGAAGGTCACTAAGCACCTCTGAAATCGGCTAGTGAAGCTATGAGTGTTAATAGTTTCTAAAACTGTCATCGTTCTACAATCATTCAAGTGAAAAAAGCAAAAGAAAGTGAGAAGAGGCTGAAGAAAGTTAAAGTTGCGAGTTCAAAGTCTTGGTTGCGACATGAGGAAGCAAAATTTCATACCAACGTTCTCCTCTCACTTATATAAACCATAATTCTATTCTATTTGACAATGTCGTGATGTAAGTGTTGTCATAACAATATATCGTAGCTTTGTGAGGGAAGTTGGGCATGACAACAAACAAGGGGATAATAATTTGTATGGGTTACCGTATTATGTGTTGAGATATTCAGGGATTTATTAGGATTTGGTTATTTTATTTTATTAAGGGTACAATAGTCTTTTTAGTTTTCTTTATTTTGGCATATATATAGTTCCTTTGTATTTAGGATTTCTGTTGTACTTTGTTTTCAGATTGCATTATGCTAGTTGAATAAAACCTAGTTTCTTTTCTCTTTCTTCTCTTTCTTCTCCCTCCTTTTTTCTCTTTTGTTTCTTTGGATTATTTCACATGGTATCAGAGCCGGTTGCATTGAAGAAAAGTTTAATCTCAAAAGCAGTTTTCGTAGATCCTACTTCGCAGTGAGTTGCCTTAGGGTTTGCATCTGGTATTTTAGTATCCTTTCTTTTGTACTCTTGTTTTCTTTGTTTTTCAATTATGGCTACTGAAAGAGACGATTCGCTTCAATCTGTGAGTGTGAGGTTGGATGGAAAGAATTATTCTTATTGGAGTTATGTGATGAGAAATTTTCTTAAGGGTAAAAAATTGTGGGGATATGTTAGTGGAACTTCTGAGCAACGTAAGAGTAATGATGTGAATTATGCTATTGCGATAGATGTTTGGGAAGCAAATAATGCAAAAATCATTACTTGGATTAACAATTCTGTTGAGCACTCCATAGGTACACAGTTGGCAAAGTATGAGACAGCAAAGGAGGTTTGGGATCATCTTCAAAGGTTATTCACTCAATCAAATTTTGCAAAACAGTATCAATTAGAGAACGATATACGAGCCCTTCAGCAAAAGACTATGAGTGTGCAGGAGTTTTATTCTGCTATGACGAATCTTTGGGATCAATTGGCTCTTACAGAATCTGATGAATTAAAAGCATGTTGTGTCTATATTGCTCGTAGAGAGCAACAAAGGTTGGTGCAGTTTTTAATGGCTCTTCGAAGTGATTTTGAAGGACTTAGAGGTTCAATTTTGCATTGTTCTCCACTTCCGTCTCGCTGACTCGATTGTCGGTGAGTTATTATGCAAGAAATTGCCTTAAATCTTTTTTCTGAAAAAGGGATTCTTTCTGCTCCAAATTCTTCTGTATTGGTAGTGCCCTCTAAACCTTTCTTTAATAATCAGAATAAGCCTTATATAAAGGTTTCCTTTGACGAGTGCAGTTTTTGTAAGAAGAAAGGTCATTGGAAAGCTCAGTGTCATAAGTTGAGACAATAGAATCAATCTTAACAATCTCAAGTTTGGAAACCTGGAAACTAGCCACAATCTAACACTAATATATCACCTCAGGGTTACAAACCATCACAGCCTAACTCTGCAACAGTAGCTTCTTCAGGTCCTTTCACCGATCCTGGTATTCTGGCTGAGCAATTCCAGAAGTTTCTCTTTTTACAACACCAAGCTATGTCTGCCTCTTCTTCTGTAGGTCATTTGCCTCATAGTTCTTCAGGTATGTCATCATCTACATGGGTCTTGGATTCTGGTGCTTCACATTATATGTTTCCAAATTCTTCATCTTTTACTTCTATGTTTCCTTCGTCTTCTATTCCTATTATTACTGCTGATGGCACTCCTATGCCTTTAGCAGGTATTGGTTCTGTTGTTACTCCTTACTTGTCTCTCCCTAATGTTTATCATATTCCGAAACTCACATTAAATCTAGCTTCTATTAGTCAATTATGTGATTCTGGTAATATAGTCACCTTTTCTTCTTCTTCTTATTATGTGCAGGATTTGATGTCTCAGAAGCTGATTGGGACAGGCCATAGGAAAGGACGACTATATGTTTTGGATGAGTTGAAAGTGCCAGTTACTGCTGCTACTAGTGCAGATTTGTCTTCTTTTCGTTTGTGTCCTTCTTCTTCTAGTTTTAATTTATGGCATTCTCGTCTTGGTCATGTTTCATATTCTCGTTTGAAATTTTTAGTATCCACGGGGGCTTTAGGAAATTTGCAAACTCATGATATATCTGATTGTAGTGGATGTAAACTGGCAAAATTCTCAGCTTTACCGTTTAATCGAAGTATTTACGCTTTCTTCTTCTCCATTTGATTTGATTCATTACGTGTATGGGGGCCTTCTTACATTTCCCACTAAAGGAGGGTCTCCGATATTATGTTTCATTTATTGATGATCATACTAATTTATTGTTGGATTTATTTAATGAAACATCGTTCTGAATTCTTTGAGATATACACAGCTTTTCGAGCTCTTGTTAAAACTCAACATTCTGCTATTGTCAAATGTTTTAGGCGTGATTTAGGTGGGGAATACACCTCTAAAAATTCTGTGAGTTGCTTGCCTTAGATGGAACTGTTTGTCAAACTTCTTGTACAGATACTCCTGAGCAAAATGGTGTTGTTGAAAGAAAACATAGACATATTCTTGACACTTCTTGCTCTATTTTATTATCTGCTTCTGTTCCTAATGAGTTTTGGGGTGAGGCTGTTCTTACTGTTGTAACCTTGATTAATGCAATTCCATCTTCTCATAGTTCGGATATTTCTCCCTTTGAAAAATTATATGGATATGCCCTAGATTATTCTTTCTTTCGAGTTTTTGGTTGTACTTGTTTCGTTCTTCGTCCTCATGTAGAATGCAACAAGTTGTCCTCTCGGTCTGCTATTTGTGTCTTTCTAGGTTATAGTGAAGGTCAAAAGGGTTATCGGTGTGTTGATCCGATTACTCAAAAACTTTATGTGTCTCGTCATGTTGTTTTTCTTGAACATATACCTTTCTTTTCTATTCCATCTACTACTCATAGTTTGACTAGATCTGATCTTATTCGTATTGATCCCTTTTCTGAGGATTCTGATAGTTTGTCATCTCAAATTCCTACTACTTCAGATATGCCTTCGCATCTTCTTCCTCTGTTACCTTTACATTATACTCGACATGTGCTGCATCGTACTAATAGTTCTCGCAGAATCTATACACCCTGAAGCTACCTCTTCTCCTTTTGGTCCCTCAAGCTCAGATGCAGATTGTGGATCCACCTCTACGTCAATCCACACGATTCGGTGACGTCGTCCACAAACTTACCAGATTTTGTTTATTCTTGTTATTCTTCATCTTTTACTTCCTTTTTAGCTTCTATTCATTGTCTCTCTGAGCCTTCTTTCTATAAAGAGGCAATTCTTGATCCATGTTGGCAGCAAGCTATGGATGAGGAACTTTCTGCTTTGCATAAGACAGGTACTTGGGATTTGGTTCCTCTACCTTCTGCTAAGAGTGTTGTTGCATGTCGTTGGGTATATAAGATCAAGACTAATTCTGATGGATCTATTGAGAGATACAAAGCTAGGTTGGTTGCAAAAGGGTATTCTCAACAATATGGTATGGATTATGAGGAGACTTTTACTCATGTTGCAAAAATGACTACTATTCGTACTCTTATTGCAGTAGCCTCAATTCGACAGTGGTCTATCTCTCAACTTGATGGCAAGAATGCCTTCTTAAATGGAGATCTTCAAGAAGAAGTTTATATAGAGCCTTCTCCTGGTGTTTCACATAGTTCTGGGTATGTTTGCAAGCTTAAGAAGGAGTTATATGGTCTCAAACAAGCACCTCGTGCATGGTTTGAGAAGTTTTCTATTGTGATCTCTTCTCTTGGATTTGCTTCTAGTAATCATGATTCCGCTCTCTGTATTAAGTCCACTGATGCAGGCCGTATTATTCTTTCTTTATATGTTGATGACATGATTATTACTAGTGATAATGTTGATGGTATTTCAGTTTTGAAGACAGAGTTAGCTAGACAGTTTGAAATGAAAGATCTGGGTTCTCTACGATATTTCTTGGGTATTGAGGTAGCTTACTCGCCCAGAGGTTATCTTCTTTCTCAATCAAAATATGTTGCAGATATTCTTGAGCGGGCCAGGCTTACTGATAATAAGACTATTGATACTCCTATTGAGGTTAATGCAAAGTATTCCTCTTCTGATGGTACACCTTTGTCGAATCCCACTTTATATCATACTATTGTTAGGAGTTTGGTATATCTTACTATTACTCGGCCCGTGATATCGCATAAGGCGTTTTATATTGTTAGTCGGTTTGTAGCTTCTCCCACTGGCCTCATTGGGTACTGCTTCTTAGTATTTTCTTGGTATCTTCGAGGTACAACCTTCGAGAGCCTTCTACTTTCATCTACCTCTTCCTGGAGTTATGCGGCTCGCTTCGATGTTGATCATGGCGGTGATCCCAATGTGATATCAAGTCTATTGCCACCGGTTTACGTGATCTTCAAGTGATTCTCTTATTTCTTGGAAAAGCAAGAAACAATCTATTGTTTCTCAATCTTCAACTGAAGCAGAATATCGTGCTATGGCTTCTACTACCAAAGAGATTGTTTGGTTATGTTGGTTACTTGCGGATATGGGAGTATTTATTAATTTCTCGTCCCACTCCTATGTATTGTGACAACAAGAGTGCTATTCAAATTGCTCACAACTCAGTTTTTCATGAACGAACCAAGCATATTGAGATCGACTATCACCTTACACGTCATCATCTCAAGCATGGCACCATCACATTGCCCTTTGTTTCTTTTTCTTCGCAGATTGCAGATTTCTTTACCAAAGCACATCCCATTTTCCGCTTTCGTTATTTAGTTAGCAAACTCTCGATGCTTGTAGTCACGTGATCGTGAGTTTGAGAGGGGGGTGTTCAGATATTTCGGGATTTATTAGGATTTGGTTATTTTATTTTATTAAGGGTACAATAGTCTTTTTCAGTTTTCTTTATTTTGGCCTATATATAGTTCCTTTGTATTTAGGATTTCCATTGTACTTTGTTTTCAGATTGCATTATGCTAGTTGAATAAAACCTAGTTTCTTTTCTCTTTCTTCTCTTTCTTCTCCCTCATTTATTCTCTTTGGTTTCTTTGGATTATTTCACATTATGCACTTATCTCACTTCGATCACCGAATTTTAATTTGTTTCTTTGTGGATACTGAACATTGATTTTGTTTTATCAGGAGGTTACCTGAGGGATTCTATCAAAATTAATCCTACGTGGCCGCCGGAATAGCAAGATAGTATGCCATGTCACCCTTTTTTTTTACATTTAACCCCTTTCTTCTTTACATTTACCCCTTCTTTTCTTTTTCTTAAAAATGGCAATCGCTTCCTCTCCGGCTCCCGGCGAAGGCTAGACCGTGTGCGTCACCTGTGCCGGTGGCTTCATCATCTCCCGGCTCGTCAAGATCCTCCTTCAAACGTGGCTATACTGTCAAAGGCATCATGGTCTCCTCTGAAGAGGGATAGTCGTGGAGAGGCTTGGCAACAAAGGCCTTGATGTTGGCAACCATAGGGTGGCTTGTTTCCCAAGTTTTGCAATTTAGCCATCTTCTGTTTAAATTGTGTTGGTGTTTATGGCTTATTTCGCTGACCATTTTTTTTTTTTTTTGGAATTTCATTTTCTGAAAGGCTTGCAAATGATGGGTAAATGACAAATTCTCTTGGAATTTCATTTTCCGAAAGGCTTGCAAATGATGGGTAAATGACAAATTCTCTTGGAATTTCATTTTCCGAAAGGCTTGCAAATGATGGGTAAATGACAAATTCTCTTCTAATAACTCTTTGTATGTATTTGCAGAGTAGACCCATATTTAACAAAAGCACTAGATTTGAGGATATGAGGAGTTTTGATGATGAGAGAACTCCCTACAGAAGACCATCTGTGATGAAGTAATTACATTCCTTTACTCACCTCTTGTAATTTCTATGTAAATTTTCTTCAGACGGAGAGGAGGGAAGAGGGGAAGTCGAGGGTGTAAAGGAGGTTCGGGGTGGAGATATAAGGAAGCTTCAGGGTGAGCCGTGCAGAAGAGGGGGAGTCCAGGAGCCAGTGATCGGAGAGAAGGGTAGCGAAGTAGCGACAACGGCGGAGGGCGAAAGAGTAGAGGTGGAGATCCATCGAGTAGGAGGACGAGTCTTCGATCTCAAGGCAGAGGAGGACGTTGGCAGTAGCGGCGTCATTAAAGCCGCCAGGGACGGGGCGAGAGAGGGTCGTCGGCGGCGATTTCAAATGGATCAGAGAAGAAGGAAAGCCGGGTGGAACTTCTTGCGCGCGATGAAGCCACCGGCGGCGGTGACGCACACAGTCTGGCCTTCGCCGGGAGCCGGAGAGGAAGCTATGGTCACGTTTAAAAAGAAGAAGAAAAGGGGTAAATGTAATAAGAAAGGGGTTAAATGTAAAAAAAAAGGGGTGGCATGGCATCCTATGTGGCAATTCCAGCGGCCATATAGTATTAATTTCGTCGGAATCCCCCAAGTAACCTCCCTGTGAAACAAATTAGATGTTCAGTATCCGAAAAAAAATAAATTAAAATTCGATGACCGAAGTGAGATAAATGCATAGTACGGTACCCCACATAGATTATTACCAACAAACACATAAGTCATGTGTATGTTTTTTTAAATTGATTAGGGATAAAAGATTTTGGGAATAGTAGCTAGTTTGGTTTAGCAACCCGTCAGGATTTGATGATAAGTAGAACTTTCAAGTAATAAATAAAACTTTCAAGAACTTTGAAGTAATTTCCCCTAATTTTAAGATAGTAGAGATAGGTTTTTTTCTTTCCATAGATTGTACTGTTTATGGCCCATAGCTCCATATAAACCAATATACTGTGTTTTGACACGAGCTGACTTAGCATCTCCATTAAAAAATAAGGCTTCATCGCCACCTTCCATCTCCTGGATCTACAGCTCCAACATAAGATGTTGGTTTCCGAGTCACTATCTAATTCCATGAGCTTGAAAACAACAATGGTATCAAAGGCTTTTCCAAATCATAGCAAGTTCATGTTCATCTCATGCCTATATAATTTTATTATAAACTTTCTAAGTTTATTCTTATTCAAGTTTTGGTTGTTTGAAAATTATTAGGGAAAGTTTATCCTAGATATATCCCAAATCCAACAAACTTGATATATTTACTACTAGTCATTGGTATTTTAATGCCACTCATTACTACATGAATTCAAATTTCTCACATAGTTCCATTGGTAAATGGTGTCTAACATAACCAAGAACTCTGCTTATGATTTTGTGGCATAATGTTATGAATGGTGTAAGATATTGAACCATAAGGATTAAAGTGGGATTATTGGTTTGACAGGTTCTTAATTATTTTCATAGTACATTTGCTCAAGTGCTCAATATTATTGTAGTTAAATCTATATCCAATTAACCCTAATTTCTTTAATAATCAAATCTTGCAATGAATCAAACACGAGTTAGAAACTCGAATTGCTGAGGGACTGCATCCCTCCATACAAGGTTTTGTGTTGCCGCTCCAATCAATAGGATACAACAAACCCAAGGATGAAGAACTCCTTGCTTAGTACCTCTCAATAACGAGGTGCAACATTAACATTGCCCAAGAACAACTAGAGAAGATGAATGAGATTCAGATTCTAAGGAAAAGAATTTTGAGGCTTTTAGGGTTATTGATTTCTCATGATGATAATATAATCAAATGATTGGTTGGTATATATAGAGGAGAACATCCAATGGATAGAAATGATGGCATGATTTGAGGAGAATCGGATCTGATTAAAGAGATTGTTACATATAGAAGATTAGATTTGTTAAAAAGAGATCAACAATTAGAAAAATATTCATTTAAAAGGCCAAAAAGATAAAAGAGAAGAGAAGAAAAAGGGAACCTTGCTAGAGAGGAACCCACACCTACTAGTCACAACTTGATTAAAGTTGTGCCATAGGGTAATAATATAAATGTGATGTAGAGAGTGTAGAAGAAAGGAGCTGGGTTGGGCCTTCAACCTAGGAACTCTATTTCTAGCAAGCCTCCACTACAAGAATAACCAAACATATCGACGAATCAAATGTGTACAAATGATGTAATATAAAGTGCTAAAAGATTTTATTGCTTCTCAAATTGTTGGACATATATATATATATATATATATAGGGGTAAAAGTGAAAGGCCATGAAGAATCAATGAGGCCTGACACGTGGAAGGATCCTAACCCTCTATCTTTTTGGCAATCAGTTAGTTAATCAGTTAGGATAAACAATGCATCCTCTTTAGTCTCTGATATGCTCTCTTCGGATCTTGAGAGAGGTCACTCCCCTTGGTCATGAGAGAAAATGATCTCTTCGGATGAACCAAAGCATCTTTCCTTTGATTCCGAAGAAGAGGTCTTCAATTCCGAACCATATTTGTTGAATCGTCTATCTCCGAGGAAACCCAACCAGTGAGAGATAAAACTGAAGGGATCACCGAAGACCTACTTATACTCCAAGAAACACAAACAACCAAAGCTTAGCTGGCTTCTAGCTAGCATCTAGAAGTTTCTAGAAGAAGTATGAGCTGGATCTAAGTTGGCAGGCTGAGCTGGCTCACACCTGGTGAAATAAAAGAAGCTTGTCGCACAAGTTTCCCTCCGATCCCGGCGCCTATAAATAGAGGGGTACACCCCACTCAAACGCAGGCTCAAGAACTATGGGGAAGCTCTGCCACTTTGAAAACTCATCCTCCCTGTTTCTTCTTCTTCACAAATGGATCTCCAATCTTGTCACTATAAGTAAACTAGAAATTAGCTACGGAAAAATCCCTCGTTAAATTATGTATTTCCGTTATAAAATAATTCAGCGATTCTAGGAATTATTTTGCGAGGGCAATGTCCGTCGCTAAATATTCGCGACGGATTAGATGGCTTAGCTGTATCTGTTTAGCAAGGAGCACGTTCCCTTGATATAGTTATTGTTTTAAATTCATTCCCTCGCTATTCCGTAGCTATTCCCTCGCTAATAGTTACACCTACTACCAATATATATTTTCATTTATTGGTCTCCTATAGTACAAATTTAGCTACCAACCGTAAATTCATAAACATCTAGAATAAAATTTAAACTTAAATATTCAACATAAACATATAGAAAAAAAATACCATTAATACAACAATTGAAATTCATATTACACCAAAGTTTAAAAGTTACATAAGATTCCCATCCAACTCTCCTTACAATATCATCTTTGCATTGTTTGATCATTCACCAATTTCCAATTCCAAGATCATGGTAAACTTTACAAATAATCAGCTCCATGTTCAAGTGATTACCCCTTAATCCCTAAATACAATTGTAGTACAAATGCTACCAAGAACTTCCTCGCCAGTCATATAAATTTCTGGTCATCCTCTTCGTAATCCTGTGCATAAATGAAGAACTTCCTCGCCCGCCGTTTTTCATATAGTCTCAATTCATTGGTGAAGAAATCTTGAGTTTGGAACTTGCACATGTTGACAAACATCCCTACACAACCACTGTTCTCCAAGTATACCTTCAAAGAACAAAGCAAAGAACTCAATTCCAATTAATAACAGGTGCATTCATTGGTGAAGAAATCTTGAGTTTAGAACTTGCACATGTTGACAAACATCCCTACACAACCACTGTTCTCCAAGTATACCTTCAAAGAACAAAGCAAAGAACTCAATTCCACTAATAACAGTGTGCATCAAAGGGTCAAGAACAAACTCTTAAAAAATACAATGAGAAGTAAGTAATCCTGCATTTTTTGATATGTACTCCACTTCTTTGCTTTATACCATTCACCTCAACTTCCACAACCCACTTTGATGAGATTTCACACAACATCAGAAAACAATAAATCAGTGTATGCCATTACCTCCAATCATAGAGAGGGAAGGATTCACACATTATCAAGGAGAAATACCTCAGAGGGACCAACAAGCCAATGGAAGAACGGAACTGTCAATGTAGCATTGAACTCTGCTGCCCATTTTGTTTGTGGAAACAATTTCCGAAACTACAACAACAAACACAAGTATATTTCACTTAATTTACAGAGACACAAAGAGGGAGCATTGAGCATTGTGCATATATATAAAGTGTGGTGAGTACCTGCACAGGAGCACCAGGAGGGAGTATGGAGAGGAGCACCTCCCCGACAAACTGCTATTGCTGGGTCTTGTTCCTCCCCAGCATGACTCTCTTGGAGATATCTATGAAGCTCTCATAGTCCCAAGTTAACATAAGATTGCCATTAAAGAAGCTATTCTACTTTTTGACAAGCATACGCCGAGCCCATAATCGCTATCATGTCCCAAGTTTACATAACTTTAGTAATTCACATAAAGGATAATTAATCCCAGGTAGGGCTCAAAGAAGCTCACACCAAGTGAATATCAATCGCCTTCACATATTCTATACACATGAAATGATACTTATCGTAAGATCCAACAATCTCATTATAATATCCTAATCAGCCCAAAAACTACGACATGAAGAGTTGAGTTTCTGGCTCTTGCCTAGCATTATCGTTCACATTGTTAATCATGTTACAATTAGCGGCATGTGTAAAAAAGAAAAATCATGAATTGATATGCACATGTTCTTGAAGCAACAAGACAACTTAAAAAATGATGGGAAACTCACAATGCAAGGTTGAAACATGGATCCCAGGTTTGATGCATGCCTCGTCTCCAAAAGATGCAAGGTTTCAACTTTGAACAGAACAATACATATAGGGAAAAGATGCAACTAACCTTCACGAACTCGTACATTCTTTTAATATTAAAGAAACTATGCCATCATGTTATGGGCTGGAGTAGCCCAGGAATCCAGCTCCAATATTGTAGCCCAACTGAATTCAGCCCAGCTAATTTAGCTCCACATAACCAAAGGGGTATTTTGGGCAATTAACCCATCTCTTGTATTGAAGTAAAAGGAAGGGGGCTGAAATGGGCATAGAGTTTTTTCAGGGCAGCAGTTCAGTGAGAGGAAAGAGGGCAGCTTTCTTTCTCAGAGAAAACAACAGTGTTTTCTACTTCTTCTTGGAAAGGCAATAGAAGAGAGAAGAAGATCTTCAGGGTTCAACTACAACGATTTGTGTTTCTCTTTGAGGTATTTGTATACATTGCAAGGTCTCAGGTCTGTGAGATTGTTTGTCAAAGAGAAAGGGTTTGATGTGTTCCTGTATGTTTCCTGCTTATCGTTGTGAGTTCATGGTTGGGGATAGCCTTGAGACATACCCTGTAATTGATCTTGCATAGTGGATTTGTTGCCGATCTGCCCCGTGGTTTTTCCCTCTACTCTGGAGGGTTTTCCACGTAAATTGGTGTCTATTTACTGTTTTTAATTTCCTGATTCTACACATGTATGCTGCTGTACTTGTTTGAGCCTTCAATTGAATTATCTTGAAGTTCTTTCAACACTAACAACTGGTATCAAAGCGGGTTCTACAGTTCGAGTTCCTAATGGATGAGGCAAAGTATTCAGGTACTATGGTCAAACTGAATTCTACCAATTATGGTATATGGAAGATGCTTATGGAAGATTTCCTATACTGTAAAGATTTGTTTGACCCTATTGAGTACAAAGGTGAGAAACCTGCAGGTAAAATTGATCAGGAATGGAAGGTACTTGATAGGAAAGCTTGTGGTATGATCCGATAGTGGATCGATCTAAGTGTTATTCATCATGTAGCCCAAGAGACACAAGCTTACTCACTTTGGCAGAAGCTTGAGAACCTATATGAGCGTAAAAATGCTCAAAATAAAGCTTTTATGATTCGAAGGCTTGTGAATCTGAAATACAGGGATGGTGATGTTTGTAGTATCTTAACAAGTTTTGGGAAATACTAAATGGTTGGCTACAGTGAAGCTCTATTTAGATGATGAGGTACAAGCTTTAATTTTGTTGAGTCAGTTGCCGGATAGTTGGGAAACGCTAGTTGTGACTTTGAGCAATTCTACACCTGATAGCAAATTGACATTGGCTACGGTCAAGCGATAGTATACTCAATGAAGAGACTAGAGGAGGGAGAGAACAAGGTATTTCAAACAAGTGGTGAAGCTCTTATTCTGAGGCCGGAGGTAGAAGCCGTGAAAAAATGAGTCCAGGAAGGACGCGCAGCTCAATGAGGTAGATCTAAGTCGATATATATAGATCAATGAAGTGTCATTATTGCAAGAAACCACATAAAAGAAATCAAGTTATTCCTTGAAACGAGATGACAGAGAAGAACAGAACAAGAAGGAGAATAACGTAAACCGCAGCCTTTTGTTAATATGTAATCAGTTGAAGACCCCCGTGACTTTTACTTTGATAGCGAGATGGTGAATGCAATCACATTAAGGATCCCAATGTTGAGTGGATTGTTGATTCTGCGGCTACATGTCATTGTGTCCTAACAAAGAATTATTCACTACATATAGAGAATGCCTGCTCAAGTTCGGTGAATATGGGCAACAAGAGTGTTCGTGAAAGTTGTGGGTATGGGTGATATTACTCTACGTGCACTCGATGTGGGGTGTACTTTAACTTTGAAGGATGTACGCCATATTCCCGAAGTTACTTCAATTTGATGTCAGTCCTATGCGCTAGATAAAGAAGAAGGATTTGTCGCTTGTCATGTGAGTAAAATGGAAATTATCCAAGGGTGCAATGTTAGGCCGCTAGAGGTAATCTCTCAAGTAGGTATTTACAAGACTCAAGTGAAGGTCTATAGTGATCATTGAATCTTTACATTTGGAAAGGATGATGATTCACTAGATCTGTGGTATAAAAAGGCTGGTACATATGAATGAGAAAGGGTTGCAAGATTTAGCTAAGAAATCTCTCATTCCCTTTAGCTAAAGGTACGCCATAATGAACCCTGACATTTATTCTATTTGGTAAGCAACATAGAGTTTCCTTTTGTTCTAAATATAAACTAAAAGAACATAAATTGGAACTAATACATTCCTCGATCTTTGTGGTCCTATTGACGTGGAGTCTTGGGGTGGCATGCGATATTTTGTCACGCTTATTGATGATGCTTCATGGAAGACTTGGGTGTATTTCTTGAAGAACAAAAACCAAGTGTTTGAACAAGTTCAAACAGCTTCACGCCAAAGGTAGAGAGAGACATGTGAAAATCTTTGAAGTGCCTCCGCACGTATTAATGGAATGCAGTATACTTCTAAATAATTTAGAGAGTATTGCTTGAATAGTGGAATAAGGCATGAAAGAACAGTACCTGGTACTCCGCAACATAATGGCGTAGCTGAAAGGAAGAATAGAACTCTTGTTGAAAAGGTTAGATGCATGCTGAGAATGGCTAATCTTCCTAAGTCTTTTTGGGCTGAAGCTGTGAACACTGCGTGTTACTTGTCAAATAGATCTCCATCAGCTCCCTTAAATTTTGACATTCCAGAGAAAGTGTGGACAGGCAAAGATGTGAGTTATGCTCATTTGAGGGTGTTTGGATGCAAGGCTTTCATGCATGTTCCAAAAGAACAAAGATCAAAACTTGATAGCAAAGCCCTGGCCTGTATCTTTGTTGGATATGGTGATGAGGAGTATGGTTACCGATTATGGGATCTAGAGAAGAAGAAAATTGTTCGAAGTAGAGATGTTGTCTTTCACGAACATGAGAACTTTCATGAGTATGAGAAAGGTAAATCCCTTACTAGTTATGGTCCTGTTGATTTAACTCCATCTACTTCCTCTTCTAGTTCCACAGATGTGAGACATATCCATGAGGAGCATGAAATTGGTGATCCAACCACAATTGGCAATGAGCTAGATACTACAATACCAGATAATGAACATGTTGAGCAACAGTTACAACTGCCTCCACCTGAAGACTCCAACCTGAGAAGATCTTTGAGAGAGCATAGACCTTCTACTAGGTATCCTAGTTCAGACTTTGTTATGGTTACTGAGCAGGGGGAGCCTGAGTCCTTTCTTGATGTGCAATCCCATGAAGATAAAGGTTGTTGGATAAAGGCTATGCAAGAAGAAATGGATTCCTTGCAAAAGAACAACACTTATGAGCTGGTTGAATTGCCTAGAGGAAAGAAAGTGTTAAAGAACAAGTGGGTGTTCAAGCTTAAAAAGGATGGTGACAAGACAGTGAAGTATAAAGCTCGACTGGTGGTTAAGGGATTCAGTCAACAGGAAGGTATTGACTTTGATGAAATTTTCTCACTTGTAGTAAAAATGAGCTCCATTCCCGTTGTTTTGGGTCTAGCAAATGAGTTTGAATCGAACTTGAACAACTTGATGTGAAAACAACATTTCTTCATGGCGCACCTAGATGAAGAAATCTATATGGAGCAACCGGAAGGGTTCGAGGTTAAAAGAGAAGGAAAAACATGGTTTGCAAGTTAAAGAAAAGTCTTTATGGTTTGGAAGCAAAGTGCACCTGTGCAAAGTGGTATAAGAAATTTGATTCTTTCATGTGTGATAAAAGCTTCAAGAGAACAAGTGCAGATCCATGTGTTTATTTGAGAATTTTTCCGGGAGGTAACTTCATTATTTTACTCTTGTACGTTGACGATATGCTTATTGTTGGACAAGATGCACAAATGATTTGTAGGTTGAAGGATGAGTTATCTAAATCCTTTGATATGAAGGATTTAGGATCAGCCAAACAAATATTGGGCATGCAAATTACTCGAGACAGGAGAGTTGGGAAGCTCTGGTTATCCCAAGAAAAATATGTTGAGCGAGTGCTTGAAAGATTCAACATGAAGCATGCTAAACCAGTCACTACTCCTCTTGCAAATCATCTCAAATTGAGTAAGAAGTCCTGTTCTGTCAATGCAACAGAAATAGAATACATGTCAACTGTCCCTTATTCATCTGCAGTGGGTTCTTGGATGTATGCCATGGTTTGTATGCGGCCTGATATCACTCATGCTGTTGGAGTTGTGAGTAGGTTTCGCCTAATCCAGAAAGGCCTATTGGGAAGTTTGTAAAATGGATTCTCGATATTTAAGAGGTACTTCAAAATGTGCTTAAGCTTTGGAGGTGCAAAAACAATTCTAGAAGGATATTCGCAGACATGGCAGTGACTTGGATGGTAGAAAATCTACGGGATACTTATTTACGCTTTGCTTGGAGCCAAGCTTCATGGCGCCTAAGTTGCAAAAGTGTGTCGCCTCATCTACAATCAAGCAGTAGTATATCGTAGCTATCTTGAAATTTGGAAAAGAAATGCTCTGGATGAAAAAATTTCTTCAGGAATTGGGGTTGAATCAAGATGAGTACATAGTATTTTGTGACAGTCAAAGTGCTCTGGATTTGAGCAAAAATTCTATGTATCATGCTCGCACCAAACACATTGAAGTGAGATACCACTGGATTCGATCAGCAATTGAGGAGAAACTTTTGCAACTTAAGAAGATCCACACTGATAAAAATGTTGCTGACATGTTAACAAAAACTGTTCCTAAAGGAAAATTGGAGTTGTGTGCCCGAGCTTCGGGCATGGTTTTCAAATAGAGAGCTATGTTGTAGATCTCTCCTTCCATGGAGCTGGAGGGGGAGATTTGTTATGGGCTAGAGTAGCCCAGGAATCCAGCTCCAATATTGTAGCCCAACTGAATTCAAATTCTGCCTAATTTAGCTCCACATCACCCAAGGGGTATTTTGGGCAATTAACCCATCTCTTGTACTGAAGTAAAAGGAAGGGGGCTGAAATGGGCATAGAGTTTTTCTGTGGCAGCAGCTCAAAATGGAGAGGAAAGAGGGACTTTTTTTCTCGAGAGAGAAAACAATGTTGTTTTCTACTTCTTCTTGGAAAGGCAATAGAAGAGAGAAGAAGATCTTCAGGGTTCAACTACAACGATTTGTGTTTCTCTTTGAGGTATTTGTATACATTGCAAGGTCTCAGTGTCCGTGGAGATTGTTTGTCAAAGAGAAAGGGTTTGATGTGTTCCTGTATGTTTCCTGCTTATGGTTGTGAGTTCATGGTTGGGGATAGCCTTGAGACATACCCTGTAATTGATCTTGCATAGTGGATTTGTTGCCGATCTGCCCCATGGTTTTTCCCTCTACTCTGGAGGGTTTTCCACGTAAATTGGTGTCTATTTACTGTTTTTAATTTCCTGATTCTACACATGTATGCTGCTGTACTTGTTTGAGCCTTCAATTGAATTATCTTGAAGTTCTTTCAACACTAACACATCATTAATTGAATTCTGACAAGGAAAGGATATTTAAACTAAATCAAGTATCAATTTCTGATCACAAAGTCGTTTTGATCAAGTATCAGCTAAATCAGGCATGATTGAATCAAAAGATATAATAAAATTTTGTGGGAGTACCTCTCTTGCAGTTCCTCCATTTATCTTTGAGAACTGCCAAGAGCAGATTAAACCAGATTACTTTAATTTCCTCAATACGATGAACAGTGACTGTTTGTGTGAGTCCTGTACAAAGAAAACTTCTTAGAGTGCACCAACCAAAACTATCGAGAATTAACACCCTATTGTATAGAAAAATTCAAAGGTTTAATTAATGATACCCTTAATTAAACCTTTATGATCCAAAAGTGGATCTATTTGACCCCACACTCACTAGAATTGCAGAGATATGTCCATCTCCTTCTATTCCAGATCAATCTCCTCACTATTCTCTATTCAACAATCCAAATACCATATGAAGGCATGGAAGACATGTGAATCCAATTGGGTTCTTTACCCTAGCAAATCTAATAATAAAATTACTTTCAATTGAATATGGCTGGAAAGGAAAATAACACATCAACAATGAATACATGACATGGATCAGACCATCACAAGTAGGTCAAAACAACAGCATGGCTTATCATAATGACAAGAAATAGCACAAAAGCAAAGTGAAGAACCTGCACAGTGAGTACCTCTCCAAATTGTTTTCCTTTTGAAATATCAGGAGGAACCTGCAAACAAAATATAAAGATTAATATAAGTTTATCCAGATCAAGTAACCATTACTTAGCACAGCTATTTCTGAAATTTATTTATAATTCATACAAAACATTTTTCAATGATCTCACATTGGTAATTGAGATCTCATTTTACTTTTCTTCCCTCATTGATTTGTTGAGGTTTATATGTATTAGAAGCCTTGTACATTTTGAATCTTTATGCACTTGGCTTTTTTTTCACTCATACCAACCAATGCACAAGCAGGGAATACAAACAATAGAGATCACAAGACAATTAATATACATTGCAATAAGAAATTCATTACAATGAGACAAAAATTGAAAATTAGAGAGAATATTGGAGATGAGAAACCAAACTATCTCTTTTCCTCAAGAACCAGAAGTTTCAAGTAGATAAGGTGTTAACTAAAAGACAGTCAACTTTAACAGTGGAAAAAAAAAAATTCATAAAGATAGGGACTAAATGGTTTCCAAGTCATGCATCATAGTTGAACCTTTTGGAGCATAATTTATTATTCAACACTCATCCAATCAGCTTGAATGCTCTGGTTCTTAATTTAAAAAGAAAATTTAAATGAAATTAAAAACAAACACACGTGTTACTACTAAACCAAGTAATTACCCAACAAACAAAAATTAACTTTGATTCAGGTCCTAGTTGGAGTTCACAAACACTAATTAAAGCACAGGCTTATCTGCTCTACTTATTTAATAGGGCTTAATTAAATGGCTTTTTCTCTCTATAAAAGCTCAAGACAAATTCTAACAAGCAATGCAAACATTAATAGAAATTAATATATCAGTGGCAAGCTCTAACATCAAATTAAGAAATAAATCAAATGTTCTGTAAATAATTATTAATAAGTTAAAGGTCAGATGTCATTTACCATTAATCTCAATTTTATTTTATTTTCTATTATTTAAAAAAAAACAAACAAACATCATTTATATTTCCATTGTTCCACCCTGTTTTTAATGCCAGAGTTAATAATTTTTAATTAATAAATTAAATACTACAATGAATTCAAATCAAACAAAAAACTTAAAAGCAATAGAAAGTGATATTCAAGCGTATGTTAAACCGAATAAAGTGTCAAAACCTAGTATCTAGTCTTCACATATACATAAAAGAGATTTTATTAAAGCAAAGCAAAGCAAAGTATGACAAAATATAGATAGATAGATAGATAGATAGAAGAGATTTACAAAAGCAAAACAATGACAAAAAGCAAAAGAACAAACACCCCTCCACCCCACTCCCACATGTCCATGCATCCCACTTGTGTTAACAAAACCTAATATCATGAATTAGATAATATACTAGTATAAGACATGCATGAATCATTAGTAATAAAGTAGAGTTACCATTTACAGATGAGTTAATAGCTTGATGATAATCAATAAATTTATGATTGGAGAAAATGAAAGGATTTATAAATGTATGATTTTCTCTTTGATTTGCGGCAAGAGCAACTTCGTTTACAATTGGATTTGAGTAAGTAAAAGAATTTCTGAATCTATTCATGGGCTGAAGATCGAAAGCTGCATTCAAACAAGGATTTCATTCATTATATTGATTAACATTGTGAAAGAACCAAAAATAATTACAAGGAATTCATGAATGAGTTGCTAATGAAGCATATTTATCATTCATAGATGAGGCAAGAGCTTGAGATAACATTGAATCCTAGTGATGATCGGGACTAGAAATGACATAAATACCATAATTGAAGAAATTAAAAGGATTTATGAAGCTTCCAAGGTTCTCCAACACCAGTCCAAGGCTCGAAACTGTATTTATCCAAACAAAGATTAAATTCATTAGATTGATTAACACTGCAAAAGAACACAAATAAATAAATAATTGAAGGAATGCCAGAATGAATTCTAATAAAGTAGATTAATTATTCATAGATGGTTAAGAAAATGATTGTGAGCAACAATGAGGTAATACCAAGATTAGAAAAATTGAAAGGATCCACAATCGCATGCGATTTTCTTCATGATTGGCGTAAAATGCAATGTGATTTCCTCGCTGGATTTGGGAAGTAAGGGCCGCAAAAAGAATAAAAGATTTGGAAAAGACTCATCAAAGAGATGAATAGAGACTTGGATTTTGACAATCACTTGCTATACTAAACATACAACTCGTGGGACTTAAAGTATATCCTTGATTGGGACATTGAGGAATCAAATGAGGCCACCTTCATAAACAAATACCAAGTTAGTCAAAAAAAATTTTGGCTAAATTCTTTGAACATTACCGACAAAAACATTGATATAATTAGTTTTATGTTTGAAGAGTTAATTCTTATGATAGTACTTGACTCTTCCAAAGATTTAAATTAACATCTTACTTGTTTTTCATGTTTGAATATCATATTTAGACTTGTTATTCAGTGTAGACTAAACCTCTCTCCCTCATGAACTTGCCCTGGTTTAGTAAATTATCTTTTTTTTTTGGGGGATAATATTTAAATCTTCCTCTGTTCCTAATTTTTTTATAACCTTGATAATTTTAGTAAATTATCTTTTGAATCATTCAGTTTAGCCTAAGTTTTTCAAGATAAAATATAGGTTTCATAAGGAGAAGACTCCAATACATTTCTTTGTTATTCGTTGGGCATAAATAGCCACTGTACAAGGCTTTAGATCCTATAGTTTAGGACTGATTGACTAACTATAAGGACACTATAGCTTCCTGGATATAATCAAATATTTACAGTGATTCTAATCTATTTGTACAGCTAGCAGTAGAGACAAATTAGGTGCTTGATTGGTGGAGAACCAACTTGATGATTGACAACACTCCCCCTCAAGTTGGTGCATAGATGTCGATCATGCCTAGAAGTTTAAGACAACCATTAAATGCTTGGTTTGACACTGCCTTGGTCAGCACATCAGCAAGCTGGTCTTGAGATCGAACATGAAGAACTTCAATCAATTTTGCTTCTAGCTTCTCCTTGATAAAATGCTTATCAACCTCAACATGTTTAGTTCGATCATGTTGGACAAGATTATGGGCAATATCACACGCTGCCTTGTTATCACAATATAACTTCATAGGGTTGATTTGCTTAATATGTAACTCATGCATCAGATTTTTGATCCACAACAATTCACATGTTGCCTTAGCCATTCCTCTGTTTTCGGCTTCAGCATTGGATCTAGCAACTACCTCCTGTTTTTTACTTCGCCAAGTAACCAAATTTCCTCCTACAAACATGAAGTAGCCAGATGTAGAACGTCTATCTTGAATTGACCCAAACCCCAATCTCAGATCTCAGATAGCCATTAATATCCAAACTGTTTCCTTTTGTGAATAAAATTCCTTTTCTAGGAGATGACTTCAAGTAGCGTAAGATGCGAATGATAGCATTCATATGTTCTTCGCTTGGGGAGTGCATGAATTGACTAACCACACTTAACGCATAAGCTAAATCAAGTCGAGTATGTGCAAGATACATTAATCTTCCAACTAGTCTCTGATAGCGTTCCTTGTTAGCAGGAACCTGATTTGAATGCACACATAGTTTCAGATTTTCTTCCATAGGAGTGCTAGCTGGACTACATGTTGTCATACCAGTTTCATTTAGTAAATCTAAGGCATATTTTCTTTGTGACAGAAAAATACCTGTCTTCGATCTTGACACTTCAATTCCAAGGAAATACTTCAATTCACCGAGGTCCTTCATCTCAAACTCACGAGCAAGATGCTCCTGTAGTCTTTTCTTTTCTTCAAGATCATTTCCAGTCACTATCATATCATCAACATACACAATAAGAGCTGTGATTTGTTCTTCATTATGCTTCAAGAATAGAGTGTGATCTGAGTTACTCTGCTTGTAACCAATAGTCTTCATAAAACTTGTGAACCTTCCGAACCACGCTCTCATATAAGGATTTTCTTAACCTACATACCCATTTGTTACCTTCAGTCTGTTGATTACAGCCAGGAGGCAACTCCATATACACTTCTTCTTGGAGATCTCCATGCAGAAATGCATTCTTTACATCGAACTGATGTAAAGGCCAGTCAAGATTTACCGCCCGGGATAATAGAATACGAACAGTATTAATTTTGGCTACTGGTGCGAATGTCTCCATATAATCAATTCCATATGTTTGAGTATATCCCTTGGCGACAAGTCTTGCTTTGCACCGTTCGATAGTTCCATCAGCTTTGTACTTAATGGTGAAGAGCCACCTACATCCAACAGGTATCTTCCCTTTAGGCAAGTCAACAACTTCCCATGTTGAGTTCTTTTGAAGGGCCTTCATTTCTTCATTCATTGTCTCCCTCCATCTTGGATTTTTTAAGGCTTCCTGCACACTGTTAGGAATAGATACAACAGATAATTGATTCACAAATGCCATATTTTCCTTTGACAATCTATAGTAGGATGTACATAGTTATTTATGGGATACTTAGATTTAGAGTTGAGGACAGGTTCATAGCTAACTTTGGGTTTCCCTCTTGTGACTCGATTTGGTAACACTTTTACATGAGGTTCAGATTCAGAATTTACCTGAGACTTAGGAATGGAATTGGCTGGAGAAGACAGCTGGTTAGTTGGTACATCATGAGAGACTGATGGCACTTCCATTTGATTCTGATTCTCATCCTTATAATATTCTGGACAATCACCATGTTGCTCCATATTATCCATGGTGTTACCATCACTTAGACATTCGCCACTAGTTTCCAAGTTATCACCTCTTAAAGAATCAAAGTTGTCCAAAGGATGATGTGAAATCTGCACTTCATCTTTTATAGAATCAAAGTTGTCCAAGGGATGATGTAAACTCTGCACTTCATCACTATTCCTCCCTGAAGAAAAGGCGCAGGGGCAGAATAATACATATCATCTTCATGAAAGACCACATCAAGGGTAACATAAAGCTTTCGAGAAGGAGGATGATAACACCGATAGCCTTTTTGATGCAAGGCATAACCAACAAATACACATCGAAGTGCCCGAGAGGTTCCAATTTAGTTCTCAAGCCTTTGTGAAGATGTACAAAGGCTACACATCCAAAAACATTAGGAGACAGATTTGGTATGGTAGGAGCACTTACAGTGTGATGAAGAACCTCCAAGGGAGTCTGAAATTGTAGGGAACTAGAAGGTACACGATTGATGAGGTAGAAATGCGCAGCAGCAGTTGATGGTTTCTACCCCAATAATTGGTAGGCATATGGAGCTCTAAACAAGGCAGCTCTAACAACCTCAAGAAGATGACGGTTTTTTTGTTCGGCCGGCTACCCCATTTTGTTGAGGGGTGTAAGGGCAAGTAGTTTGATGAAAAATGCCATGTAAATTCAAGTAATGTTTCAAGTCTTGGTTGATAAACTCACCTCTATTATTAATACGTATAATCTGAATGTTAGACTGATATTGAGTTGCTATCATTCTATGAAATTGCTGAAATAGTGAACTCACTTCACTCTTTGATTTCATCAAGCAAATCCAAGTCATGCGAGTGTGATCATCAATAAATGAAACAAACCAACGTGCTCCACTCAAAGAAGGAGTATGTGCAGGCCCCCATACATCAGAGTGAATAACCATAAATGGTGCGGGACTTTTATTCATATTAATGGGAAATGGAACACGATGACTTTTAGCCAGTTCACAAATGTCACACTTAAAATCTGAAATAGTCAATTGTGAAAAAAAGCTGCGGAAACAATTTCTGTAAATATCCAAAAGATACATGGCCTAGACGCCTGTGCCATAACCAGATTTCTGAACTCTGGATTTTATCAGGTGCATTAGCTGAAAAAACTTGAGCCAACTGATCTGAGCTCGCTGGCATTAAATCCAGATAGTAGAGCTACCCTCTTCTAGTACCATAACCAATTGTCTTCTGAGTCCGGATGTCCTTAAAGACACAAAGGTTAGGCCAAAAAATCACAACACAATTTAGAACGAGGGTTATTTGAGCAACAGACAATAAGTTATGATTAAGAGAAGGGACAACCAAAACAGAATCTAAATTCAAATTGTTTGTGAGAGAAATTGAACCTTCTCCTACCACGGGAAAAGGATTACCATTGGCTGTGGACACTATATGTTGGTTGGAGGATTTCATGGAATGAATAAGATTATTGTCAAAGGTCATGTGATTTGTGGCACCTGAATCAATTATCCATTCACTATGACTAACAGGAGTAAAAGTATGAAGAGCCTTACCCATATTCCTAGAAGTAGCAATGAAAGAAGAGGCTTTCTCAGGATTGCTACCAGAAGCATGATTAGGTTCGCCCACAGCAACAGAAGCATGATGGTTTGTCTTTGAATTTCGTTTGCGAGGTGCCTTGGCAGGATCCCACCATTCTGAATATCCAATCAATTCATACCACCGTGACTTAGTGTGTCCGGTTTCACCACAATGAGTACACATACGTTCTTGTCGTGCAGCTCTTACTTCTTGGAGGTGATTTTGTGATCCACCTGACTGACTATGATCTGGTTTCAGGTTTGCATGTGGTTGTTGATATTTGAATTGACGAGCTACCATAGTAGATGGCTGTGTATGTTCAGGTTCGCCATTCAGTGCACTTCGACGAACAAAATCATGACGAACATGTGCATAAGTTTCTTCAAGATCCAGTACAGGATCCCTTCTGAGAATCTCACCTCGAATTTGTTCAAATTCTGCATCTAGTCCATTCAAAAAAATATGCACCCGTAGTCTCTCAACTGATTTTTTATAGGCAATGACATCTTCGGGATCCTTCATGACAATTTTATTGTTAACCATACATATACTACATATATAGTCCTCTATATATGTACTCTCATGTATAGGACTCACATTGTAACCCTTTGTATATATAACTGGGTATATGCCCTAATAATATTGATTCTCTCTTTTCAAATCTTACATTTATCACGATGATCTAGCTGTTGAAATATTTCTATCAGATCACCATAATAAGTGGAAAGAGGGCGACCAACCTGTTTGGTGGAGAATGCTCGTTGATTAAGTGCAAAGAGTTGCGACTCATCTGCCCCATCATAGAATGCTTTGGCAAGAGCAATCCAGATTTCACATGCAGTAGGCAATCTAAGATAGCGTTTCATAATCTCCGGTGACATAGATGTCAGCAACCATCCTTTGACCTTCTGATTCTCAGTATACCACTTCGCATAAGAAGGGTCAGTGACCTTTGGAGATGTCTTACTTGTAAGATATTCAAGCTTCTCACGCCCCCGCAATCTGCATTTCCATGATTTGTGACCAGACATCGTAATTGGTTTCGGATGACATTAGTTGTGAAACTGGGGTTTTCTGATTGAACATGGATAACTGGTATAGAGGATGATTCGGGTTTGCCATTAGCCATGGTGCGAGGGATAGAAAGGATAATAGAATTCAAGCTGTGATAGAAATGATAATAATACTAGCTCTGGTACCAAGATAAAATATAGGTTTCATAAGGAGAAGACTCCAATACATTTCTGTGTTATTCGTTGGGCATAAATAGCCACTGTACAAGGCTTTAGATCCTATAGTTTAGGACTGATTGACTAACTATAAGGAAACTATAGCTGCTTGGATACAATCAAATATTTACAGTGATTCTAATCTATTTGTTTAGTTAGCAGAGAGACAAATTAGGTGCTTGATTGGTGAAGAACCAACTTGATGATTGTCAACATTTCAGTATTCTCTAAACATTTAATTTTTTAATTGAACCTTATATATCCAAATTAGTTTCAATGTAACCACATCATTGTACGAGTACTCTCTTTTTTTCTTATAAAACTAATTTTTTAAACCATCTTTGTAACCTTAATTATTTTAATTAAGCCCTCTAACCCTAACCCAAATTACACTAAAGTTTCTCCCTCCCTCCCTCCCTCCCTCTCTCTCTCTCACACACACACACACACACTAACATTTTCTAGTTTCTGTATATGTTTTATCATGTCTCTTATGTTTCTTTCCTTTTTGTCTCCTGGATGATAACTCTATAGTATGTGCAATCAAGAGGATAAACAAAACAATTCACTATCACTATCACATATAGCACCAGCAATGCATTAATTTCAGAAATGAACAACAAGATAAAGCTTTTAAATGCTCTATAAAGTGAGTTTCAACTTTCAAAATAAAGAACACACCATCCCAAACATAATTAATTTCAGAAAACAATAACAAATTCAAGATAATATACTGGAAACTTAGTTTTAAAGAAAAGAACTCACCATAAGATCCATTAAAGGCAAAGAATTTTAGTAATCGATTAGAAATTCAAGATATTAAGGCATAAAATGGAATTTTCTCATTAAACACTCCACTATCTTTGCCCCTTCCTTAAAGACAGAGCAAATAGCGTGCAAATCACCACAAAGTCAAGCCCAAATTGCACCTCCAACAACAATGGCTACAGCCTTTCACCATTTGTTGACCTAATTAGTCAATCAAAGAAGAAAAAGAACAAAATCATCAAAAGAAAAACCTAATTCATCTCTAAAAGCATCAAGAGAATAGATTGAAGATTGAAACAAAAACCAAAACCCTAGAAATCAAAAGAAAAACCAGAAAGAGAAAGAAAAACCATAATGAAATTAGCCATGGCCATCCTCCGCGCGAAGACTTCTTTGCATCTATCCTTTTCTGAACCGGAGCTTTTCCAGATGAGGCGGAGGACATGAGATCAAGGAGAAGCGCGTAGAGTGTTAAGCATGATCTTGGGATGGAGCGCTCCCCCAACAAACTGGGTACTAGTGATCCCTCCATGAGAACACCTCCGATGAAGAGCTCTCAGACGAGAAGTCTTCCATCTGAATAGATGCTTGGATTTCAGCTTCCACCGCTAAGGACGAGGTCAGAGAAGAGGGAGCGGCGACGCGTAGTAATGGTGACCGGCGAGGACAGAACCGGCGGTGAGGATGGATCAGAGAGGCAGAGAGAGGATCAGATGAGGGTTAGGGCTCTACATGCTGGAAAATTTGAAAATAAATCCATGGATGGCGCGAATTAAAAAAATTTGGCGCCATTCTAAAAAAATTCGAAATTTTTTATTGAGGGAATATTCCCTCGCTAGTCAAGATGACATTAGCGGCGGACTTTTCCGTCGCTAATATTATTATACTTCATTGTTTTATAGAACGATATTAGCGACGGCAAAATCCGTCGCTAATCTCATTATATAACAATGTGATAAATAATGAGATTAGCAACGGATTTTTCCATTGCTAATCTCATTATACTTCATTGTTTTCAAAAATGAAATTAGCGACGGATTTTTCTGTTACTAATCTCATGATACTTCATTGTTTTATATGATGAGATTAGCGAATAATATTATATTTCATTATTTTATATAATGATATTAGCGATGGCTTTTTCAGTCACAAATCTCTTTATACTTCATTGTTTTTTATATGATGAGATTAGAAAATGTTATTATATTTCATTATTTTATATAATGATATTAGCGACGGATTGTTCCGTTACTAATATCATTATATTTCATTGTTTTGTATAACGTGATTAGCGACGGACAAATCCATTGCTAATCTAATTATATATCACTGTTTTATATAATGAGATTAGCGACGAATTGTTCCATCGCTAATCTCATTATATTTCATTGTTTTACACAACGAAGTTAGCGACAGAGAAGTTCGTTACTGCTCTTATTATATTTCATTGTTTTATATAACAAGATTAGCGGATTTTTTCCATCGCTAATCTCATTATATGTAACAGTCATATATAATGAGATTAGCGACAGAACAATCCGTCGCTAATCCCATTATATTGCATTATTTATATAATGACTACCGAGATTAGCGATGGAATAATTCGTCACTAATCTCATGATATTTCATTCTTGAGAGAAGTAATGAAAAGCCCCCCAAAAGTTTTGAATTCCATATATAGTCCCTGCAACTTTAGGTATCTATATTCAGTCCCTCCTTTATACAGGGATTTACTTTTCCACTGCAGTAGCAAACGGTGTTAACTGGCCGTGAAAAGACGCCGATGCCCTTTGGGAGAAGCCAGCCGTTCTCGGCTAATCAAGCGTACAAAGACACCATTTCGTGAAAAGACTAAAATGCCCTTTGAGATCGTCTTCTCCCTTAGAACTACTGGCCGCTCCAAATTAACTAAACCGCTTAACACTCCCTCTCCACACAAAGAAGGCGATTGACATACACCGTCAGCTTCCGCCAGTCATCCTTCATCTTCTCTTCCAAAGCCGATTGGCCGGAGTGTGCAAAACGAGGTAGCAACCAAACCCAACTCTAAACCTTTTTGAGATCGAGGGCTTCGGCCACGCTTCGATCTCTTTTTTTTCTTTTTTTCTTGCTATTTTTCTATCCTCCGCGGTAGAATGCCATTTGTGCATGTGGATTGTAAACTTATTGTGGAGATATAAGGTTTAGGGTTTTGTTCATGTGCAAGGATTTGTTATTTTCTCAGTTGTAACTGTAGACCACTAGTCATGTACACCGGTGGTGTTGTTCATGTGCTTTTGGCTGTGTAATTTGCGGAATGTGTTTCATTGTGGGTTGTGGTTTTTAAAATCGGTAAAAAGTGTTTAAAATCGAGCTACATCGCTTAGTATAATCGGAAATCGCTTGATATTCGCCTTATGTGTTTAAAATCCGTGAGCAACTATTTAGTACAATTCAAAGGGCTTAATTGTTTCTATCCCTTTTCACGTGTTCGTTGTAGTTAACTGCACAATGGCTCAGAATTTGGTTAATGGACGATGCTACACGGGTCCCCTTGTTGACTGCCTCGATGAATTGAAGAAACACATGAACAAAAAACACAGGCAATTCATCAACAGCACGCCATTTGCTCCCCTGCTTGGAATCAAGCGAATAGTACAAGAGAGGGGCGTGCTCGACGCACTGATGCAAGCTTATGACGTTGGCTTGCAGAAATTTAAAATCGGGGAAAGCTTGTTGAGCTTTCGTCCGGAGGACGTCGCCATTATCCTTGGACTCCCATGCAGTGGAACTGTCGTGGAATTCAAACGGCCCACCGCAAGATCCACATTTGAGGACAGATATCTCGACAAAGCCTACTCAAGGAATCGAGATTGCATTAAGAACGCTCTGTTGGATCTTGTTCATAAGAGAGGCGAGGAGGAAAACCTCGTGAAATTTCTGATAGTGTATTTGATGGGTGCCTTCACGCTTTCACCCACAAACCGCACGTGGCCCCAAGTTGGAGTCGCTGCATTATGCGCGATAGTAACCTGAAGAACCTAGGGACATATGCATGGGCACGGGCCGCGTGCATAAATGGCTCATGGACGACATCCAACTGGCCATACCGCCGAAAGTACGGGAGAGGTGTTCGGGGAGAAAAAGACGAAAAACAAAGTTATCTTAGGGGTGCTCCATAGTGCTTTGATAATATGGTTCTATGAAGTCACCGGTTACGGAAAGAAGGTGGAGTTCGGGCAGGACTCCAAGAATTTTGGGCTACGGTGAGACCACCTGCAGAAGGTTACCTACTTGTCAAGGCAATTATCGAATCATTCAATGGGAAATCGGTATGCTTACTTAGTCCTTTCATCTCTTTATTTCTTTAGTTTTATGCCCCAGGCTTTAGTATTATGCTAAAGTCTTTAGTATTATACTAAAGCCTTTAGTATTAGGATAAAGTCTTTAGAAATCTAAAAAAGAATTTAAAAATAGGCTAAAGTCGCTAGTATTTTTCTAAACTCTTTAGTATTAGGCTAAAAGTCTTGATATTCTTCTAAAGTCTTTAGTATTTGGCTAAAGGCTCTTGTATTCGTGTAAAGTTTTTAGTATTCATTACATGCTTTACTTGTTTAAACTACTTATAACGTTACTAAAGATTTTGCAATATTGTCTCACAGTTCCACCACCTCGTCCCAGAAACCGCGAAAGAGGCTGCCCTCACCAATAACCGGCTACTACATAGCACGGCCATGGAGGAGAGAACTAGTATGGATGCAGGTCCAAGCGTGGCAGAAGGTGAGGGCAAGCGCAACAAGAGGATTGGATAAGAAATCCCGACACGCGCAGGGGGCCCACGGCGCCTACAAAGGTAGTCCAACTCCGCTCATACGAAGGACCCAAGCGCAAACAATGGCGACTTTATTCGGGCCGCTTGCACTCATCACGATGTAATCATTTAACGAGGTCGTTATAATGCGCGGCAAATTGATAGGTTGCTTGCCGTGGAATCTCGCCACCAAGCCCCGCCACCAAACGCCGAAGGCACTTTGTCTCCAAGCCGGCTGTAAAGAAGCTCCCGATACTTCCACAATCCCATTAAGCGGATATCACATTTGGCGAAATAGCCATTGCCGCGAAGCGCGGACTAGAACCGCTCGTAAGAGAGGATAGCTCCCGGGTTGTTGAGGGAAGCCCGCCGCATCCGGAGAAGGAAGGCGAGGAACGGTCGCGCATCGCCGACGCACTAATTGAAACTTGTGAGATATTGAAGGACGCGCGTACCAAGTGATGCAAGGATGTTGATTCCCATCGCGCGGAAGGGCCCATAGAAGCCCCCACATCATCGCTTCAATGGGTTCCCACCCCACGTAAGCCCCCAATCGGGAAGCTTTTCTCCCCACAAGAAGCTTCCCAATCAAGAAGCCCCTACTAAAACAACCCCCCACCGCAGTAAGTTCCCCACCTCAAATGCCCACCAAAAAGCCCTCAAGTTGAAGAAGCGTGCCCCTCCTCGCCCCTATTGAAGCCTACGCCTCGCGAATCGCGGATTGATGCAGAGGCGTCCGTGTCTGCTGGAGAAAATGTACAACCTGTGAGGACAAATTTCATTCCTAAGAACAAGCGCCAACAGGTTGGGCAAATTTGAAAAAGGAGAAGCAAGCACTCATTTCATTCTTCACAGGCTGCGATTGGCGGTGAGAACAATCTTCATAGTATTTCCGTGAAATGCTTAGTATTGCACTTAACCGCTTAATATTTCTCTTAATCGCTTAGTATTTGGCTTAACTCTTTAGTATTTCTCTTAATTGCTTAGTATTTTGTATTCTAACTCTTTAGTATTTCTCTTAAATGCTTAGTATTCCTGTTAAACGCTTAGTATTTATCTTAACTGTTTAGTATTTACCTTAACTCTTTAGTATCTTTCTTAACTGTTTAGTATTTCCCGTATCGGTTTAGTATTTCTCTTAACCGCTTATTATTTCTCTTACATTCTTAGTATTTATCTGAACTGTTTATTTTATCTTCTAGTACAATTGTTTGGAAGAATGAGTGGGCATTTACAACTCGCGCGCAATTATACCCATTGGTCGAGGGAAGAGATCTCGTGGCTGACGACGTCATGGACGTCTTTGTCATGATCTTGCTGGAGGAGCTGAAGAAGACACCGTCGAAGTACAAGAGGCGTGGATCCATCACCAGGCCTTTTTGCACTGCTACTGTCGAAGCAGCACCACACAACTGATGATTCCCTCAAACTAATGACCGATGCAGTAACATCTTTTCAAAATTTGGAAGTTGTTCTAATGCCCATCATTCTGAACAAACACTTCCACCTACTCGTTTTGGATAAAGAATCCAGACACTACACTCATTACTCATCTCTCAACGGCCGGGTGTATGACAAGGCCGCTGAGGACATGGTAAGCCAAACACCTATCACCTCCATATTTCGTGTTCTCCCTTCGCACTGACTTAACCATCTTTGTTCTAAATCACGAGAGGGTTATTTTCAAAACGCACTTACCATCGGGCATGGGCATTGCTTTGAAATAGACAGTTATACATTCTCACATGACCGCCGATCGCCACAACAAAGAGAGGATGTGGACTGTCCTGTTCGTGATGCGGTTTTATGGAGCGGATATTGGGTGGTGAGAAGCTTCACCTCAATCGATCCGAAGTTCCTCGCCTACGCCTAGAGTATGTATGTCGATACTTTGGACGGATTCCGTCGAACAACTCCGCCGGCAAAGGAAAGGACCCAAAATTGATGAACCAACGCCAAAGGAACTCTAAAGACTTTTACAATCATATTCTACACGTATAATATCGGTACTCATTGTCTACTAAGCATTCACCGCTTTAGTATTTACCTTAACCGCTTAGTATCCGCCTTTAACTATTTAGTATTTTTCCTAATCGTTTAGTACTCATTGTTTACTAAGTGTTAGGTGTTTAGTATTACAAGAAGGAGAAACGTTTCAAGCAAAGACGTTCACAATCAACAAGTTCAATCACACACGCAAGAATAACACCAAAGATTTATTTAAATATTACGATTTTATTTGCAAGACAAATAGCTATGACTACCGCCTCAGAAGTTACACTTTGGGGCGAAAGCGAATGTAAGACATTTTCAAACAAGCTGTGTCCGAAAATGTGAACATCAAAATCTTTATCCTCGCGAGAGTGAAGATCAACAGGTCCTCTCACCGAGATGATGGTCACCAAAAAGGCAGGCCACCCGCGGATGGAAGATAGCCTTCTCCAGATTCTCGCCCAAACCCCACCATCACCGCCAAGGGTTCCTTTCAGCCGGTCCCCTACATGCCACCGTGACCGGTCCATTCGGAACGTGGTGCATAAAGCGGTGGAATGACTGAGGAATCCACAATCGACGTGGCGAGTCAGTAGGAGAGATGAACCGGTAGAAGGAGGGGCGACTGTTGCAACTCATGATGGTGAAGCAATGGTAGAATCCCTCATTCCCACCACACCTATTTAAAGCCAAGTCTCAGAGAGAGAGAAGCGATATCGGATATCTCAGTTCTAAATGCGTCGCTTCGGTTCCCAATAAGCACCCGGCGCTTCATTAAAGTCGCTTCGGTTTCCAATAACTATTTAATATTTTTCTTAACTGTTTAGTATTTTTCTTAACTGTTTAGTACTTCCCTTAACTGTTTAGTGTTTCTTTCCCACAGTACCTATTTAAAGCCAAATCTCAGAGAGAGAGAGAGACCATTTCGAGATCTCGCTTGTAAATGCGCTTCGCCGTTCCTAATAAGCACCTGCCTATTAAAGTCGCAACCTTCTTTCCAATAACTATTTAATATTTTTATTAAGCATTTAGTATTTTCCTTAACTGTTTAGTATTTTTCTTATATGCTTAGTATTTCACTTAACTCTTTAGTATTTCTCTTATCCGATTAGTATTTCTCTTAACTGCTTAGTATTCTTACCATCTCTGATTACTCATGTAAACATTTTATAAACATTATAATGTCAAAACTTCAGAAATTACATTATTTACATTAGGCAAAATGTAAACCTTATGGCCAAGACGGATCAAGCTTAATCGGCTATTACGGCGTTACAAGTCCCGCGGTTTGTGGCGGTGTTTTTGCAAACGCCTCTCAACTCTCTCACGCCTAAAGCCTGCGACTCAATTCTTGTCGCCTCGGCCGCTTGTGCCTTCTCTTCGTAATAGGTGGCGATCCCGGGGCCTGGGCGTCTACGCCGCTTTATATCGTAGTAGGGAATTTGGAGAAATATGGTCTGCATATGCATTGGCGTACATTTGTACCGTGAAGTAGTCATCCACGAAGCGATGTACACTTGCCTCCGAAGTCGCGATTGACGCACACGCATGCATGCAGGGTATTCCATAGACTTGCCAACGTCTACATGAGCATGTCCTTGTCTGCAGATTGACCGCCAGCGTAGGCTACCGCGAGTCGATAACGAATTGCTCACCATCCAAACGGCCTACGCGGAGCAAGCGGCTTGACTCGATAGTGTCCTCGAGGTTCCGATGTATTGCTGGGCAAAGATATGTTCCCCAGCGCCGGACATGCTCGCGTCGGGCGTACATCATATTCATGAGCTTGTACCTGCAAAGATGTTTTATAGAATATACTAAAGCCTTACAAAAGATACTAAACAGTTTACACCTGATACTAAAGACTTACGCCTGATACTAAAGGGATATCTCTGATACTAAAGCGTTATCGCTGATACTAAAGAGTTACGTCTGATACTAAAGACTTACACCTGATACTAAAGGGTTACCCCTGATACTAAAGCTTTATGGACGATACTAAAGAGTTAAGCTAAATAGTAAAGTTTTTTATTCGCGGGTGAATATTACCTGATTAAGTCGACCATTTCGGTCACAGGGAGGTGGCGCGCTTCCTTGATCCACGCATTGAATGACTCGGCGACGTTCGAGTACATCTCACCCCATCTTTGCCCCTTAAACAAATAGTTCGACCAATGGGCCACATCAGACTTTTGGATTAGCCAGCGGTGCGCTTGTGCCGATGCGGCCAGGAGGTCCTTCATCGCGTCATCGAATTCTTTAGAAGTACATGCGTATGCGATGCGGGTAAAGAGGGCCCAACACTCCTCCTTCAATGCTTTCCCAAGACTAGTATTTCCCTTCATGAAGTTCGCTCAGAGGTGCCGCAAACAATATGCATGGGGCGATGAAGGGAAC
Organism: Dioscorea zingiberensis; assembly: GCA_026586065.1. Classification (NCBI taxonomy): domain Eukaryota; kingdom Viridiplantae; phylum Streptophyta; class Magnoliopsida; order Dioscoreales; family Dioscoreaceae; genus Dioscorea; species Dioscorea zingiberensis. Next base: position 25,705,027 of record CM048825.1, on the reverse strand, counting down.
ACCCTTGCGATTGCATTAACTAGACCTTTCGATCTGTCTGATATGAATGTAATGCACTTGTCATAATCCTCATCTCCACATATTGTATTCCTGAGAGTGGTGAGGAACCAAGTCCAATTGTCGTCAGTTTCATTGTCCACTATTACAAATGCGACGTGGAAGAATCCCTCATTGCCGTCTTTGCCCGTCGCTCCTAACAAGATGCCACCGTATTTTCCAAGCAGATGTGTTCCATCGACGAACAACAGCGGCCTGCAACCCAACTTGAAGCCGACGACACAAGCACGAAAACAAAAACCACGTCAATCGCCTCCATCACTTTCAATTGTGGCAACGCTACCGGGATTTGTCTCCATCACCTTTTCAACGTACCATAATAGCAAATCGTAGCTCTGTACCTCACTCCCGTGGAGAACGGTTCGGGCAACCTCTTTTCCCATCCATGCTTGCTTGTAAGGAAGACCCACGCCGTGCTCTCGCAAAATATCCCGTTGAATGTCGACGGCCCGATACAAGGGACGATCCTTGAGCTTCTGGATCACACGATCGCAAACCCATTTTTTGGATGCTTTCGGGTGGGAACTCGTCCCGATACCGCCACCACACACATGTGTGGGCTGCAATGTCTTTATTCTAAAGGTGTGGAGATTTCCCTCCCGAGAAGCATGAACCCTCCAATTGCAGTCTGCCTGGGCGCATCTGGCAGTCACCCTTTCTCTATCATTTTTTATGAAGGTAAAGTCAAATTTCCTTTTGATAGCAAAGGCACGGAGCGCATTCCTCAAGTGTTCCACGTTCTGAAATCGATCGCCAATTTTGAGCACTGCAATATCGTGAGTTTGAGAAGAACCCACAATGTCCAAGGACATGCTCTCGGCTAGGGGATCCCTGTTGATTGTTAAGGTACTCTTTTAAGTGAGACAATATACGAAATAGAACGACTTAATACTAATTAGATACGGCGGATTTTAAAAATTTTCAGTAGATACTAAAGAGATAAGCAGAATACTAAATACTTTCAGTAGATACTAAAGAGATAAGCAGAATACTAAAGACTTTCAGTAGATACTAAAGAGACAAGGAGAATACTAAAGACTTTAAGTTGATACTAAAGGGATAAGCCGAATACTAAAGACTTTAAGAAAATCCTGAAGTCTTACATGTTTATAATACACGGTTGTGGGAAATAATAAACACATACAAAAGGCTTACGCCAGTTTTAAGAGTCAAGACTCATAGTCCACGGTCACTTCACCCGCTGTGTCCACAATAAGGTCGACAATATTTTTGTTGAACGAGTGAAAAATGTTGCACATATGCACAAAGTCCATAGAATTGTCAATGGGACAAGCTGTTCTACGTTGATCTGGTGCGATATAACTCACTCTCAAGCCAGAGGGGTCAAGGTCCCACCGTTCACATATATCACCTATCACTGAATCCCAACAAGTGAGCACTGTGAGCTCCAATGCTAGACCTTCTCCCCCATATTGCGCGACGGCGAAAAAGGTTTCCATCAAAATCCTGCAAGAAGAATGCCATTGCAAAAAATGAGAAAATTATACTACGCATGTTATGAAAAAACAATGGGTAATCTAATACCTTTTTCGTTTGCCGCCGCAGACTCACTACGTGGTAGCTTCTCAACAAGACTAAAAGCTTAACACAAGATTAAAAGCTCAACAAAAGCTCTCTGTAAAAGAACAAAGGAAAGGAGACGAAGAGAAGGAGTAGAATTGGACTCTTCTCTACAAGACTAAAAACAAAACACAGGCCCTCTGAAAAAGAACAGAGGGAAGGAGACAAAGAGGAGTATAAGAGGACTAGCTTATCTTACAAGCATGGAAGTACACAACCTGTCTTTTCAGCAGAAAGGTTGTTTTTGGCGGGAATTCAATGGGTATTTTGGGGTTTTTTTCAAAACCTAACGTTAGCAGGTCACGGCAGGGACTAAAGAGTAAGTAGGTTTAAAAGGAGGGACTGAATAGTATAGTCTTTAGTCAGAGGGACTAAAAAGTCAGAAATGAAACAGCCAGGGATGCTACAGTAATTATCCCTTCATTCTTTTATACAATGAGATTAGCGACGGACGTTTCCCTTGCTAATTAGCTAGGGAAAAATTCATGGTCTTGTTCCCTCGCTATTCCACAGCCAAATAATCGTGACATTGCACACGGTGTTAGCAACGGAGTATTTTCCCTCGCTGATCCCTAGCTAAATACTTTTTCGTTGCAAATCCCTAGATAGGTTTTTCTCTGTTTTGAAGGGTTTTCCACGTTAAATCCTTGTGTTCTCTTATTGATCTCATTCTGATTTGATTTCTGCCTGGTTTGAATCCCATATCTAAACAAATTCAATTGTTGAAATCGGAATTAGGGTTTTCTCCTAATTTTGGATCAACATATATATACGAGCCTAATACTATGCAGCCGGCCTTATCACTGTGCAAGTGCGGTCGCCTCAATTTGATTCACTTGCACAATATTTTGAGAAAATCCAACCATATGGATGGAAAGAACATCGAAAAATAAGCTAGCATGTAAATTTTCATACAATTTGGGAACTTGTAGGGTCTTCATCTTAACTGGTGTCTTCATCTTAACTGGTGAAATTCTGAACCGATAGGATTTCTATCAATTTTCACCCGTTAAGATGAAGACCCTACAAGTTCCCAAATTGTATGAAATTGACATGCTAGCTTATTTTTGCATGTTCTTTCCATCCATATGGTTGAAAATCCTTAAAACATGCTCCAAGGGCCAAAATGGGAGGTGACCTTACTGGAACAGTGTTCCGGCCGGCCTGATTGTATCATGCCCGCATATATATATATATATATATATATATATATATATATATATATATATATATATATAATGAGTTTTACAAGGTCAAGTGATACAAGAATGAATACAAGTGTCAAAAATATTGCTTAGTATTACATAAGATCATAAATTGAGGTATTTTAATTTCAAGACTTAAACCTTAGCTTTCCAATAAAATATCTAACTAATAGAACGTAGTGTACTAGGTCTTGAATTATATTCCTTGAATCTAACACTTAACAAGTATTGAAGATCCAATGTAAGAGTTAATCTAAATTGGTTAGTGCATTCTTTGTCATGCGCCTAATACCATTTCATGGAGATTTTCAAAGACTTCTCTAGTTCACTTTCACAATTGTAACTTGATAGTTCATATAGCTACCTTATGAACTTCTATCTAGGGAAATCCATTCAAAGAACTAGGGTTACTACTATTATAGACCTTTATGGGCTAAGCCCATTCCTTTCAACGCTTTGGCAATCATTTATTTTGATAGTCTTTTAGTCAAACAGTCCTCTACTATAGCTATGACTTCATATTTTCTATACTAATAATATTTTGCTTCAAATGTCTCCACACTAATTTACTTTTACTAGATCCTCATGTGCTTGTTCATCTTATCATTTGCACTTTCACTCTTACAAAATTCAATTGTAGATTTAGAATTCCAATGTATAACAATAGAAGGCGTAGAAGATATCATGATAAGAATTTAAGGGAGCGTTTGGTTCATGGAATGGGAATAGGGATGAATGGAAGAGGAACAAAATTGAGGGGGAATGGAAAAGGAATGAGAATGAAAACTATGTTTGGTTGAAAGTGATTGGAAGGATAGTTCAGATAAAATGATTCTTATGCCTCTTATATAAATAAATAATGTTATATATATAATAATGAGGTGTGTTAAATGATGAATATTTTTAAAATATTAAAGTATTATAATTAAATATTTAATTAGTAGTTTTAAAATCTTAACAATTAAGGGTTAAATGATAACTATTTTTAAAAATATTTAAATATTATAATTAAATATTTAAGTATTATAATTAATGTGGTGTGTTAAATGGTAACTAGTTTTAAAATCTTATGCCTCTTATGCAAAATCGTTATTTCATAGCCTAGGAATCAGCAATCCGCCCAAATTTGTGGTGATTATGATTCCTCCCCACCCGAGTCTCTAGCTCCTTACCCATACCTCTCCTACTTCTATTGATATTGTAAAATAATAGGATTTTAGGGAATAAAATTTGCTTTAGTCGTTTGGTTAAATCTCAAGTTGGATTTGTTGTTTGAAATTTCTATTTGCTCTATAAGCAATTGGTTGATTAATAAATAGTTTCTAAATTGTTATTTAATTATTAGAAGTTTCCCATGTTTGGAATTACTTGGTCTTAATTGGAAAAGAGGGAATAAATTGGTTAAATTCCTAAATTTGAGTTAATTTGGGTTGTTAAGGACCTCTTCGTAATTTTTGAAATAATAAGGACTTAAAGGGAATTTGCATTCTCTATCACAAAAAGGACCTAGATATAGCCTAGAAGAAAAGAAGGGTGCATTTGCAAAAGTGCATGAAAATCATGTAGGAAAAGTGCCTTAGAGTGGTTAAAAAGAAATGGACGGCTACGATTAAAAGATCGTGAGATGGTGCTTAAGTTCAAGGCATGAATCATGATCCCGACCCTCCATTCATTTAGTTAGGATGAGATGATCCACGCCATTCATCAAGAGGAGAGAATAAGTTAGAGGCAAGTAGGCTACATCCAATTGTCCATTCCAATTGCCAAAACGATGGTGCGTGCACTCCCTACCGTGTGGGCATATTTAGGCTGTTAATCTGTTTAGAAGTCTTAAGTTCTAGGCAAGGGAGCAAGATCTCTTCGCTCTATTTAATTAAGTGAGATGATTTAATCATGACTGTCGATCTCTGAGATTGTCTTAAGTTCAAGATACACAGATCAGATCAAGCCGCTCATCATCACGCAATCTTGGTCGTTCATCGTTGATGGCGGATAAGTTTGAGGCACCAGGATCTAATCCAGCCGTTTGCTTGCAAACGACCCTGGTCGCTCATCCGAGCGTACGATGGATACGAGGCACTGTAACGTTGTGATCTACAGTTGATCATCATGCATGGATCTCAGCCATTCGTTGGAGTGTGTCCCGATCACAAGGCGCGACAAAGCACCACCCTCCCTCACTAGCGCGCAATCATGATCACAGCCTTTATCTTCTCCGGTGATTTCGCACCTGATCGCAGGTCGCCAGCTGAGACAACGATCCGATCTCGCATGACAAGTGCACCATCAACGGGATCGCCAGCGCTCGAGGATCTTTCGTGGACTCTATAAGAACAACCTCCTTCTCCAAACCCTAACCACGACGGAGATAGGGAGGAGCACAGTCTCCGGGGCTACAATCAGAGAGGAGGAAAAGGAAGGGAGAGAGAGAGAGCTCGGGGAATCCCTCTTGCCACCGTTACCATCCTCCACACCAGCAGAATTACCGTCGTAGCTTGTCCTTCCTCCTTGTGCCATCGACTATTAGTGGAACACCACGAGCGTGACCTCTATTCGGTGAGTCTTCTTCCCATTATTTTATGAACACTTGCATACACACACACATAGTAGAGGTCAGTAGCCGCGAGGGAGCTCCGAACACCACCGTCAGTTTATTGCTGTGGGTTTGAAACGCCAAAGGAGACGATGGTCTGGCCAGAGTGCTGCCCTACTTCTATAAGAGATTGTTCCGACTAAGTCAGGCTGGGTTTGTTCCTCTCAAAATCTAAGCTAACTTGATCAAGTCTATTGTGATTAATAAAGTGAATCAAGTAAATAGATTGGGTCTAACGGATGGGGGTCTGAAATTTTAAACTAACCCGGTTAGATCAAGTCAGGTCTGGGATAATTTTGAATTATTGTACTTTAACTTTTATTAATTTATCTTATCATCTAATTATTGTCACATGAATTTAAATTAATTAAATTATTTTTAGCTTTATGTCACATCACCCTTTATTAATATTATATTTTAAATCATTCATCGACCTAGATCCGGAAACCTCGGGTCAATGATTCTAGTCATCACAAAGTGCATCGTAGCCTCAATCGGGCCCTGCTCTCTTGTCCCACCAAATCCGCTGAATCTGGCTTTTGACTCGCCTGATCTACTTTATCGGAACTCTAACATTTGTCTGGTTCTCCTACTTAATTAATCTTGATTAATTAACACTTACGAAATCTCCTAATTAATTAATCGAGGTTATCTTTACCGTCCACCTCCAACTATTCCAAGTGCAAGCGGCTTGGCTCAATAAGGCCTTCCTTAGGCCCATTAGTTGAGAGGCTGGATTTAAATTTATTATTCATCGATTTTCCTTTAATTGGGCTTTAAAATAATTTATTTATTTTCCGTGCTAATAAATCTCATTAATTATCAACAATTTTCTTATTTATTTACTTAGAAAATTCGGGGCGTTACACCCATATTATGTATTTGAGGTTAGTGTTCGTGATTTGAGGAGTATTGTAAACTCCTATGCAGACTTGTATTTATGACTCTATGGCTTGTCCTGTTACTATATTTGACTTTATGATTAAATAATATTAGTGCTGATTATGGTAAATTCTTAGATTACACAGCCTTATTCTCGGAGTTCACTCCCTAACCTAGCTGGTGTGACACCTGTCCCCTGAAAAGGAGAAGGGTGTTACAATATCTTTTGAGGATTTTAGCAAATTGTGCATTACAAAAGTGTGTTCCCCAATCAGTAATGATGGCTCTTGGGGTCCCGAACTGAGAGAATAGTTTCTTAAGGAATCCAACAACTCCTTTAGCTTCATTGGTAGGTAAAGCTTGTGCATCTACCCACTTGGAGACATAATCCACTGCCACCAAAATAAATCTGTTCTCGTGAGAGTTTGGGAAAGGCCCCATGAAGTCTATCCCCCAAACATCGAACACTTCACATATTTGCACCGAGCTTTGGGCGATTTCATTGCGTTGAGAAATGTTGCACGTTCGTTAGCATCTATCACAAGATTGAGCATATTTTTGTGCATCCTGAAATAGAGTTGGACAATAAAATCCTAAGTTGAGAATCTTTCTTGTCGTTTTTGTTCACGCTGTAGTGTCCTTCAGTAGGCCCTGTATGACAATGCTCAAGAATTCTCTACCCTTCCTCTTGTGAAACACATCTCCTCATCACTTGATCGGCACAAATCCGAAAAAGGTAGGGGTCATCCCATGTATAATATTTTAGTTCTACGAAGAACTTCTTTTTCTGTGAGTAGTCATAAGATAAGGGGAGAGATCTGGCAACTAAATAATTTGCAATGTCGGCAAACCAAGGGGTTTCCCTTTTTCATCGATGACTTGTATTTGCTCTTGCACCACTTGTAAGTTGTATAGATGCTCTTCCGGGAACTCTTCCTTGATATCCTCTACCTTCAACAAATCTCTATTTGGGTTCTCCAAGCGAGACAAATGGTTAGTGGCCAAGTTTTCTGCACCCCGTTTGTCCTTTATTTCCAAGTCAAATTCCAGTAGTAGATGATATTGGGTTAAGGAAGGGATTTTTTTTAATCCATTTTTCTTAAATAAAAATGTTTGTGAAATCATTTTTTATATAAAACTCCTTCCCGACTTTTTTGTCCCGAATCAGATAATGACGACGCACGCTGCGACGCATTGATCTGATTTGGTTGATTATACCAGTGCGATGGGGCCTGCGGAGTCTGGATCCGATTATTCCACTGTCTCCCGATCATCAGAATCCGGTTATCAGCTGGGTTCATATCATATCATTGTTTACTATATACATGATATGATATGAGATTGCTTGTGTTCTTTCTTCGGATTTCTGATCGTGTTAGCATGCTTATCAGGATTTAAGATAATGGTGGTGACCTTTATGATTTATAGTTTCATTATTTTTGTACTAGTATTTGAGTACGGATGACAGATATGTATAATACCTGGCGAAGTAGTCCTTACTCACTAAACTTGTATAGCTCAGTCCCTTTCGATTACCGTTTTTCTATTGCAGGTATGGATTTGGATAGTTGCTCGTGTCTCGAAAGCGAGGATCAAGTCTAGGCTCGGCATCTATCTCGCAGTGTTTAATTTGTTGGATTGTACTAGACATTAATAACTTTCTTTTGCTGTATTTGGGGTCGTAGTGCCCAGACTTATATGTGTTGTACTCTATTTATGACTTGGGTTTGAATATCAATCCCGGTGTGTAACCGGTTATCTTTATGTCATATAAATTTTATTTAAAGTACATGATCATTATCATGTTTAAATTACACAACTTATGGGCTGGGTGCACTTCCAGCCCAACTGGTGTGACATCTGTCTCAGTATAGAGATGGGTGTTATAATGAGGCCAGACGGTCAGAGCCAACTAAGGTAGACAGGATCCTATCCTCCAATTTAGGCACAGTCATGTACCTGCCTACTACCTGAAAAATGTCACACAACAATATGGTAAGCTACAAAAGCTGAGTGAGATACGAACACTACTGTCAGGTATAGACATACATGTATATCTTCGACAATAGATATTAAAAGTAAAGTAAAGTAAAGATATGAATTGATCGATAATAAAACATGAAGATAAAATGCTGATCATAGATATGAGAGTCGATGTATTATCTTCAATCGATTTACATGAATCATGCTAATATCAACAGAAACCCAAAGATATGCACATATGTGTTTCTTTAATCATTTATCATCGGTACCGGAAATGATTTCCATAATTGTCCTGGCTGACCAATCAAAGCCAGTAGCCAACACGGTTAGACTAATCAACAACCAGAAGGTTGACAAAATATGAAATCAAATCATAATCATCAATCATATTAATGCCAGCTACACCTCTACTTCCATATTGCGGAACTAGAGTGGAAACAAGTGGACCAATCAACAACCATTGAGCTATAGTATATATATACAGATACTAAGTACCCGATGGGTACGAAAAGGAGGTTTTATTTTTTGAAATTAGGAGGGTTTGAAAACATATAGTTTGGACTAAAAACAAAGTTATGAAAACAACCCCTTCCCTACCTAGTATCGTACTCTCTGGCTCTATCGTAGAGCCACCTCTGGTGCAGGCAAGTATGTGGGTACGGTGCAGTGCACTAATATTTCTATCAATCTTTTATTTCTATTTCTGTAATATTTATGTGTTTTTCACATGCTTTTCAAAAAAAAGTTTAAAATCCCGAACACTAACATTAAAGTCATGCTTGAACATTTAAAGTATTTTATGAGAAGTAATAAATTCATATAATGAATTCTCAAAGAAATATGTACGATAAAAATACAGGAGAAATATGTTAAATTTCCAGTTGTGTTCCCTCACATGAGTTTGAGTAGTTCCTAAGGCTGGCTAGGTCCTTCAGCAGCAGCGGCCTTGCCTTTGTGACGCCAGGCAAGGTAGTGATTAACCTGCGGGCGGTGGTGGTAAACAGGGGGGATTGATGAAGAGCAAGAAAAAGGGAGGACAAACAGAGAAGAAAAGTCTCTGAAACTTTAAAAGGAAAATAACTCAATAATCAATTAATAAAATTCAACCCACAATCCTGGTTTAAGTAGCTAAAAAAAACTAACCTAGATAACCTAAAAATTCTAATTATAAAATAACTAAACAAAACTTATCTAATTATAAAATAACTAAACAAAACAGATAACTCCTAAAAATCCGAGTTCAAATCGGATTCATATCATATCCTAAATTGGCATACGAAGTATTGCCAAAAATGGAAAAAAAACACCGAGAAACGAAGAAACGACAGGGAAAACAGTGGAATTTGAGGATGAAGGAAGGGTCCATCGAGCAAAGCTGGATGGATCCCACGTGCGCGTTGAGACGAGCTTTCCGAATTGGGGTTGAGCGAGCGAATCCGATATCGGTAGCCAAAGTTATGGCCAAAATACCGAAACGTGTCCAAAGTGGTCCCCAATTCCGAACTTGGCTCGATCACCTTCCGCCTTTATGTTGGTCCGCCAAGTCGTGGTATGCCAAAGCTCTAATGGTGCAATCAGACAGCTCGGCATCGTCTGACTCGGGCTTTCCTGCATCACTTTGCCTTTTCCTTAAAATCAAAAATATGAAATCTCAGGAATACGGAAACTGTATCCTTAGTTTATACTTATACTTGAAATAGCATAGGAATCACATTACGTTACACTAGAGCATGTTTCGTCTTAACTTGCACTTTATGCTTCTAAGGAGAATAACAATACGGAAATTTCCCTTAATTGGGAATTTTACTATCTCAGTTCTTAACTAAAGCTGAAGGCTTTAACATGCTCTATAAAAGGAATTAATTGCTAAGCATGATCATGGAGATTTAATCAACTATAAAATTTACTTTAGATTTCTACAAAAAATTCGGCAACACCTCCTCTATTTGGAGGGCCCCGAAATTATGCAACCATTCATCATAACAAGTTTAATTTATTCATACAGCCTTCTAACTCAATTAACTCGTTCATGCAACATTCCTTGGACACCAATTTATCCACTGTCGGGGCATTCGATCTCTAGACCTTTCCATAAACAACCCACCTCCGGTTCAGCCTATTTTTAACACATTCCATCAAAAAAGAATTTAGCATCGATTCTTTACCTAAACCTTCATAGATGTACCGAAGCTCGCCGGCGGTCGAAGGTTATTCACCAGAACATATTGTCAAAGCCGGAGTCTTCCTCTGGGTGGAAGAAGGAGGCTCGGTCAAAACCTGTCAAAGAAGAAAATCGGCAATGGAGGGGCAGCTGTCGACCTCCTCACTGACAGTGACAGTCGAGGAAAAAGAATTAGGAGGAATCACCGACGCTCAATGAGGGCACGCCGGACTTGCTTGCACGCGCGTGGATCTGCAGATGGAGGTAGCGTCGGAGTCACAGCTAGCCGGCCTAAGCACTGCAAGGCGACACCGGGCTGACGGGAGGCGGCGCCGAGAGATCTGGCCACGCACAAGCTGGGCAGGACGGAGCTCATCGGGTTTAGGTCACGCAGGCGGGGATCGGGGCTGGAAATCGGGTCGCAGGTCTTGCGGTCGCCGGATCTTAGAGGGGCTGAGATGTGCGCGCAGCCTAGCGGACGAGACTCGGGTCGGTGGCCACGGCTGTTGGATGGACGTTGCTCGCGGTGAGGAGATGGGAATGAAGGAGAAGGGCACGGGTAGCTCAGCCCGTCGCACGAGAGAGAAGATAGAAGAGGGATCGTGAGGGAGAGAACATGAGAACCTCTCTCTCTCTCTCTCTCTCTCTCTCTCACTTTCTCCTATAGAGGAATTAAAGTAACTTAAGAATAGTAATATTTATATATATATATATATATATATATATATATATATATATATATATATATATATATATATCTCCCTTTCTGTATGAACACGGGAGAAGAAAAATCTCCAACCAGATCCGTTTATTACGGATCTACATAATTAACTTAATATTTTATTCTTTTATTAATTAATTCATTCTTTACGTCTTTTCAGTAGGTTACGGACCCTACTGTAACTTCACGGGTTACATTTACACACCCGACCGAGATCCATATTTTTCGGCTTTCGACTTGACCAGATCTACTTTATCGGGTCCTCAACTTTATCCAATATTCCCCAATTAATTAATCAAAATTAATATAAATTTCTAATTAATTAACCGAGATTCTTCTCTTCAATCCACCTCCAATTATTTCATGTCTAATTGGCATGGCCCAATACGGCCTTCTCTGGGGTAAATTGTTGCGAGACTGGATTTTAACTTCATAAATTCCTGATTTTCTCTTAATTGAGTTTAAAAGTAATTAATTCATTTTCTGTGTTAATTAATATTCTCAAGAAATTTTCCAAAAATTTTCTGATTATTTATTTAAAACTTTCGGCTTGTTATAGATATGGCGCCGTGCACCGCACTGTTACACCCTACCACCTCAAATATTTGACCAAGTGAAAGTGTCAAATCGAGAATTGAAAAAGATCCTTGAACGAACTGTTGCGCATAATAGCAAAGATTGGACAGAAAAATTGGATGATGCACTCTGGGCTTATCGCACCGCCTATAAAGCGCCTATAAGCAATACCCCCTAACGACTTGTCTATGGAAAGCTTGTCACTTACCAGTTGAACTTGAATACAAAGCCTACTGGGCCATCAAATTCCTAAATTTCGACACCTCTCTAACCAGAAATATAAGGAGGTTCCAAGTAAATGTGCTCGAAGATGGCGTTTGTCCGCATATGAAAATTCAAGACTGTACAAGTGTAACATCCTAAATTTTCTAAATAAATAAATCAAAAAATTCTCAAAAATTAATGAGATTAATTAGCAAAAAAATTAAATTAATTATTTTAAAACTCAATTAAAGGAAAATCGAGGATTAATGAACTTAAAATCCAAATTCTCGCGAACCTGCTTGGGCCTGTGGAAGGCCTTATTGGGCCAGGTCACTCACACTTAAAATAGTTGGAGGTGGATGGAATGGATAATCTCGGTTAATTAATTGAGAAATTTTATTAAGTGTTAATTAATCAAGATTGATTAAGTGACAAATACCAGACAAAAGTGAGAGTTCCGATAAAGTAGATCGGGCGAGTCAAAAGCCGATAATCTCGGATCTGATCTGATGAGAGACAGACCCCGTGATATTACAGTGCGTCGCCGCCGTTCGGACGCCCCCTCTCCAGCCAACTTTTGGCAGCCCGCGCTCCCTAGTTGCCCGGATGCCGGCCGCCCCGCCTGTTGAGCCGTCGGCCGCCCCCTATAGGCTGCACAACCCCCACCCCCTATTCGGCTGCCCTTCTTCTCCTTCTCTCCTCTGTTCGGCCAGCCTGCAACCCATCTCTAGCCATGATCCACGCCACCGCAGCTTCTTGCCCCTTGAGCCTATCGCCGGCCTGTGACACTACCTCATCTCCATCGTAGTAATTGTGAGCCCTAACTTGGGGAAAACCATTACAATAATTAATTGATTAATTGATGAACTTAATTGGGGGTTTTAGGGCTATGAAATTGAAGAGGATAATAGGGTTGTGAAGGGGTTTGGGTATGAGATCTATGAATTTTATGAATGTTTAAGTTAATATGGTGAATGTTTGTATTATTTTCGGCGCCCTATAAATAGGGGAGGTGCCGTCGAATTTTCATGAAAATACTAAGTATTTATGTCCTATTAGTTCCATGTTAGCATGCTTAAGTGTTACATGTCGTAGATTAATGGAATGAGGGTAATTAATCATGTTAAGAGGCATGTTAGGATGTTATAAGCATGAGTTAAGATTAATTGGGTATGACTTACATTTATTGTATTTCGAAACGATAGAACTAAAAGTATGAAAATACGAATCTCGTATTTATCTAATTGTTATTGTAAATTCTAGGTAAGGATAAAGGTCCCGCGGGAGCATCAGCAGGACCGAGCCAGACCTAGGATTTAGCGAAGGACTTCAAGGTGAGGGGACATCTCTGTAAATGTAGTTTTTATGCATGTATTCATCGTGATTCGGTTTACTCGTATTCTTATGAGTTTTATATCGGTTTGTGGATGCCGATGGATTTTATCGCTACATTAGTATAGTGATTTCATGTTTGCATTGCTATGTTGTGAAATAGCATGAATAACTGTTAAGTGAAACCTTAATTGGTAGAGATGTAGTTACTTATATATCATAGGTTGTACCTTAGTTAGACATGTATAAAGGATCCAACGGGGCTTAGGATAGAGCCCAGAAATAAGTAGACGAGATCGGGTTAAGAAAGGGACTTTGTTTTCAATCGCTTTTCTTAAAACAAAATGTTTGTGAAAGTTGTTCTTTTTATAAAACCCCTTTCTAACTCTTGTGAGTGCTCGTATTGGATACGAGATACATACTTGACGTACACATGTAGATGTATACTACTGGTCGTCAGGTACCGGGCTCATGTAGATATATACCGTTGTTCCCCGTCATCAGGATCATGTAGATTTATACCTCTGTTCCTTGATGGTAGTTGGAGTCCTTCCCGAGACATTCAAACTAGGGGTGCATGCTTGTATGATACGAGGCCATTACATGTACATGTTGATTATATGCTTGCTATGATGTGAGATCACATATGTGCTTTCTTCGGGTTTCTGTTTGTGTTGGCATGCTTATCATGATTTAAGATAATTATGCAAACCTTCATGATTTATATTTGCTTATGTACACGTACTATTATGCTAGTACAGTTTCTGTCGAGAGATATGTATGTATAATACCTAGCATATTTGTCCATACTCACTGAGCTTGTATAGCTCAGTCCCTTCGGTTATTGTTTTTATATTGCAAAATCTAGACAGGAATCTGAGTAGTAGCTCGTGTCGCGAGCGGGGATTGAAGTCTAGATTTGGCTCTGGCGTACCTAGTATTTATTTTGTGTCTTGTTGTTGTATTTGACACTATATTTTATGTGCTTCTGTTTATTTGGGGCCGTTGTTACCCAAGACTTGATAAGTTGTAATCCTTATGACTTCGGGTATGTTTGAGACTGCCGATGTGTAATCGGTTATGTTTATGTTATCTTGTTTATATACGAGTACGTTATTGCTATTGGGTTTTAAGTTTTACAGCCTTAGGCACAGGATACCCTCCTGACCTAGCTGGTGTGACATTTGTCTCAGTAAAGAGATGGGTGTTACAATAAGGAGCTGATAAAGAGACGCCATGATCAAGCACTGAAACAACATAAACAATTCAAGGAGGGAGATCTCGTCCTGTTATTCAATTCAAGGCTCAAGTTATTCCCAGGCAAGTTGCGCTCAAGATGGTCCGGACTCTTAGTCGTCACTAAGGTTCACCCTCAAGGTGCAGTAGAGATTAACCATCCTGAAAGGGGAAATTTCAAGGTAAACTGTCATAGGCTCAAACCATATCATGATGCATGCTTCAAAGGTGGAGCCGATGAAAACTACAAGGTATTTGAACCCCCTTAAGGTAAGGTGAAGGTACGTCAAGCTAGTCACGTTAAACAAGCGCTTTTTGGGAGACAACCCAAGTTCTTGAAAATTTCTTTTTCCTTCCTTCCAATTTTCTTTTGGTTTAGTTAGTTTGTGTGTTCGGAATAAATGAATGAGATGTTCATTCCATGTTCACATTGTCTTATATCATCAGGCTGGTTGTTCTTCATTCATAGCCCTAGATTGATAATTGTTATTAGGTCACACGAGGAGGTTAAGGAGGGTGCCCTGGAATTGGCTACATAAGCCAAGTCCAGGTCTATATAGGGTATCATACGGGCTGTCATACAGCTGTATGATACCACCAGAAAGTTATATGGGCCCGTATAGGGCCCGTATATGGGCTCTTATAGGGTCCACCGGTCACCTAAGTTGGGGCACTATAAAACACGCCCCGTCATCTCTTTCTAAACCCTAGTCGACCCCACCTTTATCTACGTCGATCCGAGCCTTCTCCTCGCAGGCGTGACCTCTCTTCCTGATTTTGGGCCTCCTTCTTCCCTTGGTATGCTTCCTAATGTGTTGATTTGTCAATTGAACCCGTCTTCTCCATGTTTAAAACCCTAGGGATTAGAATGGATGAATCTTGAATAAATGGATGATAAATGTATGCTTTGTGTCGAGTTTTTGTTGCAATACTTTGAGTAAAGGCATGTATAGAGTTTAGAATGTGAAATGGGTGTGATTTGGATGTAAATGGGACAAGAAAATGCCATAGCCGCCTGCACCCGCGCGCCTAGGCGCATACCGGCCGTATACAAACCCGTATGGTCCCCAGGTAGGGTCATACAGGCCGTATAACATCCCATATGATAGCCCGTATAAGGATAATCAAGGGCCATAGTGCATAATTTGTGTTCTTTTACTGATATCTTCCATTGCACTAACACCCTTTTTAATTATTTTGTAGAAATGCCTCGCAAGCAGATCGCCTCCAAGAAGCACAGGACCGGAGAGGGATCCTCATCCAGCACACCACATTGCAAGGAGGAGCAGATATCTGAGGTCTGGGCTATCCGGGACACCATCACCTGCTGGCCAGCTCCCCTCCTCAGTGTCCCATAGCCGTTTCGAGAGATTGGAGGAGCAGATATCTGAGGTCTGGGCTGTCCGGGACACCATTCTTGCGGAGCACGTCAGTTGAGAGACGACTCAGCGAAGCCATCCCCTTTTCATCAGAGGGTAGGCACCATTTGCACCTCCTCCATCTCAGGGACCCGCCGCTATATCACCAGAGGCACTAGCAGATGATCTGGGTTTCTCATGATTGTGACATATCTTTGTTTACTCGTATTCATGTTTCTTTTTACTTTCCTCCGTTATTTTCTTTGCTTATCGGTGCTATACAGAGTCATGTCTTTTATTTGTGCACTGTTGTATTAGTTAGCAAGGGCACTACACTGCTAAACTTATCTTTATTTCTGCTTTCTGTTGACTACTTTGATTTCCTATTATCTCTTTTGTGAAGTTATGATAATTTCCCTCTCTTGTAGGCGTGGCACTTGCATCAAGTCTCCCGATATTCGCTAAGCACTCGATTCATGGAAATCAAATGGCACAACAACTTAACCGGGAAAGTTTTAGTTTACCGCTCTCCATGCAATTTGAATTTGGTTTTATTGCGTACATTGAGGACAATGTACCATTTTAAGTGTGGAGATGGGTGACTACCTATCTCTTTGTGCACCTATAGTAAATTTTTAATTGTGGAGATGATAGGTAGACATTAGTGAAATTCATTGCAAATCTTTATTCATAACTATCATATTCGTCGATGAAGGCCCTAAGGAAAAACATTGATACACTCTAGTTTTAGGGCACCATCTTAGCACATAATTTTGATAAATTCTCCTATAAAACGCCATGAGCACTTAGAGAACATGTTTGTCATACTCATAATCTTTAGAGACAATAGATAACCCATTGTCATGTTCTCTTGACTTTAATAGCTGAGCATCATTTTCAATGGCTCCAAGAAACTTCGTGGCACTAGTTCAAATCTCTAACCCCTCATAATATGACCTAGTGGACAAATAAATGGGAGAATAAAATAGTCTTAACATAGTAGTTATAAAACAATAAAGACAGTGTTCCGCTGCTTGTCATGATGAAGTAGTTTGGGGTTCCGGCTCCTAATAAGAGCGTTCCTCAATTTGAAAAATCACCACTTAGCACGAACACAACCATGTAAAGTCGTAACCACCTTAGTAGCTAAGTGCTCCAGTGCCTAATCAACATTAGCACCCTGCGAAGAGAAGGAACTACACTCTACATTGGTCTTTTGTGCGGGAAAGTCGGATCTATTAAAGATGCCCTATCCGAATTAAAAAAAAAAAAAAAAAAAACTTGACTCCTTCTAGCTTGTCCACCACTTATCCAAAATAGGGGAGCTTCTTTAATCATAGGGCCTCAAGGATTTTCTAGAGTCCATTGAGGATATCCTTGTCTTGCAAAGATTTTGGAATATGGCATGTGGAGTGAACAAGCTTTGTCTAGAATTATATTGAAAAATGTCACTAAATCTATCAAATCCCTGGCGTGGACATGGGAGAACAAACACTTGGATGGTGAACTTGAAAAAAGAGTCGTGTCATGAGTTTTATGGCCGGAGGATAAACACTTATCATTTCTTTTATTAATTTATTTTCTTTGCTTGAGGACAAGCAAACCTTTAAGTGTGGAGATATGTAATAAGTGTTCATTTGAGCATATTATACCATATTCTTGTATGCTTTTCATGCAATTGTGAGGAGTTTTTGCCCATCGGTACTTAAAAAAGTGTTTATTTTGATAAACAGGGCAAGATATCGAGACTGCCGGAGAAAGGAAGCTTTTTAAGGGAAATTGAGGCCGAAATGAAACATTCCTGGAGAAAGAACTAGGGCATACGGGCTTCCATGCGGCCCGTATGGACCTAGAGAATCATAGCCCCTTCAGTCAATCTCCTAGGGGAAGTATAGTACCTCGTATGAGTTATACGGGCCCCTATATGGCCTGACATACGGCCGTATGGGTACACCTTAAAGTTATACTGGCCCGTATATGGTTTGGTGTTGCAAGGGCCCTCGTGATGTAGGCGTAAGCTTTCCAAAGAAATGCTGTTGCGGACCTAGGCGAGGGCAAAGATGTAAATGACGCTCTAAAACCCTAAAAAGTGGGGCATATATTGCGGGATTTGGGGGTTTTAGAAGGGAGACCTAGTTTTGGGAGAGAAATTAACTTGATTAGGGCTTGGGAGATCTCCATCACCAACCCTAGAAGAGAGAAAAAGCTTGAAGAGGAATAAAGGAATCCATCAACGGTGTATGTGATTACTTTTTCCTATCATGAACTCTTTGATTTCTTTCATCTTTGCATTGGATTGTTTCTCTCCTTCTATGGAGAGCTAATTTTGTAGATACTTGGGTGTTGATGAACCCTTGGACATAATTTAATTGATGTTTACTCTCTATGTATGAATGATTGATTGAATGCATGAGTTTATTGGATGTTTTAATGTATGTTAATCTCTCTATGTTGCGAGAGCCCTGAGGGATTTTCGTAGTCCATATGGGGGAGGAAGCGAGCGCCTCCCCATGTGTAGACCATCTCCACTATAGGGGATTATGAGTATACCGGGAGCCCGATTACTTAGGAGAACGAATCCTTTAGATGTCTTATTCTCATAATCCTTCTAAGAATTAGGTTCCCTAGAACATCATTGGTAAAAGCACTAGGATTAGTAACGTACCTCAAAAGAGGGAATGAAAATACATTAGGAACCCTTGGCCAAGAATTCATCAAGTATCATTATCGGGGGTCTCATCCATCTTGTAGAAATCCAAGGGGATTCAATTACCCAAGTATCTCCTTTCATGATTGATTGTTCTCAAGAGTAATTTTGATCTCGTAGTTTGTCTTTTAATTTCTTGAATTTCGAATTAGGCTACAACCACTCACTCGTGATCGACTAGATAATAGACAATTAGTGGGTACTAGTACTTCCTTCTCCCTGAGGATCGATAACCAGACTTATGAGTCCACTTTATTACTTGTTATGACCCGTACACTTGCTGTTGTATCGCACCAAAACTGTTAGTGCTGAAGTGCCTGGTTGGCATCATTTGACACACTTGATGATGTGGACAACATGTTGACATGGCGAAGTGATAACGTGGCAGCTGATGATGAGGCAAATAATGACATGGTGGCATGGTTGACAAAGTCTCACGGACAAAACAATGGGGAGATGTTTCTATGAAGCCCACATGTGCTTGAAAATCTTATGAAAGCTATCTTTAGGAAGATGCTATGTTTGGAAAGCTTTGAAGAAGCTATTAGGGATATCCTTGGAGAAAATCTATTGGAGATGTAATTCGTCAGGATCCAACAAGACCAGAGATTCCGGAGCTATTGAAGCTATCTTTGAAAAGACGCGGTTGACTTGGAGAGCAAGCTTGGTGCAAGCTATTTTTGGAAAGTGGTTACAACCCACATGGCAACAAAATCCAACTTGGAGGGTAGATTTGAATGAATGCTATTTTGAGTAAGGGTTGAACATGGTGCAGGCCCAAGTTAGGGAAGGGCTAAAGATGTGATTGAAGGTCATATTTGGATGGAAAATCAAATATGGTAATGGTTGAAGATTTGATTGAAGACTTATAATGATATGATTTGATGAAGATTTTGAAGACCCAAATTAGGATGAATGAAGACCAAATTTGGAGGAAGATTCTGAAGACATTCTAGGAAAATTGTGCAGCCCAAACTTAGATGAAAGAATATCAAGTTTGGAAGGTGTTCGCGCGCCTTGGTGAGGTGCAACTTTGTAGAGGATTGCGGACGTGACGGAGAGGGATCTAGCCAGTTGCCGCGGTCATGATCGGGAGGAGGTCGACTGAAACATAGCAGGAAGGGTTGGAGGGTCTTGAGGTCGTGGTGCAATACAAGCTGCAACCTTAGTCGGGCCTCTACAGCCGTGCCACATTGTAAAGCTTGGTAACAACAAGAGTTGTAACGACTAAATTTGGAAGGTGTCCAAATTAGAAAGATCCTAAAAGAGGAAGGAGATAATTTAAGACTTCGTGAGCCGCCTATATAAGAGACCCAAATCGAGGGTGTAGCATGAGCCACTAGAGAGAAACCTAGGGAGTAGGTTGGAGTGGTCATTGGCCAATCTAGAGTGTGTGATTGTATATGTTGTGAGATGAGTGACAAGGGAGTTGTACTCATGTTTCTACATCTCTTTTACTAGATCATTTTCTCCAAGTTTGGCTCCCAAATGTAGGCTTGGAAGTCAAACTGAATTACCAAACTTCTGTGTCTCGTTTATGTTCACATTGTTTTGATTGTGTGTGTATATGAGCTTTTGTGTTTCTTTGAAAGAAAGAGTTGTAACTTGAGTTACAACTAAACCACACACACCAGTCTCAGCGAAACTAACAAAAACGAAAGAAAAAAAAATTATAACATGGTCATTCACAAAATTATAAATTTCAGTTTTTAAGAAAAAAATAATTTTTCAACATTGCAGCATGGTACATAACACCGTATATTTTAAAACTCTTTTATGTCCACACATTTTGAAAAAAAGAATGAAAAACATTAGATCGTGATTTTCAAGATAGTTTTAAATTAAAGTTTTTAAAAAAACCATTTTCTTTGACAATTATTTTAAAAAGATTATTAAATAAGATATAATAAATTAAATTAAACACACAATAGTAAAATTTTGGGTTAAAGACGTTCCAAGTGTGGATCATCACATTCCAACGTATTTCACCATTCATTAATATTTAAGATAATTTTAAATAAAAAATATTAGAAAAATCATTTTCTTTGACAATTATTTTTTTCAAAAATAATTATTGAACAAGACTTTATCCATATGTAGAGTAAAGTTTAGGTGAGAGCGGTCTCACCTATCCACTCACTTGCCGACACATAGACAAAAAGTATTTAAAAAAAATCGTACATCTAATATTTAAAATAAAAAAATGTCATGTGGCCATGTGTCGGCAAGTGAGTGGCGGTCTCACCTAAGATTACGCTCTCATCTAAGTTTTAGCCCCATATGTATCCAAAAATATATTATAATAAAATAAATTAAACATATATATGTAAACATACATGTTCTCAAAAGCACATATGTAAACATATGTGTTCTCAAAAGCAAATACAACATTTGACACGGTCACACATAAAGACTAATCTTCAAATGTGGATCATCCTATTTTAATGTATTTCACTAAGGGGAAGAAGTTGTTTCAAGTGTGAATCATCCCATTCCAATGTATTCCACCATTCCTTAGTCCCTTCAATCTTCCAAAGTGCAGTTGGTACTTTGTCTATCAAGAATGGGAGCTTCTTCAGATTAGGGCAATTAACTACTTTAATCACATATAGAGAATCACAAACCAGTTTACCTGGACAAACACTTGTTAATACTGGCAACTCACTCATGGACAGTCTCTCCAACTTTGGGAGGATTATTGTAACTAAGCCCGTATCACATGAAATTATCTCTTTCATCCCATTGCATCTCATTACATCAATAACTTTGAGATTTTGAAGGTTGTTCTGCAATAAATCAAATGGTATCAACCACTTTAATTGATCACAAAATGAAATATTCAAGACACTTAAGTTTCTAAGGGCTTCCTGGTGTGCTTTTTGTTTGCACAAGCCTCGAAAATTTAGAAGACTATTTAATTCAAGTTGGTGTAAGTTAGGAAAACCAATTTCTCCACCCTCTTCAATCCACTCCATTGCATGGCACCTGTTAATTTCCAAAAGACTGGGTGATACTGGGTAGCATAACCCCACTCACATTTTTGAAATCACAGCCCACCAAACGCATGGTATGTTGACCAAAGTCACCACATCCACCAATCCCTAAATTACTATTCTTCAGGCGTTTCCATCTACCAGACTTGGAATAGCTATTGAAGCTCATCACATCAGAAAATCCAGCTGATAACATGGTCAAATTTTCTAACCTTATGATTTCTGCAACCGTGGCTTTATCTTTGTCATCTTCATTACTATATGGCCATCTCCACCCACTTTTTGACATTAAAAGATTTTCAAGGTTGGTGAATTTTGAGAGTATCCCAGATGGAAAACTTCTCAAGTCAGATCCATGAGAAATATCTAGATATCCGAAGTTTCACTAAGTTTTCCAACCCATGTGGTACTTCTTCAAGGGGTGCATAGTGAAGATCCAGAACTCTTAGTTTCTGAAGCTTAGCTAGTGAAGGCAAACACTTGAGATGCTCGGCAGGAATTTGGAAGAACAACGCATGAAGGTTTATCGGATCGAGAAAGTACATCGTGAAGTGATACTATATACATTTTGGGAGAGGTTCAGGACTCTGAGGTTGTGCATATGTTTGAAGAATGTGTGGGAGATGTTATTTAAAAAACTATTTTGTAGAAACAAAGTCAACAATCGGGGACAATTTGGTTGGCCATGTAATCTTTCTATATCATTATCCATCAATGAGACTCTCTCTAGACTTTCTGCCCATTCTTCCTCTTTAGGTGACTCTTTTAGCCGTAATCCAGCTTTTACCATGAAGCGAGGTTGTTCTCTAGTGATGATAATTGCTAGATCCCGGATCAAATCATGCATTTTTACACAATAGTTATGAGCACTCTCTATCATGCATGCATCTTTGAGTTCCTTAAGTATTGCATGCCCCTTTGTCTTTCTCCTCGCCTCCCAACTCCCTACCTCAACTATTAAACCTTCGCCATCCAATGCTTGATCAACTCATCAACATCTATGTCCCCATCTTAGGATACAGGCCTTGATACAAGAAACATTCACGAAGCTTATCATTACTCAACCGGTTGTAACTGAACTTCAACCTCCGAAAGACCTCTTCTTCCATGCCTTCAATGTGATCAGTGCTTGATGACCTCAGTTCTTGCAGTGCACTCCTCCAGACCTCCAACTGATATGTTTTCCTCAAAGCACGCCCCACCGTAATCAGGGCCAGTGGCAGGCCCCCACATTCCTCAGCTACCTCCTTGGCAATTGGCTCAATTTCAAGAGAAATCACATCCTCACTGCCAATTTTATCCTTAAACAATCTCCAAGCTTCCTCATTAAAAAGGCCTTCCACTTTGATCTCTCTTTGGCTCTCCATGCTATTACAAACTCTGATAGAGCGAGTAGTCCACACTATCTTCAAGCTATTTTCTCTATTGGGCTCAGGAATTCCCACATCTTGTAAAGAAACTTTATTCCAGATATCATCAAAGATGATTAGAAAGTTTCTCCTCCTCCTAAAAGCTGCATGCAACACCGTTGCTCGCTAATTTCATCCAAAGATGAAGAGAGGTCACCCCAACTGCTTTTGCAATCATGTCTTGTAGCTTTTCCAAGTTGAAAGAACTGGAAACAGCCACCCAAATCACAATATCAAATTCTCGCTTTCTTTCAAATTGATTGTGAATGTTTGTCATGATGGTTGTCTTGCCAACTCCGCCTATACCATACACTCCAATCTTACTCACCTCAGGATCACGATGCACCGCTAAAATCTCATCCCTCTTCCATTCAATTTGCATCGCCATGTATGTAATACAGGTGCGGGCAAAGCTATCACGGTTCTCGTGCAATGAAGCAACAAACAAATCATCGAAAATTGACCATTCTCTAGTACACATTTAACATCACCGATCGACTTCTCGATGCGCTTTGCTTTGTTTCAAACGTGAGTAGCAATTGGGGCATAATCCTCTTAGGCACATACCATTTCCATATTCTCAGATCCATGCTCTCTATAGCATTCACTAACTTCGCAAGTCTTCCAACCAAAGTGTTACCTCTTTCTTGGGATTTTACCTTGCTGCAGCCTGCCTCTATTCAATTCATCATTGATATCATTTCCTCGGCTCTTCAGACGTTCTAACTCATTTTGCAAAATCTTTTTAAACTCTTTAAGTTTTCTGATATAGTTGTATTGTTTGTCTAGTGACGTGCACAAAAGGGGCCATAATGAACATGATAACAACCCAGAGAGAAACTCCATAACTAGGAAACAAATACACGAATAAACCATATCACCATTCAGTTGATTATTAATTTAAAAACAAAGTAGTTAGTGAGTCTAAAACAATAAAATTCATCTACAAAGGCATATAGATGATACTTAATATTGAGCTGCTGGGATAGAGAATAAAGCATGTAATTTGATAGTTAATTCCGGAGATTTATCATTGTTACTATATAAATTGCAACCGTACATACAATAAGTAATTGAGAATCTAAGTTAATTATATTAATTTTTGCAAAGGTGTGCACAGGAAGAATAAGTAATTAATTATCAATAATCACGCTTTAATATACCTTCTAAAAGCAGACGTGAAATTGGACAAGATGATGGTATGGTTTTTAAATCTGTTTATAATCAGGAAAACAAACACACACACACTACGTAAAATGATCCCAGAATGCAGTACCGCTTACCATATATCAGATTTTTGCCTTGGAAGCTCACAGAACCATCACAGTTGATTTCAGTCCTCGAAAGAGGTTCGTGGATTACTCTGTTTGAAGAGAAGATGTCCAAAATTAAACTACTAGGTGTGCTTGGATTTTCTTAAAGTAATCAAAGAAGAAGATAAGCAAATATATATATAATAGAGATCATAGATTACAAAAAAAAAAATAATGAAAGACTTATAACTTGCCTAGAATCAGAACTGAGGAGATGTCCAAAACGGCTACATGAGATGGAATCTGTTTGAAGAGAAGATGTCCAAAAAGATAAGCAGAAGCTTGTGGACGCCTTACAAATGGAAGTCCTTTCGACTTTGGAGTCAACAAAAGTAGGCCAGAATGCTAATGACAGAGTACCCCACAATGAGCTGCCTCAATTATTAGGATGAAAAAAAAAAATTTGTGTGTGTGTTTTTTTTTTTTTGCTTAAAAAATATATAGATATTCAATTCATTAATAATAATAATAATATTATTATTATTATTATTATTATTATTATTATTTTGATATAGTAAAACTTTAAACTCTTCCGTGAGTTAGCTGACAGAGAAGTAAAAGGGTTGGCTGTTTCAGTCACTATAAAAAAACAAGCCTTTGCCAACGGAATGTTCAGTCGGAAAAACTCAAAATTCCGTCACAAATGACATTTTCCAACGGATTTCCGACGGAAAATTCCGTTGGACAATTTGTCATTGAAAGTGCCGTCGGTAATACTTTTTGTCCGGTGTCCATTGGAAATCTGTCGGAAATTTTCCAACGAATTTTTCCGTTGGCAAAAAATATGTAATTCCGTCAGAAAAAAGCTTGGAAAATAACCATCAATTCTGTTGGAAAAGATAAAAAATACCTACGAAAATTTCTGTCGGTAATGTATTTCCAACAAAAATCCGTTGGAAATTACCGACGGAATTATCCGTCAGTCATACATTTCCAACGGAGTTTTGTAGAAAATTTCCAACAGAATTTTCAATTAAAAATGCATTACCAACGAAAATTTCCGTTAAAAATTTCCATTAAGATTTTCGACAGGAGTTTGTATTCATTAGACATTTCCAACGGAAGTTTCTGTTGGTAATGCATTTCCAACCGAATTTTCTATTAGTAATGTGTTTCCAATGAAGTTTTCAACGGAAACACAATACCACTTGAGAATATTCCAATGGAAATGTTAAAATTTATAATACTTTAAAGGTCTAATACCCAATTTACTCCCTCTATTATACCGAATCGGCCCTTTTAGTCCCTCTATTATAAATTGAGCCTTTTTGGTCCCTATATCTTCCCGATTGAGAAATATCAGTCCCTCCCATAAGCCTTTTTGGTCTCTATATATATGATTTTCAGGCCTTTTTGATCCCTATACATAGGCCTTTAGGGACTATATTTTTACAATCGTGAAAGTAGAGTGACTAAAAAGACTCAATTTATAATGGAGGGACTAAAAGGGCCGCTTTGGTATAATAGAGGGACTAAATTGGGTATTAGACCTACTTTAAATATAAAAATAAAAAAAAATTTATTGATAATTCAAAAATAATTACAACACAATTATGTTTACAAATTTGACCGATCATATAAAAGAAATTGTACGTAATTAAATTGCTTCCAAACATTCAACACCACCATCTAGATGTACGGACATTACAAAAATACTACGGGCCCACTCCGCCAGACTCTCCGCCAGCTTCCAAAGATTCCGCCTGCTTTCCATCAAGGCACGCAACAAATATAAACCACATACTTCAACAAATATAAATATAAACTTAATGCTAAATAACAATAAATTGGACGCCAAACACTTATAAAACCTTATAAGGCAAAGTTGCCAATCCTAGAGGATGTAAGTCAAACACATTCAAGGTGACAAGACGTTAAAAACACCATTACCAACCTGATCTTTAAGTTGGTTGAGTAGAGTGGCTCCAATCAAGCCCAAACCAATTATTCCCATAGCCGGTGTCATTTTTGAGAGATAAAACCTTGAATGAACAGCTCTAAGGCCTCGGACACAATCCTCTTGCTTTAGCAGCATAGTAATATTGTATTCACTACAACCTTGTGCTATGGCTCGTACATTTATGTTGGCCTGAAATAGATAAATAACTAATAAGCATGATATATCAAGTTTATGGGCATTAGAATTCTTTAAAGAAAGGTACTAAAGGTGATTCACATCACAGTTTATTTTCAACCTAAACCCTAAACCCTAAAACATAAAATCTTAACCCTGAGGTTACTACTGAGCATGCAATCATTGTATACCTTTGCTTAGCATCAAACAGAGTAGCACTGACTCCAGGCGTGCTTGCCATTTTCTGGCCAACTGCAGCCAAAATGCTACAATGTCAAATGACCTCAACCTGAAAAGAGCAAACAATTAAACAAGAGAATGAAGAACAACATGAGCATTATATTAAAAGACAGACAAAATATATTATCAAAAGAAAACAATCGGTGTGCCCCAATTCATATTCCCTCTTCCATCTACTAATTCTCCATGATTCTCACTGTACCAACACTTCCATCTCAGGCTTTCTCAATGGTATCTTTGTGAAAGATGAAACTTTCCATGACGGGCGTGAACATATGTTATAATTTCATCTGGTAATTTATTTAACAATGGGCAACACCAATATAGCAAAAAGTTCTCCAAGGAAAAAACCGGGTTTGGGGTTGTATACCAGGTCAAAATTCATTATCTCAAATAATACAGAAGAATTACAAAGTGACTCTCTACAACCTGCTTCAAAAAGAGGATAAAACAACCGTAACAAGTAACAGGCAAAAAGGAAAACAGTATCAAACCTTAGAAAGCCTTCCTGCACTCAGAGCCTCGCGAAATCTAGATTGTAAAATCTCAGATACTGCTCCAACTTCTTTTTCCGGGACAACGAAGCATACAGAGTGTTCACTACTTGCCTGTAAATTAGTTCAGTGTTTACTGGAGGGACTTGAAATAAAAAGTCAACATATCAGAAATAGAAATGGTGAGTAACTGGGATATCATAATAACATTGGTTCCAACCTCTTTTACAGCACTAAATATAGCACTTGATGTACCAGGAACACCAGCCATTCCAGTTCTGCACATAAATTACACTAAAATTAATGAATACTCAAATAGTACATATGCCAAATTTTATCTGCAAGGACAGGTCATACAGATAGCTTACCCCTCAACATTTACAAGGGCCAAGTTGTCTATGGTAGCAAATGCTTTGACAACGGCCTTCAAATTCTGTCCATTTAGGTTTTCATCTATAGGCTGCTGGCAAATAATTGTTCCCGAGGCAGAAAGATTGAAAACATTCCTAATAAGAATAGGAATGTTATACTTCATCACGGGAATGATAGTGTGTGGATGTAGAACATTTTCCCCAAAATATGACTGCATACAGAGGAGAATTTTCTTGGCTAAATATGACACCAGTAGCAGAAGATGTAAACAAATTTAGAAGATTAGAAGCTCACCATCTCCCAGGCCTCCTGATAAGATAATGTCCTTAATATCACACCCTCACTAACTGCAAATTGGAACAAATCATAAAAACAACCGCCTATCCCAGAAACAAGTACCAATTATAAATCATACAAGCACATTAGATTAAGCATGAGAAGAGCATAAGCCGCTTACAAAACAGTGTTTTTTGGAGCAGTATTAGAGTGCAATTTTTCAAGGTAAGCTGGAATTTATACCAGGAAAAAACAAAGTATCAGAGTTACATATAATTGAAGGGGCAAACCTTTTCTGGGATCAGCACTGTATACACCATCTACATCTGTCCAGATTGTCACTCGATGAGCCTTAACAAGAGAACCAAATATTGCTGCTGAGAAATCACTGCCATCTCTTTTCAAAGTTATAGAAATATTTTGAGGTGTGCGCAATGAAGCCAGTAGCAATAACAGTCTCTGCTGGATTCTAAGCAAAGAATTAAACGTAGAAAACTCACTCTATCTTTCCCTTGGTTGAGTTCCTGCATATTAAAACAAAGAATTGATTAGAAAAATATCAAATTTCAACAAGGAACAAATAGGAAAAGATCATAAAGAGATATGTACCGCGAGCATCCGAGAATTAGCATGAGCTAGATGCCAGTTCTGCTGATGAACTTTCTGCAAAGCTGTCTGGAGATTCTGCACCTCCATGCCACCCATTTCAATGATTTTACCGCCCAATCAAAAGAAATTTCACCAAGAACATAAACAATTTTACTGACAGATTGAAAACAATGACAATCACTAATCTTTGCAAAGATCCACTCACTTTTTCTCGCAAAGAAGCTTCAGCAGAGCGAAGTTATCCTTGAATTAGAGCAACATAGAAATTTAATGAAACTCCCGAGAAAATAACACAAAAAACAAAGAAAAAAAGAGAGAGGAGAAATTAGAGAACAACCACAGCATCGTTTCCGCCATCTTCGGCGGCCTCCGCGACCCTCGCAGTATTGGTGATATCTTAAAGCATCTTTCTCCTCATCACGCCTCCGATCACTGAAACCTTCTGCGATCTCTCCGTCCTCCCAACACCTGAAAAACAAGAACAGAATCACACACCTCTCCACCAAATTCAAAGCAAGAAAACCCTAATCCTCGATTCAATTCGGGGCAAAAGCAAGAAGGAACCGCCAAATAGCAGGGGAATTACAAAAAGAAAGGGTTTTTGCGGCTCCAACGACGTCATTTTCCATTGGCGATCTCGGAGAGGACCGCCAGAAAGGGGGGTTGGCCAGGCGCGGGCGAGGCTCGCCTGCCGGAGGCTTGCCGGAGGGGTGTCGGGCAGCCGGTCGGCGTGGGCGCGGGCACGACTAGGGCTCGTGGAGATTAGAAATAGAGAGAGAGAGGGATGAGATGAAATTTCCCTTTTCTCTCTCTCTCCTCTCATCCATGATAAAGATATTATAATTTAATATTATTTTATTTAAATGTTATTGTTAATTAATTGTATCTTTATAAATATCTCCCAAATAATTAATCTAGATTATTTGACACTTATTAATTTCCCATTTAATCAACCGGGCTTATACTATTCATCCACCTCCAACGATTCCCAATAGTTGTGAGGCTGGATTTTTGGTTCAAAATGATTAGTTTATTTTCTGTGCTAATTAACCTTACCAATTATTCAAAAATTTATCCCATTATTTATTTCAAAAAATCTGGAATGTTACATTATTAATAGCAAAATCCAAATAAAAATTTCAAAACAATAAGATAATAAACCCCAATTTCAAAATCCCTCCCACAACCCCGGCAAACTGTAGCACGCATCCCAAAACAAACAGAAGATAATGATGAAACCCAAATAGTAAAGATCAACAAAACAGAGCACCTAATCACAAAACCAAAATACAATCTAAACCACCACCGAGACAAACACGATCACACAAGCGCATCCCTACAAAACCCAATTCAAAACCCCAAATAAAAAGATCAACAAAAACAAAAGAAAGCTCAGAGAATCAAAATCAATCACGACATCCAATGCTTAAACCCTGAACTCGATTGGCAGATTCTCAACACGGACATGCAAAAGAGAAATAGAAATATACCGAAGCCGGAGGTGGAAAAACCGCCTCGTGGATCCCTATCGCCTCATTCCTCCAGAATAGTTGAGGGGTTGTAAAGCAATAGAGGGGCAATCGAGGAGCTTCACTCCTTACCTAAAGAGCCCATGTAGGAAGACGCTTGAAGAAGACTCCCAGAAGATCTGACATGTGGAGCAGTTGAGGGGGTTGTGAGGGGCGAGTGAGGTGATATTGGGGATCAGGGATGGGTGGGAGCTAGGGTTTTATAACTTTTTAGTTTTTTACGAACACCCCTTAGTTTATTTTATTTTCGATGGATTAACATAAAAAATGGGAAAAAAAAACCAAACCTATCATAATGAAAATCATTCACATAATATAAATAATTAATAATTTTTTTATAAGAATTTTAAAAAATACACATAATTTGAATAAATAATTAATAAAAATATTAATAGTGACGGAATGTTCTGTTGGTAAAAGTTTATTTCAATAGAAGATTCCGTTGGAAAATTTGGGAGGGAAAAATTCTGACAGATTACTAACGAAAATTGTTCCGTTGGAATTTTCCGACGAAATTCCGTTGGAAATCTGTTGGATAATCTGTTGGAAAAAATGGCAGGACTAGAATTTTTGGCGCTAACAAACTTTTCCAACAAAAGAATTTCTGTCGGAAATTAGTGTAAAATCTGTCGGAAATTGTCAAAATGAAATTCCGTTGGAAATCCGTTGGAAAGCCGTCGGAAATTTCCAACAGATTTTTCCAACGGATTTTTTTTCCGTCGCCAAAGGCCTATTTTTTTGTAGTGAGTATTTCATAAATAAGAAAAAAAGAAGAAAGAAAACTATAACATCTATAATACTGGCATCCTGCAGTAATAACTTTGGATATGATATAACTTTTTTTATTATTATTGTTAGAACCTGGTTTCGCTACTAAACTTAACTTAGGGTGTGTTTGATTGCAAGATGGAAAATTGGGTGGAAAAGAAAACTTTTCCATGCAAAAGTTTGTCATGGAAAAGTTTTCTGTGGAAAATAAGAAAATGGTTGTTTGATTGACACTATTTTCCAGCTATATTTTCTATGAAAAATTCATATTTTGCCGTTTGATTGCTCTTATTTTCCATGGAAAATCTATAATTTTCTATGGAAAATGTCAAATTTGTTGTTTGATTGCATCAATTTTCCCTAGAAAAAGTAACATTTTCCATGGAAAAATTTTAATTTTCTCTATTAAAAAAATATATTTACATATTTTTTTATCACTACTTAACTTTTACACAAAAAATTATTATTATTATTATTATATAGGGCACTGATCACTGCTTTTATATGTTAAATATATATATATATATATATATATATATATATATATATATATATATAATATAAAATATATTATATAATCTATTTAAATATATATAGATTTATCTATATATTTTACATAATATATAGATTATTGATAACAGAAAAAAAGCCTATAAGGACAAGAAATCTCGTCCCTAAAAGTATGAATCTGGTCCTTAAAGAGTCAATAAGGACGAGTCAAATCCGGTTCTCACTCGTCCTAACAAGCTCCGCCCATAAAAAGTTTTTAAGGATGAGAAGTGTGAACGGTCCTTAAAAAGTTTCCATGATGGAGTTGTTACTCATCCCTAAAACATTTTTAAGGACCAGATTTCTGGTCTATAAGTAAGAGTTAATCTCATCTCAAAGACCAAAATTACGGTCCTTACAAATCTTTTGGGACCAGATTCTTTCTATTGCAAAAACTCTTTAAGGACGAGATTTATTGGTCCATAAAAACGACTACCTTACACTTGATCCCTAAAAGTTTTTGTGAACCAATTTTGTCGTCTCTAATTCAAAGCAATGTGAACCTCTCAATTGGAACCTCCTACCATTTTTTCAATAAACCACACAAATTATAAAAACCAAAATAAAAACATATACACATATCTTTTGCAAAACAATAACCAGTCATTTTTCATTGGCATTTTTTCAATAATCTGTCATTGAACATCCCATGAGTAGCACTATATTATTTACACAATGCTTATATATACATAACATATCATTAGCAAAACAATTTGATGTCAAGTTCTAACATTTTCTAGCAAAATAATTTAATTCCAACTTCTGATCGTCCTAGCAAAAAAGGGTAGTTAATTCTCTATCAAGCCTTCAAAATGACATTGTTGAAATCTTGAACAAAATCAAAACCTGCAAAATGCATAAAAATAAGGTGATTAGTACTCTTCTCCAAAAAAAAAAAAGGGTAAATAATCTACTAGTAACAATCTATAAATATTTTATTCCGGAATACAACAAAACACTTTTTTCTAAGTGGATAATAAATTCATAAACATATGCTTTTAAGCATAGCACTTTACAGCAGATTATCATAATATTCTTCAAATAGTTGGAGATAGGTAATGGAATTCCAAAATTGACTACTGATACCAATGCAAAATGAGAGCTTATAAAATATAAATATAAGCCCAACAAATATGCAAACAATAGCGCAATAAAAAGGTCAAATACATAATAAAGTAAACTCAAATTTCTGAAAATTGACAGAAGCCTACCTGTAGAATTATTGTTAGAAAATTGCAAATGGACTTTTTTGCTTTCCTTTGCACTAGTTTCAAGTATGTCTTTCCTCCTCAAATAAGAAAGTTTACTAATAAAAAGTTCATCTACTCCCCATGTGAATCCGTGAATCTGAAAAATGAATTGATATTATCAATACGAATCGCAGTCACAAAGATAAATGAAACCTATATATCTGTAAGTTCTAATATCAAAAAGAAATCAAAAGAAAATTAAAAAAAAAAAACTGAAGAAATATAGTAAACAAGCAACTGATTATTGAAAGCAAAATTCAGACAATATCAACACCATAAAATTCTTAGACTATATGAGCCAGACCATGCTTCCCAAACTGAGCCTTCTCAATCATTCCATGTATGAACTCATTGTTCAATATAAGTAGTTTGTGTTTGGTAAGATCATTTCCGAAATATTCGTTTGGGATTTTACCATCTTTTACAACAGTAAAAGGCTTCTGACCTCTTGTAATATGATAGAGGATTGAAGCAACGACCTACAGAGGCCCACAGAATTTAGAGAAAAAGAGATATATATATATATAGCATATTTTATAAATTTTATAAGTTGATTACTCTAGAAAAATAGAAAATTTTCAATTGCAATAAATGACATACACAAAGTACTAACATGTTTTCGGGTCTACAATGGTTTTGGTTTTAAAATAGCAAGATGGACAGGCAAAATCTCATTGCTTGAGCATAATATGGAAACCTTTTGCCCAAATTTACTAACTTGAGAACTGGGTGTAGCACTAGGCACACAACAAGCATATGGTCCTGAAAATGCATATGAATTAAAAATTAAAATTTTGCAAATGAAGTTTAAAGCCACAAAGATCAAACATTTAGAACACAACTGTCAAAAATATAATAAACAAATAGAACTAATAACTTGATGTTCCAAACCTAAATCAGACCCCTGATGGGGTCACCACTAGTAGGAACAATGCACTGTTTGTTAGCTTCAATACCAAATGCCTTCGCACCAGACATTTCATCTTGAAGGAATTGAATATTCATTTCATCTCCATCAAAATCAGTATTATATGTGCTGTCATGACACAGAATTTTAACACAAAAGAAACCCGTGGTACACATCCCACCATCAACCACTTTAGTAGGAAAGGTGGGGGAAAGATGGATTTACAGAGTGGGGAACTGATTACTAGCTAAGAAATAGATTAAAGTGTTTTTCTTTTCCATTTGCCAGCCTCTGCATCAAGTGCCATTCATATGTTTTCAAATTTTTAGTATTAATATGTCACAATGCAATGCAATGCACTGACATGTTTGTGATTTGAGCTGATAGCAGAAAAAGAAAAAGAAAAGTATTTCTTTAATCTTAATCTTATCATCCAAATACTAATGTCTGCTTATTTTCTAGAATGAGACTAATGATGGAGTCTATTATTCTTCCCTGCAATCTCTGGATTTGTATATCCTTAGTGGAGTAGTGTATGTAAGGCACTTAATTTGTTTTCCTACATTAAAGGTGTAATGTTCCTATCCGAATAGCTTGAATTTAGTCATTTCCTTCATTGGTTTGCAAGCTAACTGTTCTAGCAATTCATTTGTTTCTATACAGGTGACTTTACAAACCCACTTAACCCCCGGATTAAATAAAACAACTTTTATCTAGTGGTGTTGAATGGAAATCAAAGACTCAAAGCTACATGACTCTTCCTATAGTTATGCATTATTTGTTTGGTACTATATATCAAGTATCTATGAAAGTTGCAAGTATGAATCCAATAAAAATGTGACCTATTTCATTGTGTTGATCTTATTCATCCGCTATACAGATTCAATTGTTAAACATCATAATGAAAAGCCTTTTATTTGTTTAACTCAATCTATATATATCAAATGTTGTCAATTGTCAGAGCTACACAATTTATTTAGTTCAATCAAGTATTTTCACAAGCAGATCCCAAACTTGAATTCATTAAAAACACATTTCATTGCTGAAATTAATATATTCGACCATATGAATTTGCTAGTGACCATCATCACACTGTGATGTTTTTTATTTGTTTAACTTCAAATGGATGCACCCACACCCACATATATATATTTCTTATCATAGCACACATTTTCTGCTGATTTTTCAGATCAGAAAAAGAGCATCTAGCTTACTCTTTGAAGACTCAGATCCAAATATAACCACCAAAATAACTAGGTAAAATAATAAAACTTAGCTATAAATTGGCTCAATCTCATGAATTAGTAGGATAATCACCAAGAACCAATTCCACCCAGCTCCAAATACACAATGAATCACTTCCAGCAACATCATAGAAATGCAAAAAACCCATTTCCGTCTTTTCTCTAGATACTTGAGAATTGCAAAAAGAAAATAATTAACCAGACCAATCAAGAAACAAAGAACACTCCTTGTCTCAATACCAGAAGACAAATCAAAGGGAAAAGATGAACTTCATGAGTTCTCCAAACATAGAAACGAATCAACAGAGACTACGATCCAATGGATCTAGAACGAAGCAACAGATGAGAAGACAGGAGAGGGAGAGCGGGCTTACCAGAGCGACGATGGCGATCGACGGAGGAATGGAGGATGCGAGGAGGGAGAGCAGGGAACTTGTTACTGGTGTCTCGTTGTTCCTTAATTAGGAGGTGAGCACCGGAGAGGGAGTGAGAGGGGAGAGGAACTCTAGTGAGGTTCGTCGGGTGGGGAGGTCGGCGGAGGTTTGTGGATTCTAGGGTTCGGGTGGGTGTCGCGTGCATGAGAGAGATAGGAGAGGAACCGTGAGCTTTTATTTGGTTTTTTTTTCAAAAAAAACCCGTGTTTTCCCTGGAAAGCTTTTCCTATGGGGGGGAGGCAGGAAAAGTTTTCCATCAATTTGATGGAAAATAGGGTCACGTGACAGGATTTGTGGAAAAATATTACACGGAAAATATTGCCAATCAAACAGCTCAAAAGGCTGAAAAATCAGCCATGAAAATGTTTTCCAGAGAAAATAATGGTAATCAAATAATTAATAATGGGCAGTAATTCACTTTAGACATATAATATAACACCATCCTGATCATCCCTCATTATCTTAAAAACAAATTCCATCTCATCAATCCGCACAAACATTTAGATGGGAGTTTCTCTTTTGTTTAGCATTCAATTCCTTTCATATCCTTATAATTAAAATTATTTATTTTTTTATCAATTTTGTTTTTATAACTACCTCTATTATTTTATTTTGTAAAAAAATTTAAGACTCAATTACAAAGGAATATCTTGAAAATTTTTAAAAATAATCAAATAAACTCAGAATTAGTTATGTTTGATATAAATTCTAGGGTAAACTACCTGGATAGTCACTAAACTATGTGGTATATCCTATTTTGGTCACTAAACTTTAAAAAATTTCAATCGGTCACCTAACTTATTAAGTTCATCCAATTGACTCACTGAGGCCTATGTGGGCTGAAGTAGCAAGCCATGTCATCGTCATTATGCACTTTTTTACTTCCTCTTTCCCCCTTTCTTCCCGAGCTCCTCCTCTTTCTCTCAGACCTCTCTTAGAAACCCTAACTTCGATGGCATCGGACAGTACGGCCCGTTCAATAGTATCAGTCTGGCAGTGGCACCGACGGCGATGATATCCTTCAAAAACAGCCCACTCTCCACGCTTATTGTGATGGACATAGAGTTCACGCTGAGAACTCTGTTGAGGTTTCTAGTGCTTATAATGAGACCTCCTTCTCATCCAGGGCATGCAAGCTTGGGAATACTGTGAGAGTATTTGGTGGCCACCTTGATTTTTGTCTTTCTTTGTGTAGCAATGGCTACAGCCTTGATGAGCTCCTCCTCGAAGCTTGGGTACACTATCATGGTTGCACGACATGTTACTCGGTCAAAGAACATGCCATAAGCGTTGATGACAAAGCAATTGTTGTTGTTGCCTGAGAAGCACTTCACTAGATCCTCTGGAGGACTACGGGGGTGTTTGGATTAGCTTCTAGAAAGGCCAGAAGTGCTTTTTTATAAGTTAAGCGCTTCTGGGTTGAAAAAATGTTGTTTGGATTAGCTTCTCTACAGAAGTAGAAATTTGTAAAAAAGCAAAAGCGATTGCTTTTGAAGTCGACCATGTGATGCTTACGAAAAACAGTTTTAGAAGCGATTTGGGGTTAAGCAATTACCGGATTACCCTTATGAAATCATGAAATGACTAGACTTCTTATGGTTTGCATCTCCAGGTTCCCAAAATCATAATCGCATTTCTTTCTGCGACCTGAAGACCTCCCATCCATCTCCATCTTCATCATCGGCGAGCGTTGATCCCGTCCACCTCCTTCATCATCGACGACCAGAACCCTCGATAATCGGAGCTCGTGTTCCTCCTCCGACGCCCACCGCCAACTTCCAAGGTAACGATCTTTTCATCTTGAGATTAATCGAAAGCAGAGAGCTTTCCGGCAATCATTCTCGTTTTTATTTTCAGGTTTGATTTCATATTTCTCTTCAAAATTGTTTTTTTTTTCATCTTAGTTTCTGTGGTTTTGCTGAACTTTTGGGGAATTTTGTACATGGATTACAGACACAAATCAGTGAAAACAATGGATGGGGGATTTTGTTTTCTCTTGGTTGTTTATGCTTATGTGTGTTATGAAAATTTGATCTTTCGAGTTCATAGTAGTTTGGGTCATCCAATTAGCTGAAGAAATGCTCCAATCTTTGGTTTTTTTTAAAAAAATATGTACCTCACAGGATTATAAGTTGGGTGTTAGACCGGTAATGTTTCGGAACTTATGGTTGTAGAGTAAATGAGTAATGCTTTTTCCTGTGTGATTGCTTCTTAACCTTCAGGCCTAATTAGCAGTGTTCTCCATTGTTGCCTGTTGCTTAGCTATGATTTATTTTGGCAGTCTAGTGATCTACAGTCTCATGAAGCAGTTTATGATTGTTAATACTGTGAGCATTTCATTGAACAAATGATCTGTGAACACTTGTTGTTGTTTTTCTGAAATGTTCAACTTCTGCAACTTGATTCCAATCCTTAACATCCTCTTTTTTCTTGTATTATTATAGTAGATATTGAAGATTAGATATTTTCTTTTCAATGTTCTTTTCCTTAGAAGAATCTCATCTCTGAGATGGTAATGCTTTTGTTTCTTAACCATTTGCCCAACTAATCTAGTTCAACCTTGCATCCTAAAACTTCATGTGGTTGGGAGGATGCCCACAATAAACATTTGCCTGTAGTGGGGTGAGTTTGGGAGCATCACGCGTGGGATAGATACTTCATTAAAACATGTGCGCAAAAGCAAAAAGATGTTAAAGCTTAGCAATTGTTGCTTTGTACCAACACTTTTTGTCTTTGAATGTCACTAATGATAAATTTATGATCTCTTTCTGTACAATCTATTTGTGGCACAATATTTTTTGGATGAACTAGGGTTTCTTTTCCTCCATTTTTAAATTGTAGTATGATACTGAAGTTTGGATTTTTTTTTTTTATTCGTTTATCGATCAAGTCTTGATCTAATCATCCACAAGATAACAATTCTATTACTTGCTCTCCTTTCTTTTCTTTCATTTTCTTTGAATCCAATAGCATCATTAAAGTTTCTAATTTGAGGTTTTTGGTGTCTTTGATGATGGATGATAAAATGCAAAAATGACTTCTCTCTTTGTCTAAATTCAGTTTTCAAGTATGGTTCTTTTATTGCTATCATCAACAAAAAACAAAATCTTCATGCCTTTTGTCATTTGATTCATCTTTTGATCCAGTTTTCCTATTCTATGATTTTATTTATGCCCTGATTTATCTAAATTCCACAAGCTTAACACTTTCGGTATTGATCCAACTTCTTTTTCATATTAAAGGGGTTGTCTTCATGACAGATGCCAAGGGTGCCCATGTTGACATCTTTGCGAAATCATCTGCCTACTTACCTCTTCATGAAGCATGTCTTCACAAAATTAAGAATGTTGCAGAGGCAGGCATACAATCTGGTTTACAAGAAGAATTTATTGTGGTTGGTGAGAATGTCGAAGAAGATTGCTTGATTTTGAGCTTAAGGTCAATCCAATGTGATCTTGCATAGGAGAGGTGCAGGCAGCTTCAGTTTGAAGATGTTGCTGTCAAGGGTAAGGTGGGAGCTGGATCTTCTTTCCTTTTGTTTTAATGATAATTAACAGCTGAGCTTCATATATATTTTTCCAATAATCATGTCTCTCAAATGTGGATCTCTCGTTGATATGATTTTGTAGATTTTTTTTAAATTGTTGTTTTTGTCGTTGAAGTTGTTGAACATTTTTTTTCTTGTTTTTATGTTTTGTTGTAACTTTTTGTTCTTGTTGTTAATTGTTGTTATGGATGTTGTGATATTGAATAATATTAATATTATCATTGTTAATTGTTGTTGTAATAGTAGTGACAATGTTGTGATATTGAAATATCTCTTGTTCTTTCTCATGTTTTGATTTGTGAACATTGAATTCAATGAACAGGGCTGATTTTTTAATTTGATGTTTGCCAAGTTTGCTTTGAGTGCATTGTATAGTAGCCAAAATTTGGTGGTATCATGTTGTTTGAATATTTGAATGTTTGCATTAAAGGCAATTCAATATCATCCATTCTGTTTGAATGTTTGAATGTTCATTCTTTTTTTTCTTTTTTTTTGAATGTTCATTCTGTTTGGTGGTATCATGTTGTCTGAATGTTTGAATGTTTGAATTAAAGCAATTTCATATGAAATAATATATGTATTAATTAAGATCTTTATATATTATTTAAACATCTTGTTTCATGCACTAGAAAAAACAGAACAAAGTTCAAGAAGAAGAGGATCACCACTATATAGTTCAATGGTTTCATTGAACCACCTCATGAACCACCACTTCACTTCTCTCTGATCCCTCAAATTCCTCCCTCCTACGTCCAACGCGTACGTATGCATGCGTGCATGCATTAAAACATGTATACATCCCCTTATATTTGATCTTATTCTACCTCTTCAATGGTTACTTGATTAATTACTTTGGTTCTAGGATGAAAGTTTTTCCTTTCCTCTTCCTGCTCCTTAGAAATGAGAGGAGCCATAAATTTGGTGAAGGAGCTAGAGCAACTGCTCCTCTCTCTGCAAGCAGAGAAACATCTAAGAGACGAAGAAGAAGCTATTTGTGCTATTACTCCATTAGAGACCTTCTTCATCTCTCCACAATACAAAAGCTTCTCCAATGGTGGTGATGGTGCAGAGGTGGACATCGAGGCGATAGTGGTGCAGGGCCACATCAACTTGAACGTAGTCAGCGCATGGAAATAAGGTTTAACTTGTAGCGTTTGTTCCAGCGTGTACTGAAGACAACGAAGATGCCGATGTCAGAGATGCCTGCCACCTCCATCATCAAAGAAGGGCCAAGATAGGTGTAGAGTAGGGTGAGTGCACAACTGACCTGGACAGGCATGAGCTAGATGTAATGCAGCTAGAGCATCTTGTCGGAGAGTTGCTGCATGTCCATGGCCATGTAGTTGACAATCATCACCAAGCCGTGCGACTGCCGGGGGGAGCAGGACAGCCGGAGATCTTTACAATAGAGGTTAGTGATCAGCATGGAGTGGATCATCATCCCGAGCTTCGCTGTCTAGAAGTTATACTAGTGAGAGCAAATGACCTCAAGGAACTTAGCACCGAGGAGTATGGCACAAAGGTAGTAGCCTTTGTAGATGGAGCTCCGCTTACCGGAGGTGAAGTCCACGAAGCTCTAGATCAGAGTTCGGCCCACATACATGATTGTGAGACAGAGGATGGAGAGAAAGGCCGTGAAGAGGAGTTGGGGTTAGATATGGGCACGGGCCGGTTAACCGGGCCCGGCTGAACCCACCCGCCCTAACCCGACCAAATCCGGACGAGGAACCGAGGGGCCACATGGCCAACCGGGGTTGACCCGTCGGACCCGCGGGTCACTGTCACCTTCGAGTGACCCGTAACCGAACCGCCACAAGAAAGAACCGTGGCCGAGCCTAACCCGGTTTTATTTTATTTTTATTTTTTTAAATTGTTTAAAATATACAAAATATACATTAAAAATTGAAAAAAATAGCAAAAAAGGTAAAAAAATGTAAAAAAAAACTATGATATTTTGATATAAAAATATAATGAGAAAAAATGTAAAACATTGAAAACTATAAAATTCATAATAAAATCTAAATTGTATAATATATATTTAAAAATATGAGAAAATGAAAAAAAAAACAAACCTATGCTTTTATGTATAGAAATTAGAAATAGAATGAGAAAATGTAAAAAAAAAAATTGAAAACTATGATATATGATAACTATAGATTCATAATTTCATACTATCTATCATAGACTCATGGTATCATAGATTCATAGTTGTTCATAATATCATGGTTTTCATTTTTTAAAAAATAAAATAAAATGTAATTTGAAAATTATCAAAAAAATGTAATTTAATGATATTATGATATATAGAAATAGAATGCAAAAATGGAAAAAAAAATGTAAAAAAAAAACTATGACATTATAATTACGGCTTGCACTTAATTCGTTTACCTATCGAATTAAGTTGCCTACGTATCCTCTTGGGTGTAAGAGGAATCAAAGCCGACGTAGTTCTCTTACCTTAAACTGGACTGGAGTTGTCACCCACTTACCTATTCATCGGCGTCAGGTTCTGGCTCTTGCTCAGTATCGGGGGCCGTTGTTGTGCTCATCATGTTATCGGTGAAGAAGAAGTCACCGCACGGACTTCCCAAATTTCCGCTTCTTGTTGTGCGCCATTGTGCACGCTTCCAATCATCTGCAAACTTGAATTTCAATGTTTGGTGGTGACAACTATGAACGTGTTGAATCCAAAGATGTTTCCACTTACTTGTTTGAAAGTCCGCACAAATGCGCTCTTGTAGACATAGGGCACTCAAAAATATCCTTTACAAGTAATGAAAGAATAGGATACGGATTTCCATTACCTTGCCACCAATGAAGAACGTCAAAAGTCATATCTACATTCACGTCCTCGTGAGAACCTAAGGTGGTATTCAAATACAGTGTCGACTCTACGTGGTATTGAGAACCCCTAGGCTTCTTCTTCGCTTGCCTTTGTCGAAATGAATCTCCCCCACTACTGCTGGACTGTCCTACCGCCTCAATTACAACTTGTGGAACTATATGACTATAACGAGAGCAATAGCTCTCATACAGTTCAACGAGTTGTAACTTAACTTCACTAACAATTACACTAACATCCGTAAAACTGTCAGAATCCGGTCCATACCATTGAGAGTCTAACTCACTCATGACCCATTGTTGACTATCTTGACCTCCATTAAACCCTAAGAACTTGTAATAAGCTTCTAAACATGCATTTAAACCTTCTAATTTTTGCCTAGGATCTAAAGCAAATGCAACTAAAGCAATAGGAGGTATATTTCTATAATAGCTCAACCACTTTGCCTTCATCTCTAGAAGGCACGTGAACTAATTGAGCATCTAATCTAAAGTTCCACATTTGTTCAAGAATATCAACAAACACCATACAAGAATAAATGTGCGGTGGGAAAATAAACTTCTTGAAATTAAATTTGTACATGTATTAAACACGTAAAGCAATTCCATAACTCTAGTAGCAATATTCCATTTGGTATTCAAATAAACTAAAATTAGGCAAAAGCTTCATTAACAAAAAGGAGTCAACAATGTCTTATAAGGAAATGTCGCATTAAGAAGCCTATAGGTAGAGTTCCATCTAGTTTTAACATCTTTTGGGAATTTTTTAGGCCTCATGTTATTTGCTTTACAATACTTGACCCATTGTTTCATCAATGTCATGTTCCTTCCTATATATGATACTATATCCCTAATCGGTCCTACAAATTGTTTTAGTGACTCTAATCCGGTTTGTACACATAAGTTCAATACATGACAAGCACATCTAATATGGAAATATTTGCCCCCGCATGAAGGCCTCAAATATTCTTCCAAAGGTCTAATCGAGGCCGTATTAGCAGAGGCATTATCAAATGAAATTGAAAAAATTCTAAAACTCAAACCATATTCTTCGATGATCCCATAAATCATCCTATAAATATTATCGGCGGTATGAGACTCGTTGAATACCCTAAAAGCAATGACTCGCTTTTGGATATTCCACGAGTCATCAATCCAATGTGCCGTAATACTCATAAAAGAATTTTCATGGAATACATCGGTCCATATATCAGAACATAAAGAAACAGAGGAGGTACAAGAGCGAAAATACTCACAAAGATTTTCTTTTCCATGTTTGTATTGTTTGAAGATCGTTCTTTGAATCGTCCTCCTTGATACCTTTTTGCATGCCGGTTGCAACGTCTCATTGATGCACTCTTGCACTTGGCAACGCTCTGCAAAGTTGAATAGCAAGTGCTTCATAGAAATCGTCTCCGCGATTTTATCCCTATACCTCGGTTGAGAAAATGTAAATAAAGAAGAGTGGGAACCCGTACCTTCGTCTACGACGAATCGAATTTGAGATTGATTTCGAGGATTTCCTACTTTGTCCGGATGCTTCTTCTCCATATGTCTAGCAAATGTGCCATACCCTCCTCCTTTGCTATGCTTAAATTCGGAAGTACAATACTTACACTTAGCATGTGTTACATTGCCATCATTGTCATACACTTTTGTAAAATGGACTTTAAAAATATCGGATTTTGAAGTTGTTTCCGAAGTGGGATTTGTTCCTCCTCCAGTTTCTGAGGGCGCAGTGGACGGTGTCGGTGCATCGGCTACACCTTCGTACTCTTCTTGCCATTCATTGCTCTCTTGAGTAGGCAAGGAGGCCGAACCGACAATGCCTTTCCCCTCGAGCTTCCACCACCACGTGATGCCATTTCTCTTGAGTAAGCGAAGTGCCGAACCCGATCCAATGAAGGGAATTGTTGAGAGCCTTGTTGAGAGTCTTGAGACTTGAGAGGAAATATAGAAATTAGGAGAGAATAGAGTTTGATGTGAGTGAAGAATGATATTGAAGGAGAGGAGGAGTATATATAAAGATTAAAAATAATTAAAAAAAATTAAACAAAAAAAACCAGCGGTAGTAGGCGTTGGTGTGTGGAGACAGAGACGTAATTTGTCTCTCTGTCTTCACAGCTGAACCAACGGCTACATTGATTTATTTTTTTAATTAAAAAATAATAAACCGGTTCAACCCGGGTGACCCGTGAGTTGAACCGGGGTCAACCTGCGTCGCGGCGTGGGTTGACCCGGGCCGCGGGTTCCAAATCTGGGACCCATAACCGCCCGCTCAGCGGGCGATTACGGGTTCTGTCCCGGCCCGGGCCGTGATTGACCCGGCTGGTTTTCCCGAGCGGTTACGGCGGACGGCCGATGCCCCCTCTAGTTGGGGCAACAAGCAGCGGAGAAAGGCGATGCGAACAAGGTGGTTGGCGCGGGTGGGCAGATAGGGCCAGTTGCTTTGGAAGAGGTCGTATAGCTTCTCTACGCGGTTCTTTGGAAGAGGCCGTGAAGAGGAGGTTAGGGTTTCCAGGCGAGGTTTAAGAGAAAAAAGACGAGCTAGAGAAGAAAGGGTGAAAGAGAAAGTAAAAAAAGTGCACAGCTGTGATCACGTGGCTTGCCACGTCAGCCCACCGTTAATGCAGTAGCCCTCAGTGACCCAATTAGACGAACTTAATAAGTTAGGTGCCCGATTGAAATTTTTTAAAGTTTAGTTACCAAAATAGGATATACCACATAGCTTAGTGACTATCCAGGTAGTTTACCCTTCATAATTTGACTTAAAAGACAATCCTAAACGCTAAAAAGATGTGGGTTTGGCCCTAATAATTTGATTGTGAAGTTATTGAATTTTGTATTGATGGATATTTGAGTTCTTTTATAGTGTTTTATAATAATAAAAATAATTAATGTTTAATTAATTATTTAATTATAACTAAATTAGTCACTATTAGCCGGATCATATACATATTTGAGTGGTTTAAAAACAAGAGAAAACTCCATGAAAAATCTTGGGTGCAATTTAAGTTTGAATTTAATGTGGGTCAAACTTGATTATGCATTGACATATTAAAACTAATTAGTGTAAATCATATTTTATAAAGAATATTAGTTGAGTTTTGTAATTAGAGGTTTTGTTTGAAAGTTTACAGTAGAGATCAAAGACCATGTTGATTGAAAAAGTGGAGAGGATTAGATTAGGGCAATTTGCCAAAATGACCCTAGGTCATTTATTTATTTAATTTTTTCCTAAGTTCAATTTATTGCCAAAATGGTCCTCGCGATGCCTAGTCAATAGCTATAATGCTGACT
The DNA here is from genome assembly GCA_026586065.1 of Dioscorea zingiberensis. Taxonomy (NCBI): domain Eukaryota; kingdom Viridiplantae; phylum Streptophyta; class Magnoliopsida; order Dioscoreales; family Dioscoreaceae; genus Dioscorea; species Dioscorea zingiberensis. The sequence continues at coordinate 25,660,282 of CM048825.1, read as the reverse complement.
AGTCTAATAAAAAATAATAAACTATTATTTGGGGATCTAATCGGCATGTGGAACACTGATTAGCTCCGGAGACCAAGAAAATGAGCTCTTTGGAGCTAATCAGCCTTTCAAATAATGATTAGCTCCACAAAGCATGAAAATGAACTCTCTAAAGCTAATCGGTGTTTTAAATACCGATTAGCTCCAGAGAGCATGAAAATAAACTCTCTAGAGCTAATCAGTCTTTGAAATACCAATTAGCTCCCTAGACCACGAAAAATGAGCTCTCTGAATATAATCGGCCTTTCAAATGCCGATTAGATCCGAAGAGAGAAAAATGAGGTCTCTTGAGCTAATCGACATTTTGAATGCCAATTAGCTATCATAGTCAGCAGTTTGGTTGCTGGCTGGGCAGCCCAAAACCATTTCAACAAATATTTGGGCTAAAAAGTAATAAAATAAACGACCCAAGGCCATTTTGGTAAATTGCCCATTAGATTATCTCTGGTATTGTTCCTCGTGACCTTAGAGTTCTAACTAATTAATTGATTAGGTTGTCTTAGTCTGACCTATAGATAGCTATAATTAAATTCTTAATGTTATTTAATTATTTAAGTTCCAAAACTAAATTAATATTTTCTTAGAATTTAACATTTGAACAAATAAATTATTGATATTTGCAAGGCCACAAATGAACATTTTAATTAATTAATTAATTAAAAATATAATAAAACTCACTTTATTTATTATTCATGCATTAATCATCAAAATGCAAAATTAATTTCACTTGGGGCTTTTGGCTTTTTGCACATATATCATAAACAACTTAAAATTATATATAGTCCCCCAAAATTTATACAAAGCAAAATTTATGGTTTTTTCTCTTTTATTTTGGTAGATAAAGAGCTAAAGTTCAGTTAAATTATTGCATTCTATTTTAGTTAAAGTTTAAGACATAAATTTATAATTTGATAATTCCTTTCTAAAGTCTTGGTTACCGTCTTCTCAAGGAATAATGCTATTTCGTCTGAAATTTTCACACGAAACAGCCACACGAATAAAGTGGCTATCCACATGGTAACAGTTGACTTAGTCAAAGAACAATACTTCTCAATGTCGTTTAGAATGGTCATCGGGAGCCCCGCTCCTGTCATGACATTGCTCGTCGGTCGTTGCATCGGCTTCACGATGCCACTGAGCTACGCCCCACACCTCTCCGGCCTCCTTGAGCTCGCTTGGCCGACCCACCATCGTTGTCAGCCCAACACCGCGCACCTTTGACCCCATCTCCCCCTTCTTCCTCCCTAGAGCCTTGGATCCTCTCACCACCATCACATTCGCCACAAACTTGAAACAATTTTATTGTTTGTACAACAAGAATAAATATCACCAATATCAAGATACATATACATAGCAATTAGAAATCCAGTGGTGAAATAACAACCATAACAAAATTTAGCATAAGCCAACAAGTAGCATATAATTCTTAATTTAAAGCCACATTTTACTTCAAATTCATTAAAATATATGCCACACGAAAAGTTTAATAACATCAAGATGATTTAGAAGCTAAGTTCAAACAGTACCTAAGAGCAAAAAAATCACTTTCAGAGCTGTCATCCCTCCATCTTGAAGCTAAGGCTTCTAGCTAAAACCCCAACGAAGCTGCTAAACTTGGAGCTAACAATGTCCACCACAATCCAGAACTGCTCCACACCTCTTGCCGTCACAGGCCTGTGAGCCGCCACCACCATCTCCGGCCACAGTTTCCACACCCTTCCCCATTCTCCATACCAACTCTTCCAACCCATTGAGCAAGCCTTCCACCTCCACCGAGCTCGTGAACACTATCCCGTCCAATTTCCCATCCATCCTCACCAATGGCTCAAACACACCATGGCCCCGCCCACCTCGTCTCATAGGCAAGAACTTTAATGACCACCTACTTCCGCACCTCCATGTCTATGATGAAATGCGAAACCACCAGAGGTTCCTCGAGATCGACGACGAGCCCTCATCGCAAGCGAGCTTAAGGAGGCCAGAGAGGCGTGGGGCACAAAGCTCAGCGGCGTTGTGAATGTGATGCAACAGCCGACGAGCATGTTTACACTAAAAAAATAAAATAAAATAAAAAAGAGAGAATATATATATATATATATATATATATATATATATATATATATATATATATATATGAGCCTTGAAAATACAATATTTCATATAAATATTATGATGAAATATATATATTAAAATAGATAGCCTGAGAATAAATCTCGAGGCAATTTCAAAGTGAAGATAGCCCGAGAACACATATCTCGAGGCGATCTCAAATCCCAAGATAGCCTGAGAACATATCTGGAGGCAATCTCAAATTCAAGGTAGCCTGAACACAAATCCCGAGGAGATCCTAAATAGTAAAATAGCACAAATCCCAAGATGCCTGAACACAAATCCCGAGGCAAATAAAAAAAATACAATAATAGTTTAAATTAAATTTTAAACATTTGATCCTATGCCAAGGTCAAATCCATCTTGCCATTTAAAATTTAAAATAGATAATAGTTGATATTGTGACACGGTCAATGGCCTTTATCACTTGGAGGATAAGATCAAATGTTAATTTAAAGTTTTTTTTAAAAAAAAAAATATTATCTTGTTGGTCAATAAAAACAGAGGACCGGATGAAAATTAAAACAGGGGGGAAGAGGGGAAGAAAGAATAAAGCATAGCCCCTCTCTCTCCCGTTTTCCTCATCATCGCCTCGGCCCCGTCGCCACCAAGCTCCGGTCTCCCTTGTGGAGGTCATTGCCGCCACTATCGATCCAGCATCCGGCTCCCTTGTGGAGGCCGTCGCCACCTCCGATGATGAAGCCTACGGCTCCCTTGTGGAAGCCGTTGCCACCGAAGAGCTTTGTGCCCCTTCGGGCTCTCCCTTGTGGATGCCGTCGCCACTGAGGCCCCTGCTGTCATCGGAGAAGAATGCCGTCGCCACCAGCCCAGTAATCGTCGTCATGCCCGATTGTCACCACATGAATCCTATTGCTGCTGTATTTTGATGGAGAGCTGCCACCAACCAAAGCCACCAAAGCCAATCGCTGAAGAGAAAGGAAAGAAAACCAAGAAGTTCAAGGAAGTATCACATGAATGATCCTTGGTCAAGAAGTAGAAGCCCACCCCCTGGAAGTCCTAGCGGCAATGCTGAAACCAAAGCACTTGACTGTTCTTAAGAAAACCATCACCAAGTTTAGGAAGACATTGGGAGTTGAAGTGCATAGAGAATTGGCAGCAAAGGTCTACGGTTCTACTATGATGGAATCAAAAGACAAAGGTGTGTGTTCTTGCCAAGCATGATTTGATTAAGATGTTTGTTAGGAGAAATGCTTGAAACTACACCAAGCGCTTGGACAATTTTGAGCATCCAAGAGTGGCCAAGAGATGTAGTAATGTACATAAGCAAGACCACAATGAATGAAGCTCTTAAACATACAAAATCTGGGAGGAATTGTGGAACTGTGTGTACTGAATGTCCAAATAATTCCTTAAGATGCACAAGTCCGATTTTGCTGCAAAAAAAAAAAAAGAAAAAGAATGAAGATGAAAAGATGTTGTTGTAATGCTTGTGATAGAGTTGTGCATGATTGTAGAATTGTTGATAAAGCATCCCAAAGATATGCCAAATGCTTGGTTACATGAAGTGCCCATAAGGTGTTCGACGAAATGTCGTAATAGGATCCTTCCCCTTGAAAAAAGAAAAGAGGTAAGAAAAATGCTGATGCTGCAAAGGAGATACACAAATGAAAGAGAAGCCTGCAAAACCAAAGAGGGAAGATGAATTTGTCAAACTTGCCAACTTGATGTTGTTGACTATCCCATGTCCAAGCCAAGTCTAAAGTCAAATCGCTTACATCTAATGTGGAGAAGCATATTGAATCGATTTTATTCAAAAAATATTATTCAGCTTTCTATGGTTTTGCTGATCATACAATGTGCTTGCCGATTTATTCTAAATCCTATAATTTTGCAATACATGTATTGGGTTATTCCCAAGTCTTCATGTTGCTTCTGTTGGGAAGGGATCATAAAGGAGAAATATATATGAAAGTGGAAAAAAAAAAAACATGCACTCTAATATTAGAGCAACTTTAATGGAGCGCTCAATGAGCTCATTGAGCGCTCCATCAATTTGCAATGCCATTAGAGGCGCTCGGTGAGGATTGAGCGCTCAATCCTCACCGAGCGCTCAATGGTGGGGCCACTCATCATTTTTTTTAAAAAAAAATATTTTTTTTTTAAAAAAATAATGACCGTTACATACTTATGTTATTTTTTTAAAAAAATCATATTAATTGATTTTTTGACCGTTGCATTGCAACAACGGTCATATATGTATTTAAATATTATTTTAATTTTTATATTTCTATAAATACATTTACATTCTTTCAATCTTCCACCACTTCTTCATTCTTTTTCTTCCACTTCTTCTTCACTCTCTTTCAATCTCTCACTTATGGATAGAAATGCTTCCTCATCTTCACAAGATCCAAATTTTCATACTCAACAAAATTCGCAAAATTCTCCCTATTTTTTTCCCCCACCAAATATGCAAAATTTTCAATATCCACCTCCACAAAATCATCCATACTTTCTTCCAAATGTCCAAAATCAACCCGGTTTTTCATATCCTTACCCTGCGTATTCAGGACCAGGTTTTTTTAATCCATTCATGGCCAATCAGTTCCCCAATGCAGAAATGGGTGGCATTCCAATTCCTACATACGAATCCACAAATATGGATGGAGATTCTCATACCGAGCATCAAAATACAACGGAAACAGGTTCATTTTCTGACTCTCAATTTCCTTCTTACTCCACACAACCAGGGATTGAGAATATCGTCATAAATGAAGAACATGAAGAGCAAGCAGAAAAACGTCAGCCGTGGAGTATAGAAGATGATAAAATGCTTGTGAGTGCATGGCTTACAATTTCAAATGATAGCATTGTGGGTACTGGCCAGAATGATAGGACGTTTTGGAAACGAGTAACTGACTACTTCAATGGAAATCGAAAATCTGGTCCGAGAAGAAAACAAACTAGTTGTAAACAACATTGGTACTGGATGCTTCCAATTGTTAATGAATTCAACCAGGTATACAACAAATTGGAAGGAGAGCACCATAGCGGATGGAGTGATGATCAGTTGAAGGAACATGCTCGTACTCTATATTATCAAAATCGTAGAAAACATTTTTGCCATGAGCATGTTTGGGTGATGTTAAAAGATGATCCAAAATGGAAAGCAAACACTCCTCTTCCAAGGTCTTCAAAGAAAACAAAGATCAATGAAAGCGGTGGCTACACATCTTCATCAAATGCAAATACAAGCCTCGATATAGATGACAATGAGTGTGAAGTTCGTCCCATCGGTCAGAAAGCGGCAAAAGCAAAGGCAAAGGCGAAGAGAAAAGGGAAGTCAAGCGTCACCGATAAAAATGTGGATGAAGAATTTGAAGAAAAGTGGGATGAATTACAAGAATGGAGAAAAGAAAAATTAGCCGAAGTGCGGAGTTTGAAGATATCTTTTGAAATGGTTGCTGATCATCAAATTCTCACCATGGATACTAGCCACATGAATGCTGAACAACTTGAAAATCATTGTCTGATGTGTAACGTGATAAAATCCAAATATAATATTTAGTATTTATCTCTTGTATTTTTAGTGCATTTTACTTTTATTTTTATGTAATTTTCCTTCCATGTATTTTTATTTATGAAATATTTTAATATTTTATTTCTATGTAATTTTCCTTCCATGTATTTTTATTTATGAAATATTTTAATATTAAATTATTTTTGTGTGATAAATACAATTTAATGAAATATTTATTATAACAAAATGAAATGGTGAATGATATGAAGTGGGTCCCATATCATAGTATAATGGATAGTTCAACCATTATAGGGGAAAGGTTAATGGAGCTGTGGTTAATGGGTTGATGAGGTGGCATGAGCATTGAGCTCTTGTATAGCTCAACCACTAAAGTTGCTCTTAGACATGAGGCAATATCTGACAAATTTAATTTATGAAGTGTTGATGGTCAAAGGGCTAATTAAAATAATAATAAAAAAAAAGCAACAAAAGTAAATGGAGGCCCCAATCAATAATCAAGTAGAGAGATGATTCTTGGAGCTCTCATACTTGTTTGGAGGAAGCTCTGGTTGGTAAATGACTGATGGATAATCTTGAATTAATAATATAAGAAAATGTCTTACTCTTATCTCCAGAAGAAAATGTTAGAGTGTAAATCATTTTGTTGCATAGTTTGCATTTCCATGGAAACTTCAACACATTCCCAATTTCCAAATATAATAAAAGTTAAACTCAGGACTTGGGGGTGAATGTGATGCAATGAAGTCAACGAGTCCATACGACCAAAGATATTCTTCTATGAAATCACCAGAACATAAGGTTTAAGGTTGCTAATGCCTTGAAGGATCTTAAAGTTAAAAATATTGCTTGGTTTCATGAGTGGGCTGTTTTCTTTCAAGTATGGGCCCTTCACAGCTTAAAATGAAAGAGGCCAATCGTGGCTGCCCACTAATGCTATGATAATAATTTTGCTCCAAAACATTAATATTAATGATGCTGATCTGCGGATATAAAAAATAATAATAAAATAATAATAAAAATGGTTGCCCACTAAATAGAGCCCCAAGCATCCGTGCAAAGCAATATAGGCGTTAATGGCTTCTTGAATGGCTCGTTAGTATCATTCATCAATAAGATAATACATCTATGTGTGTATCTAATCTTCACTGACGATACGAGCAAAATCCCTCTTTCATTGGAAAAACGAAACCGTTCCTGATGAAGTGGGCATTTTGAGATAGCAATAAAGATTTCATCAAAGTGGCACATACCTCGAGACAACCGGTGAAATCCAAATTTCAAAGTGGCACGCATCCTGGGATGACTGCCGGGGTCCAAATCTCAAAGCAATACAAATCCTGAGACGGCTAATATATACAAATTTCAAAATGACATGCATCCTGAAGCAGCGATGAAACACTCACTTCGAGGTGGTCATTAAAATCCCAAAACAATGGAAAATCTCAAGACGGTGGCAAATTTGGTCTCTTGAGGCAACCAAAGCGGCATAAATCCCAAAGCGGAAGCGGAGTCATTTATATAAATAAATAAATAATATATATAAATATCCTATGATAATATTCATATGTAATGAAAATTATGATTTTCAAATAAATAAAATCATTTATTTTATTTTATTATTCATTGCCTTTACTTGTATTTTTGCCCTTAATCGGAGGTTCCCGAGACTACGTCTGAGGCAATTAATAATAGAGGCTTGCCTCTATTAGGAATGGAAGAACCTACAAAATAAAATATAATATTTGTGCTTCGATGTGCTTAAGTGCGTGTCTTGCTTGTGCAGACCGCGATCTTTGAAGCCGGTATTTTCGATCTCGGAAGCGGTGTCGTGGCCGGGGCGAGGGGCTCAGGTGACCATTCTAAATGCCATTGAGAAGTACTATTCTTTGACTAAGTCAACAGTTACCATGTCAATAGCCACGTCATTCGTGTGGCTGTTTCATGTGAAAATTTTGGACAAAATAGCATACTCTTTTCGAGAGGATTCACGGCATATCAAGCTCCCATAAGATTATTTTTCAAGAGGATTCATGGCGTGTCAAATTTTGTTTAGATTAGCTTCTAGGAAGCCTAGAAGCGTTGTTTTTTTTTTAATTAAGTGTTTTTTGGAATAAAAAATCATGTTTTTATTGGCTTTTCTGGATAAATAAAAATTATAAAAAAAACTAAAAAACAATTTTATTCACAAACTAGTGATTTGTAACGTTTGAGTAAAGTCATGCTAGAAAAGCTGTTTTAAAAAGTGTTAATTATCACCAAAGGACTCTTGGCTTGGTGCCGGTTGGCAGTACGACTACCTTGCATCATTCAACTTGCTTTGCGCATAGCACGTCGAGCTTGCTTCGTGGAGCTGTTCTCGTCCTTTGAATTTCTCATTGGTAGTTTGTCGGCTAATTAAAAAAAAATATTAATTATCAAATTATTTATTATTATGCTGATTATATAAATATTTTTAAATTAATATATCTAAATATAAAAATAATAGAAGCGATTTAAGAAGAAGTAATTCTTTTAAAAAATCCTAGCAAATTTTATCAAAAAAAAAAAAAAAATCCTAGCAAATTAAAAAAAAAAAAAACCATCCAGAAAGGGCCTGAATCACACATTCCGTTCCAAAACTGTACGTGAAACTTTTAGTTGAGCAGGAACCAATATACGAGCAGTGTAAACCTACATCTCCTGCCGCCCGTCGATCTCCCACCGAGATCCTACCTTATCATCTGAAACCAAATCTCGAGATTCCAGTCTCCTCCATTTTCATCTCTGGTCGACTGGTCTCCGGATCTCTTGCTCCCTCCCTCCCTTGCCGGCTCTCCTCCGTTCTCGTCCGAGAGCTCACCACCGATGAGCCGCCGGCAGCGCGGCCTGATCTTGCGGGCGCTTGCGTTCCTTTTTTTCATCAACGCGGCCTCCGTCGTCCTCTATCTACTCCTCCACCCGCGCCCCTCCTCCCCTCCTCGCCAAACCCTAACCCTAGCCCCAACTACGCCCTTCCCTTCTCTCAAGCCATGGCCCTCTCTCCCCTCCTTCCTCCCATGGCTCCCGCCTCCTAATCCGCCCGTTGGCTCCTGCGAGGCCTTCTTCGGCCATGGCTTCTCTGACCGCGTCGACCTCTTCCCCATCTCCCCCTCCGCCTCAGGGTGGTTCCGGTGCCACCACAGCAAGACGCTGAGAAGCTCGGTGTGCGAGGGTGGAGGGATAAGGATGGATCCGGGTCGGATCGCGATGTCAAGGGGTGGGGAGAGATTGGAGGAGGTGATTGGAAGGGGGGAGGATGACGAGATGCCGAAGTTCGAGGCTGGTGCGTTTGAGATCGAATTGGACATGCCCGGGGATTCAAAGGTCGTGGATAAGGCGTTCCTGGATCGGTACTTGCGGCAGGGGCAAGTTGGCGTGCATACTATGCGGTCGTTGCTGGATTCCATTCGAGCGGTTGAGCCTGGGAAGCTCGGGTGCTCTCTGGTGAGGTTCTGCTTTCCATTACTTCATGCTTTAACTTGATGTTTATACGATTGTTGTTGCTCTTTCTGAGAAACTTGTAAATAGAGATGGAGGTGGTCGTGCTATTGATGTTGTTTAGGTTGATATCTATTTGAACTATACCCTGAAGATTTTGATGTTTGAGAATGTACATTTGTGATAATGAGAACCAGGCATCATTTGTTATTACCATGGCTTAGATCTTCATGAGTTCCTAGTATCATGGCAACAAAAAATTAGTAAATCTATACAGCAGAGGAAAAATGCAGGGCACTGCATTACCGACTTTGTGTATTTGTCTGTCTTTTGCATTGCTGTTGTTATTGAATTATATGCATTGTGGTTCATCTCTAATTCAATGCACAAGTCAAGGCCTATTCCCATTCAGGATTCTATGGTTTATGGAGGAATCAAGTGAAACAACTTTTGAGTGTATGTTGTACTTGACTGTCATGCCCTAGAAGTACATATTACGAATTTAGTGATGCATATATGTGCGGTTTAGGAAATTTTGCAATGCGAATTCTTTTTCTTTTCAAAGCTTTCATATATGCCAGTTATTGTTGAAAACTGTATATATTCCTCAACTTATCAAGTCTTCATTCATTCTGCATACTTATTTTGATGTTCCTTGTTGCAGTGGATTGAGGAACCAACAGTTTTGGTTACACGCTTCGAGTATGCAAATCTTTTCCACACAGTTACTGATTGGTACAGTGCATATGTCAGTTCTAGGATTACCGGTTTGTCAAAACGTCCTCATTTGGTTTTTGTTGATGGCCATTGCAAGGTATGCTTCAATATTACCTTTATCATCTTTTTTAATGGTCCAAGCATTCATCTGCACTCTTTGCTCAAGAAATTGCTCTATTAGTGGACAGTTGTACAATCTATTCAACTCGCATGACTGATAAACATTTTTGCCTTATTCTATTTAGTCTACAGTTTGCTGTTGAAGTGTAGTAAGATTGGTCACACAAGAAGCTTATAACATTTGAAAAAAAATTTTGTATTGTAACTTTTAATATGATAAGGTCTATTAGTTCTCAATTATATGATATTTTGCCGTGTTCTGCAGAAGCATTTTAATTACCATTAGCATGCGTAAGCACTAGATATGTTATGGGGGATAGGTTCTTATGTACATGCCAAACTTAGTATGTTATGATACTTTTTCCATTATTTGGCACTTGGCTGTATGATTTTGTTCACCTGCTCTAAAATGTTGTAAAAATGCTTTTGTAATTTACGCCAGTACAGTAATTGTGAACTTCTATCTGCTCGATTTCATTTCCTTATTCACATTATGAGTTGTATTAGTTAACCGTTTGTTAGGAGTTATTTGGTTTTGTTGAAGATCTGTTTTTTGATGTGTTTAAGGCCTTCATAGTTTCTTTGCTCACATGATGTCTTGGAGATGTTTGTTGTTAAAATAAGATGTCAATGCTTGAGCTTATCCAACCATAGCTATGTAAGTTAAGAAGAAACCCAGGAGGCTTTCTTCAGAACTGATGTATGTTCCAAACTAGCTGGTTTCACCTTTTGCAAGTAAAATCGATGAAAGAAAATGTGATTTCATCCTAAATTCTTCAGAATTTCATGAGTAGGGTTGGGTTTACTTTGAGTTCTAGTGCAGTTCGTCAAATCTGGCTGACCTTCAATTGTGGTTTATTTTCTCTTTCCCGAACTGATGATGCATCCGCACATGAGCATATATGTGTACATGAGGAAGAGGCCTATAAAATGTCCGCAAGGCACTCATCCCAATATGTTTGACTTTCTGTATTTTTATTGTTGACGGTCTCACAACGCTTGCTAATGAAAACTGTGGAGTTCAATAAAGTATGTACTTTCTTCATCTTATCTCACTATCTTCACAGGCTCCACTTGAAGAAACATGGGAAGCACTCTTTTCTACTGTCAGATATGCTAAACACTTCTCTGGTCCAGTTTGTTTCCGTCATGCAATATTTTCACCCCTGGGGTATGAGACAGCCTTATTCAAGGGTTTGTCTGAACAAATAAACTGCCATGGCACTTCTGCAAACATTCTCCGTGAAAATCCTGATGACACGAGAACAGCCCGGTTATCTGAGTTCGGAGAAATGCTCAGAGCAGCATTTGGTCTTGTGGTGGATGGCATGCAAGCAAAACCATCAACAGGTCATAATGTCCTTTTCGTGCGCAGGGAGGATTATTTGGCCCATCCACGGCATACTGGAAAGGTGGAGTCTCGGTTAAGCAATGAGCAGGAGGTATTTGATTCCGTTAGTAAATGGGCATCCAATCACTCCATATGCAAAATAAACATGGCCAATGGTTTGTTTGCCCACATGCACATGAAAGAGCAGCTCCAAGCCATACAAGAAGCCTCTGTGGTTATTGGTGCTCATGGGGCCGGTCTCACTCACCTGGTCTCAGCAACACCAAACACCATTGTGCTCGAGATCATCAGCAGCAATTATAGACGCCCACATTTTGCCTTAATCTCTAAGTGGAAAGGATTGGAGTATCATGCCATTGATCTCTTTGGATCTTATGCCGTCCCAGATGAGGTTATTGAAAAGCTCAGCATGATTATGCGAAGCTTTGGTTGCTGAAGGAATTTTGGTTTCTAGTCTGATATTCATCCTCTGGGTTGCAGCTGAAGTCCAGTTTTTCTGTGCATCATTCCTCAAATCACTGACTGCTTGTACAGATCACATGTCGAAGGAACGAAAGCCGGTGAAAAGAAATTTTATGCATCAAGAAGCTAACCTTCACCTTGCATTCTAGCTATTGAAAACTTTCATCGTTAATTTCTAACGATGTTGCGGAAAGAAAAGCTGCCTCCTCATTTTGTGTGATCTTGAGCAAATAAATTCATCATTCCTGATCAAATGACATGTTTAGAGGTTGCAAAATCTATACACTGGAAGAGTTGAGAAGGAACTCTCTATAGGATAGAATTAGTAAGTAATAGCAAAATCTCTATTGAGAATGCTCTTCTCATTGATATGATAATGCCTTGCATTGTATTTCGGTGAATTAGTCCCCAGGATCACAAGTAGGCACTGTTATACATGATATTCTTTACAGTCTTGATGCATTAGTGGTAGGTCCTGGGGTGTTGTTTTGTGGGTTCTAATGTTTGGTTTTGGGTTTGGATTGAGTTTGAAGCTACAGTAGCGCTGTCATTTTGTGAGCAATAATAAACAGTAATTTTGAACCCAATAAATGAAGTTTGGAATCTAATAATAATGGATTGGAACCTAGTGGTATGAGACCGTGGGTGCCAGTCCACGGTACTATAGAAAGCATCATTGTATTTTTGGTTGTTTTCCTTTGCATGTATGCCCCTACAAAACCTGATAATTGCATTTACCTCTGTAAAATCTGTAATTGCTTCTATACCTATCTCCTACCAAGATTTGTGTGTACGCCTTTTTTTTCAATGGTATGTATGCAGAAAAAAAATATTTTTCTATTAATATTTGAATATATATCATTACAGGGGAACATTTATTAAAATCATGGTTTTGGAGAGGTTTACAAGCAGTTCTATAATTATAAACCTTCAAGGCTCACCGTGTCAACCGGATCAAGCCGCTCGTGAGCCGGGTTGAATGGGCCGTGTAAGGTACAGCATGTGGCCCAGGTACGTGGGCTGTGGAGGGGAACAATAATTATTAGAATGGGATTTATCAAGAAAAATTTATCAAAAATAATTATTAGAATGGGACCAGTTGCAGGGTGTGGGAGGAGTCAGGCATGACCCTGTCAGTTGTTCCTTTTGGCTTGCATCCCTCCCCTTCAAACTCCCTTTTTGAACCAAACAAGGGCTTAATCTCCATTCTCATCACTTTCTCATTGACTAATGATCTCTTTGTTCAACTTCTCAATAGCTTCTTAAATGGATAAACACTATTAATCCTTGTGTTGTGTGCTCTTTAGTGCTGCACTTAGATGTTCAGTCTTCATCATCTCCATCATCTCTCACCATATTAACAACTTAAAAATCCCTTCTTTTTAGTTTTTCTTCTTCTCTTTTGTTATGGGGGAAAATTGGGTCGTACATGTGGCACAATCCAGAAACTCTAAGATAGGGGACCACCCTCGACCGAATGATCCTCACTCACCTACGTGGGAGAATATCCTTTGCAGAGAACGTGGGGAAAGGCGTACAAACACTTGCGCCAAATATTCCCTACGACCTGTCCTCAAAGAGGCATGCGCATGCGTTGCCGATTCCTCATGATCCACTGGTAGGGAGATACGCTTATGCCTTGATGATTCCCAATTACCTGTTGGTAGGGAGATGCGCCTGCGCTTAGGGCTGTAAATGGGCCGAGCTTGATCGGGCTAAGCCCAGCTCGAATTCGGCTCGAAATAGCCTAGCTCGAGCTCGAGAGCAGAGCTTTCGAAATTAGCTTCGAGAATTAGCTCGAATAAGTTTACTCGAAACATTTCGATTTTAATTTGAAAGCTTCGAGCTTTCGGCTCCAAAGCTTCGAAATTAAGAACTTAATTATAATTTTAAATCTGATTTAGTTTGAAATTAAAAACTTATTTATAAATTAATTTTTATATTATATATTATATGTCAATACTAAATATTAAATATTTTATTCATATATTATAATATTTATTAATTTTTACTAATTTTATTCAATTTTATTGATTTTTTAATAATATTTATATTATATATTAATATATTATTATTAAATTTCGAAGGAGAAATGAGCTCGATCGAGCTCTCTTCGAAATTAATTCGAGCTTGAAATTAAAGCTCGAGCTTTCGGCTGAAAGCTTCGACGAAATAGAACTCGAGCTTTTATCGAGTCGATCTCGAGCTGCTCACGAACAGCTTGATCGTTTGATAAATTTCTACCGCGCTTAGTGTGCGAGGCGACACTCCACGACTCAACAAATTTCGACTCGATCGTGACTTGTGAGGTATAAAGGGAAAGAGGAAAGAGAAAGAAAGGGGACTCTTTGGTTGGGTTCTCTCGGAGAAGACTCATCTTCAACCTCCAACTCTCTCATCTCTCTCCCCAAAGGGCTAAACCCCTATCTCTATTTTTCTCCCTAGCTCTACTTAGAATCTCTCTATTTGAACTCTCTCCTTCCACTACCACCGACTCCATCTGACTTGATCTTAGGAGGGTCAGGGGATCAATCCGGGGACTTCCCTTACAAGGTTCGAAGGCCTACCGGAAAGATATTTGTTGCCTATCATGACGGAGACATCCTCGATGTTCAAACCAACTAAAGTCGTCTTCCCTTTAACTTCATCCACAATCGGAGGAGCTAGGTATCCCAACCTCGGCCTTACCTCCCTTTCTATAACTTGATCTCGTTAAAGGGCGGATCTCGAGGACCTCCTTGTTTTGAACATCAACAGTTTGGCGCCATCTGTAGGGATTATGAGCAAAAAGCTTCACGAACCGATTGATGGCGAGAGGCAAGAAGAACCAAGCAACGAACCCCTTAGAGAACGGTGTCACGGGAAATGGTGTAGCTCCCGAAGCTATTGCCATCCTCTAGGAACAACCAACTGTTCCAGAGGAGGACTCGCGAGATGCCAAGATCCAGTTGCTTCAGAAGCAGCTCGAAGTGCTCACAAAAGCCTTACAGGAACAAGATCAGGCTCGCCTGTCTCCCGAGCAGTGAAAGGAGTATATCCAAGAGTCACTAAGGACAGATAAGAAGTCAACCCGCAGTGTCCGAGGACATAAGGCATTATAGCGAGGGAGAGTAAAGGTGACGCCCCATAGCATTGAATCACCTTGATCACGGTCTCCACTGGAGGAGTCATCTCAACTCCATTACAAAGTGATCCTTCCTCTCGTAAAGACAAGGCCGAGATATTTACTCTTGTTAACCTCGCCTTTCGTCCTTGAGATTTTGGCGGTTACCACGCCCCTTAGGTTCTGGATGCCTCTGATAGACATGCATGACGGCACTATGGATTCGACATACCATCTGGAGACTTTCAAGGCCAAGATGTTGTTACACAGGGCATACAATGAGGATCTATATTGGGCCTTCCCGACGATATTGAAAGGCATGAAACAAACCGGGTGCTCTAATTTGCCTCGAGGCTTGGTCTCATTATTTGAAGGACTGTTTGGCCTCTTCACCAAACAGTTCGTGAGCAGCAAGAGACAGAACTGGAGCTCGGTAACCCTCATGCAGATTAAACAACATGATGGAGAGAGTCTCCAAGACTACATCCAGAGGTTTAACTTGGAAACTTTGGAGGTTCCGGCTCTCAACTAGACGTTCGCCATCGCTGCTCTCATGGAAGGATTGAAGGAGACGTCCTTTCATTTCTTTTTAAGTAAAAGGAAACCAAAAGACATGGCCAAACTCCTCGCCCGAGCAGAGAAATATATAAACGCTGAGGAGATCTATGTATCTCCATTAGAGGAAGTCAAGCAGTACAAACTGATGAGGGACCGTCCCAAGGTGCACGAGTTGCGAGTACCAATCAAGCGACCGAGAACCCATGCTAAGGAGAACACCCCGAAGGCTGAGCTACCTCGTTTTCGGAACTACGCCTCTCTCAATAAGAGTCGAACCAACATCTTGATGAATATTGAAGATACCAAGATTCTAGTGAAACCAGCCAAGATGAAAGCCCCTGTTCGACGAAAGGATAACAAGAAATATTGTCTCTACCACAAGGATTACATGCACTACACCGAGGAATGTATCCACCTCATAGATGATACTGAAAGGCTAATCTATCGAGGATATCTCTCGCAATACTTGAGGAAGAACAAACAAGATGAGAGTCTATCTGACCCTCAAGAGAACCTAGCCCCAGCATGGGTTATCCATATCATCGCCTGTAAGCCAGCCAGAGGAGGAGAAAGCAGTTTTGCCAGAAAAAACTATGCGTGAGTCGGTCCTTGAACCAACGCATCACAAAAAGGACCCCCTCCGAAAGACCAGGAGGGTGTCAGCTATCCACATGATGACGCATTGGTGGTGATGATTAGAATCGCCAATTATGAAGTTAGAAGAGTCGTCATTGACAACGGAAGTTCTGTAAATGTTATTTTCTGGGATGCTTACCAAAAGCTCGGCCTTGGGCCTGAGCTGTTGTAGCCCGTAAAGTCTTCGCTGGTCGGATTTACTGGGGAAGCTGTGCAGCCAGAAGGTATGATACACCTCCAACTCAGCACAAGAACCCATCCTCGACAGGCATCGGTGGTGACGAGCTTCCTCGTGGTGAAGTGCCCGTTAAGCTATAATGTCATCCTCAAGAGACCTACGTTGAACGCTTTGCGCACTGTAGTCTCTACCCATTACCTTATGATGAAGTTCCCCACCGAGCATAGGTGCAGGGAACTCCGAGGAGACCATCAAACTGCTTGAGAGTACTACGTTGCCTTTCTGCAGGTGAAATCCCAAGAATCCATGGCCATCGAGTTACAAGAAGGGGCGGTCAACTAGTCCACCCAGCGAGCCATGCCTATGGAAGAACTGACCTCAATCCCTTTGTCCCAAGATCGGCTAGACCATGTGGTCCAAATCAGAGCTGACCTACCAATAGAGCAGAACAGAAGCATGCTAGATTTCTTAAAGAGCAACGCATATGTTTTCACATGGGGCCCCGAGGATATTCTAGGGGTCAACAGAGAAGTCATTGAGTATTGCTTGAATGTAGAGCAGATCAACAAACCGGTGATCCAGAAGCAGAGGCATTTCTGCACGAAAGGCAGTTGGCTATAGAAGAAGAAGTGGGAAAGTTGTTGAAGTTTGGGTTCATTCATGAAGTGTATTACCTGGAGCAGCTAGCAAATGTGGTGTTGGTCAAAAAGGCCAATTGGAAGTGGAGGATGTGTATCAATTTCACAGATCTCAACAAGACTTGTCCGAAGGACAATTTTCCACTCCTGATGATTGACAAGTTGGTCGACTCTACTGCCGGTCACGAACTGTTAAGTTTCCTCGACACTTTCTCGGCGTACAACCAGATCAGGATGGCGGAAAATGATGAGGAGAAGATCTACTTTATCATAGAAATGAGAACTTATTTCTATCGTGTGATGCCCTTCAGCTTGAAGAATGCTGAGGCAATCTTTCAGTGGCTGGTGACCAAAGTTTTCCAAAACCAACTCGCTAGGAACGTTGAAGTATACGTCAATGACATGTTGGTGAAGAGTGAAAGAGCAAAAGAGCACATTGCCGACCTGGAGGAGACTTTCTAAACCTAGTGAGGATATGGTATGTCGCTTAACCCTACTAAATGTATATTTGGAGTCAAGTCTGGAAAGTTTCTGGGTTCCATGGTCACCCAGAGAGACATAGAGGCCAAACTAGAAAAGATCCGAGCTATCCTTGACATGAGCTCCCCGAAGACCATCCGGGACATTCAGAGATTAAACGACAGGCTCGTCGCCCTAGGTAGGTTTATATCTAAGTCCGGGGAGAAGAGTCTCTCATTCTTTCGAGCACTGTGCAAAGGCCTAAAGGTCGAATGGACGCAGGAGTACAAAAAAGCCTTTCAGCATTTGAAGGAATATCTTAGCTTACTGTCGTAGTTGACCAAGCCCATAGAGGGGGGCGTGCTCTACATGCAGTTGCGGACCATGATGTTAGCTCAGTTCTCATAAGAAAGGAAAATGGAGTCCAAAGGTCTATTACACCGGCAAAGTGTTGAACAACCAAATACTAGATATCTCCCAATAGAGATGTTGACCTATGCCCTAGTTATGTCCGCCCGGAGACTGCGCCTCTATTTCCAAGCACACAAGATCATGGTGTTGACCATCCAACCTGTGAGGCAGACATTGTAGTGGCCCGAAACTTCTTGAAGGATACTCAATTGGGTCGTCGAGCTCAGAGAGTTCTATGTAGGGTACAAACCCAGAGCGTCGATCAAAGTTTAAACCTTAGCCAACTTTATCGCCGAGATGACTATCACTGATGATAGTACCTCCCCAGTTGAGGGGGAGCTATAAGAACCGCTTCAAATAGATGACTCGTGGACACTATATATGGATAGATTGACTACAGGGATGGAAAACCTCCACTGCATTGAGGTTTGACTTCAAGAGCACAAACAACGAAGCAGAGTACGAGGCACTGATCGCAAGGTTGAAATTAGCTCTTGAGTTGGGAACCCAAGACATACGTACCCATACCGATTCATAGCTCATCGCTGGACACATGAAGTGAGCTAAGCATCTTATTTGGTAATAAGATGGGTTCACATGTGGAGGCTATAGAAACTTGCACTTTAACTTTAAGTAGTGGCTTTATTTTAACTTTAGAACGTACCTTTTATGTACCAAGTTTTTCATGAAACTTGATTTCTATTTCAAGACTTATACCTTTTGGATATTCCTTTACTTTTAAAAGCACATCTTTCAATTTATTTTAGGTGTAATACCCAATTTAGTCCCTCTATTATACCGATTTGTGACGTTAGATCCCTCTATTATAATTTGAGACTTTTTGGTCCCTATATTTTCAAGATTTAGAAATGTCAGTCCCTAAAGACATATTTAAGGGCCTATTTAGCCCCTAAAATTGACGAAGGAAGGGATTGCCATTTCTCAATCGTGAAAATAGAGGGACCCCAGGGCTCAAATTATAATAGAAGGACCTAAAGTCACAAATCGGTATAATAGAGGAACTAAATTGGGTATTACATCTTTATTTTATAAATCTGAATGTATTGGGAATAGTATTTTGTCTGATGGTCTTTATTGTATTTTCTTGCAAAATGATGTGACTAATAATTCAATGCATGTTCACATTGGTACTAAAAGGTGTAATATTAACGAGAACTCTTCCATGTTATCACACCGTAGATTAGGCCACGCCTCCATTAGGGGATATATCCACTATTTGTCCTTGTACTTTACCCCAATGTTTATTTCCATCATTGTACTTTGAAATGTCAAACACGGTCCCTGTACTTTCCGTATTTTGTTCAATACCATCCCTGATGCTGACGTGGCAGCACAGGTGGCATACATATGAAATACAATCTATTTTTTTAAATTTTTTGATTTACACGTGGTCGTATTTTGTTAAAAAAAATGGAAAAATAAATTTTAAATGGGAATTTAATGCATGCTGATGTGGCGATTTTAAAAAAATTAATAATATAATTAATATTTTTTAAAAAATTATTTTTCAAAAATTAATAATATAATTAATTGTTTTTTTAAAAAATATTTAACAAAAATTATTCTTAGAAACTTTAATAATGTTATAAATTTATTTTAAAAAACCATTATTTTTTTAAAAAATAATTTTCTAAAATAATTATTTAAAAAAAGTTAAAATTTTATTTTTAATTTTTTGAATAATTAATTTTTTTTAATAAAAATTGCCACGTCAACATGTTTTAAATTGTCATTTAAAAATTATTTAAAAATTATTTTATCATTTTTTTTAAAAACATGTCATGTATGTCGACATCTTTGTGTCGACAAAATATGACTACATGTAAATGAAAAATTAAAACAAAAAGTCATATTTCATATGTATGCCACCTGTAATGCCACGTCAGTATCAGGGATAGTATTGAACAAAATGCGCAAAGTATAGGGACCATATTGAACTTTTTAAAGTACAGGGATGGAAATGAACATTGGGGTAAAGTTTAGGGATTAATAGTGGATTTATCCCTATTAAAAAGAAAGAAACCTTAATTATTGCAACCTTAATTAAAACACCAATATGATTGAAAAAAAAACCATAGTTTCCACTTTTACAAGCTTCCAAAGATATTAAGTGATAAAGTAATATATTTTTTTGGGTAGGGACATGATTCTGACTTCTGAGCCTCTGAGAAGATGAAAGATTTCCAAAGTCATGAAGATGTCGCTGATGAGATCCTAAGTGTCGAAGCGATTGGCACGGCGGTGAGCAGTGGAACAGACTGCGGAGAGAGCCATCTCTACAACAAGATGCCACGGGTGTGGAAGAAGTAGGCTGCGGTGGCAACTAGAAAGATGAACAACAACAATAGAATTACTAGAGAGACGAGTCGACGTTCGACGACCGGCAGCTTGCGATGAGAAGGAGTTACGTTTGCGGACGTGTTTGGAGTAAGGGCGAGCAGGGAGGGGGAAGACAATTTCATCATGGAGGCTATCACCAGTCCGTACTAACCAACGGAGGAAGAGCACGGAGAAGGAGGATGGGAGAAGGTGCAGTCCAAGCGAAAGAAGAGGTAGAGTAGTGCCAAGCCATCGAGAAGGCCACGGATTGATCTTGAACCGACGAGGAGGTCGCCACCCATGATTCACACATTGGAGGGACCGATCCAAGTATGTGGGCAATGCCTTAGGCCCGGGCATCGTGCCGATGGCTGCCGGAGAGCCATTGTTTGTCGGCGTTGCGCTGGAATAGGATATCGCGCACACTAGTGCAGGAACCCTAGGGCCAAAGAATGTCAGCTACTGGCGCTTCGGTCCCCTCGGAGGCAGGGAGGAATGGAACAGATGGGCGGGGAAAAAAATAGAGAGGAGCAACGAACTGATGGCGGCGAGGACCGAAACAAGCCAAAGAACACAACCGGCAACCCAAAGAAGCGAACACCCGCGACCCTGGATGAGGACCAAACCCAATCGGAGAAGAGGGAGGTAAGATACAACGTCCACCACCTCTCAGTGCCGTTGACTAGTGCTATGATTAGAGGGAAAGAGACTATGAGACGCTTTACTATCGCCACCGTGACAGAGGTAAGAGAGGGAATGTTTAGAGCCAAGATTGTTACCGGCGCTTTGTCGGCGACGCTGAAGGGGTTCACCAACAGGGAGAACTGGAGTTGGGCCGTCAAGCCTGTCCTTGATGGTAGCTATATGGTAGCCTGTCCAACGGCGGAGGCGGCACGAGAGCTGGAGCAAGGAGGCGTCCTTCACCTTCTCAAGTTCAACCTCAATTTTGAAAAGTGGACGCCGGACATATGAGAGACAGAGAAGGCTGACGGTGAGTGGTGCTAGGTCATTATTCGCCATCTACCGGTCCATTGCTGGGATTGGGACTCAATGGCAATGCTCTTGAAACCCATCGAAGACCTGGTCTATGTGAATGTAAAGGGAGTGGAGGCAATGGAGCTAGTTAGGGCGGCTGTGAGGATCCGGCGTGGACAGCTTCTGCCAGCTATGATCAAAGCCAGCATTGAACACCGTAAGCACATCTTCACGGTTGATCTGGAGCAAGGCGAGCCCCCCTACCATGGGCTGAAGATCCTGAACTCCGACCATGCATTCCTCCACCACACCATGTGATAATCCAAGTTCCAATGAGAGCTCCATGGCCAAAACCGAGAGAATGTTGGAAGATTCAGAAGTCAAACCAAGTCTGGAAAGGAATGGAAAAAGAAGCTAGGCTAGAGAAGCCCCAACCAAGGGAGGAAGGGGCGGCCATAACATCGACGGAGGTGATCGCAAGAGACAGCCATGGACAACCGAAAAACAAGGAAAAGAGAATACTTACCAAGGACTGGTCCGCGACCTTTGACCCGTGGAAGTATCCGGTCGGACTGGAGGCGCAGACACAAGGCTTGAGGAAGCCTTTCACAGCCAGCCTAGGAAGCAGAAAAACAGGATACGGGGCGGCGTCGAGGCTCAAGGGTGCAGAGGTACCAGGTTTGGGGGAGCGGGTTGAATAAATTCAAAAAGATACAATGCAGGCGGACGTGACACCAATGGTAGGGAATGGTGCGTTGCATGTGTTCAAATGAAGCAAGCCAACCCAGTGCGTACAAGTGGCAGCTAGAACCAAAGGGAAACAAGTCATGGGCGAGGCCAAATCCATAATATGAACCCAACTCAAGGCATTGTCAACATGGGCAGCCAAACCCAAAACCAACCCTCTTTGTCACATAACCCAAATCAAGTGAACCCGGCTCAACTCAACTCGGTGGACTCAGATCAAGCAACTTAAGGGGATTTGGCCCAAATGTCAAGCCCAAATGATGTACTTATTTACCCAATTAATGAAATGAATGGCATGTATGCCAACTTGACCTACACCTTAAGTGAAGCAAATTACAACAACTTAAACCCCATAAGTGATGAATTAAAGAAAGACGAAGAAAATTCAACAAATAGCAACAACCATGAAGCAAAGATAACAAAATTTATGCAAGTGGGGGATGGCATCACAATAGATCTCACAAAATTGAAACCAAGGTGCTTGAGGGGGACTTGGTTCCTAGGGACGGATGAGGCATGGGAGGCCCTAGCGGGGGAAGAGGTCCAAGATGAGGGGGTGGAGGAAAATGGGAGATAGAGGACCCATTGCCACCGGAGGACCCTCTAACAAAATACCAAAGACCAGAGGTAGACCAAGGAAGATACAACCGGTCGAGTCTAAACCGAACAATATACAACAAATAAGGAAAACAACTATAACTACCACGAGGAGTATGACGAAAAAAGATCAAGCCCACATGCTAGGTATGGACTCAACCTTAATATCCATTCCGCTAAGCCTTACTGAGTGGCCAAGAAGGGAGTGCATTGCCTCGAGAATCACTGTTGGGATGGACCCGGAGCAGCCTGGTAGTGACTTGGACACCTACTTGTCCCTAATGCTCAACCAGGAGGCCGAGTGGGTACATGGGGAACCAAGTGGTAGCAAATAGCTAGCCACTAGGGATCATTCTCATGAGGGGCTCTCAATAGTTATTTTATGAAGCTCATCTCATGGAATGTACGGGGACTGGGAAAGGGGAAGAAAAGATTCCTCGTCAGGGATTACCTTCAGGCCCAGAAAGTGGACATTTTCTGCCTGCAGGAGACAAAATTATCAACCATCGACAATCAGACTTGGCGGTCCATAGGGGGGAACACATACAGTGAAAGATTGATGTTGGCGGTGGACAATACTCGTGGCGGCTGCTGCATTGGATGGAATCCAACCAGATTCAGGGAGATCAATCGGTTTACAGACACGTTTTCCATTACTATCATCCTTGAGGACTCCTCATCTCTATACAAATGGATGCTCACAATCGTCTATGGACCATGCGAACGGGGCCAGAAGAATCTCTTCTGGGAGGAGCTGAAGGGCGATATAAGGGCCTTGAAATGGATGGACCTTGGATCGTAGTTGGGGAGGGGATATTTTAATGCTACAAGATCATGGAGTGAGCGAAGTAGGGGTCCTCGATCAGAGTCAGATGGGAGGGGTTTTGATTAGATGATTCAATCATTATAACTCTTCGATCCACCTCTGCAGGGGCGACAATTCAAGTGGTCGAAAGGGAGATCTACTCCCATCCTCGCGAGATTGGATAGATTCCTACTATAAACAGATTAGCTTACAGACTTCCCTAGAATATGGCAATTTGCTTTTCCTCGTATTCGGTTTGATCATGCACCTATCTGTTTACAGTGTGGGAACCAAGATAGGATCACTCCCCCTTCAGATTTAAAAGGGAATGGGGAAACAAGGAGGGCTTCTGAGAGATGATAAAAGAGTGGTGGATGAGCACAGACCACCAGGGTAATAGTGTCTTCACCCTTACAAAAAAGCTCGCTCTAATCCGAAAGAGGCTACGAAGGTGGAGCCAGGAAAACTATCAGAACTCTAGGTTACAAAAAGAGGAGCTACTAAGCCGAAAAAAGGAGCTAGATATTATCCAGGAAAACAGGGACCTCCAAGCAAGGGAAGCCACATAGTACACGACAAAGAAAAAAGAGTATGAAGACATTATTAGGGCAAAGGAGGCGCATTGGAGACAACGCTCGAGGATCACCTGGCTAAAAGAAGGCGATAACAATAAGAAATTTTTTCACGCAATGGCCAACCAACGTAAATCATATAACTTGATACTTAACATTAAAAATCAAGGAGAGCTCCTGGTTGACGAGCCGGATATCAGCAAAGCAGTCACGGAACACTTTATAGGCCTCATTGGCACCGCTCGTAATCAGAGATTCCTCACAAATTGGAGCCGGTTGTTTGACCAAAGACCAACACAGGACCTTCACCACCTCGATGCTCCCTTCACGACAGAGGAGATCCATATGGCTGTCCAAGAGCTAAACCCGGAGAAGGCCCCCGGCCCGGACGGATTTCCAATGACCATATATCAGAAAGGATGGGGGTTCATAGAGGAAGACCTCATCTGTTTAGTCAGGGACCTATACCATGGACAGGCACAACTGGAAAGACTTAACTGGGCGCACATTATTCTCACGCCAAAGAAGGAGGCTCCGATAGAGATGGGGGATTACAGGCTGATCAGTCTCATCAACTGATCTATGAAAATTATCACCAAAGTCATAGCAGAAGTGATTGATGAATCCCAAACGGCCTTCATTAAAGGCAGATCCATCCAAGACAATATCATTGCAGCTAAGGAAATTATCTATATGGTGAGAACTAGGAATGAAGGAGGGGTGATGCTCAAGATTTACTTTGAGAAGGCCTTCGATATGCTGGACTGGGACTTCCTCTTAGACGTCCTAAGGGAGAGAGGATTCGGGTACATATGGATATCATGGATATGGGATATCTTGGTATCATCAAAGTCCAAGATTCTCATTAACGGGCAAGTTGAGGGCTATATCAAGCACAATAGAGGACTTAGACAAGGGGATCCCCTATCACCCCTCCTGTTCATCATCGCCACAGACACTCTCACTTCTATGATAAAGAGAGCAGCTAGGGGGAACATATACAGGGGCATCAGATATGGGGAGCGGGAAGAAGATAAGATTACCTCACTACATTACGCGGATGACCTCCTAGTCTTCGGCTCGGGAGACATCAGCCATATGAGAACTCTAAAACTCATTTTCTATCTCTTTGAGGGCCTGTCGGGTCTCCGAATCAACTATACCAAGAGTCACCTCACCCCTTTTCAGAATGGATGTGGCAAGAGCAGAGGCACTAGTAAACACCATCAATTGTCCAAGGAAGGAACTACCTATAAACTATTTGGGCATCCCAATATCAAGCAGGAGGCCCAGGAGACAGGAATGGGAACAACTAATCGAAAAAATACACATGAAAATCGGAACATGGAAAGGCCGACTACTATCTATGGCAAGCAGGATCACCCTAATCAACTCGGTCATATCTACTATCCCCAACTACTGGCTCGCCATATATAAGCTACTGGAATTGGTGATTAAGAAGATCAATAGATACAAAAGAGACTTTCTTGGCACGGGCCGGAGATGAAGGATAAGGCATATAGACTAGTTAATTGGTTGCGCTTATGCCAACCCGAGTATGGGGGTTGGGGGATAACGGATCTCCGATGCTTCAACAAGGCAATGATAGGTAAATAGTGGTGGAGGCTTTGGAATGGGCATGCTAGCATATGCAGAAGCATAATACAAAACAAATACTATCAGAGCTCCTACATCAACCTACATAAGAAGATATCCTCAAGAGCTTCCTATTTCTGGAAGGGAGTGACACAACAATGGAGTTTGATGGAAATAGGGATGACAACGGTAGCTGGGAGAGGGGAAACGGTAAACCTGTGGCACGATAGATGGATCCAGGGGCAGGTGCCGAGTAAGTTATACCCCTCGCTTTTTGACTCAGTAAGGAACCATCACCTAACTCTGGGGAAAGCAAGGGACAACATTGCTAAGGGAATTCCAATCCCAAATCAGGGCCCACTCACCAAGGATGGTCACCACGAGATAGGGAAATTATTGGGGGCCGTCACAATGACTGACGAAGAAAGGGAGGATGCTAGGAGTTGGACTATGGAAACCCACAGAACTTTCTCGATGAAGTCCCTCTATAACTTCATCACTGACGGAGATATATGAATCTAGTTCCCCAACAACCTGTGGAGGCTACCTTGTCCAAAGAAGATAAAGCTATTCGCATGGCTGGCACAGGACAACAAAATACTCACTTTAGATAACTTGGCGAAGCGAGGATGGAGGGAGGACCGTACTTTATGTTACGTATGCAACGAGGAGGATGAATTAGTGCAGCATCTCCTTATCTCTTGTCTTGTCACAAGACAAATCTGGCGTCACTACTGCCCAATGTTCAATGTCAACACACACCCTCAGAGGATCGGGGACTTATGGGGACACAACAGTTTGGAGAAGCAGTTGAGCAAAGAGATACGTATGGGGTGGAACCTTGCGATCATGGCCATAACTTGGAGTACTTGGCTAGAAAGAAACCATCGATGCTTCCATAACAAACAACGCGTTTGTTCTGGTATGATTTAGGGGATCGCTTTCTTATTAAATGCCTGGTTTGAAGCAACATCCGACACCAAGCAACTGAAGCTAAGACAGATGGAATCCATCGCCCGCAGATGCCCCGGCTTTGATCCGGGACCGATACAAGCTAATCCGAGGAAATCGTGGGGATGATTTCGAAGATGAGTCATCAAGGCAAGACGGTCAGGAGTAGTCTGCAGGCTGATTAAAAAAAAAGGAAGGGGGGTTTTGGGCTGACTATGTACCAACCGTTTAGGGTTTACTTTTCTTATCAATGAATAAATAAATGTGGTTTATCCACTTTAATAAAAAAAATAAATTAATAAAAAATAAATATGTTAAAAATTTAGGTGAACTAGAATCCAATTTTTTATAGTATTAAGTTACTACTATAAACAATGTGTCGAAATCAACTCAAATTTTCATTTTTTATCATTAAAACCCCCAAATTTCCCTCTAACCAATGGGCCTGCCATCAGAATGGCGGTTCGGTGACGATTTTTCGCGCTGCCTTCGGGCCCTGGTCGACCTGACCTTATGAGTTTTCTTAGAGCCGAGCAAAAGTTAAACCCGGGTCCGCTTCCCCTCAACTTGGTGGTGAGTTCTTTGTTCATGTAGATGTAGGGTTAATTTGGTATAATTGAATTTTGCTTAGTTTTTTTTTTGTTCTTCAATTTATTTGGTTTTCATGAATTTTGCTTCATGATTTAATTCTATTGTTTGTTTCTATCCATTAATTTGCTTCATGCTTTATATTACACTTGTTGATAAATTAATTTGATTCAACTTGTTCTAGTTTGATTAAACTTTTATGTGTGGTTTTTTTAATTTATTTCTTATAATTTTAATTATAATAATTTCTAATCAGTTTTCGTGTTAATTAATATAGATAGTTCTAATGAAGTATCAAACAATTGATTCTTTTTTCAAGCAAAGGAACTCTTCAACCGGTACATCTACTTCATTAAACTTAGTTGAGCCTTCAATAGTATTAGTAGATAATGAAACTATTGTATAAGAGGAAAAACACTCAATTAAAGTTCTTCGATTGGGTGAAAAAGAAATGATTTAATTTTTTTGGAATGTGATAAGGGAAAGTGCCCACCAATTTGGAGTTATCCGGTACACCAACAAGATGAAATTGTTGAAAGATAAGGGTAATAAGGCATACAATGGCATCATGAATAAAATCTCAAATTATATTATTTTGCAAAACCATAAGATGATAAGAAGTAAGATGTTGAAAGATTAAACAGATAAGAATAGCATTGTAAATAGAATCTAACAACATACTACTTTGTAGGATCAGGACATGACAAACAGTAATTTTTTGAAGAATTAAACAGATAAGACATACAATAGCATTGTAAATGAAATCCACAATTATGCTAGATTGCAAGATAAAAATATGATAAGCAATAACATGTTAAAAAAACAAATAGATAAGGCATGTAATAACATTGTAAATAAAACCTAACAACATGCTAGTTTGCAAAATTAGAATATGATAAGCAGTAAGATATTGAAAGATCAAATAAAGAAGGCAAGTAATGACATTATAAATAAAACCTAACATTGTGCTAATTTGCAGATTCAGAACTGGATAAAAAATAAAAAAAAACTAATATGATAAGATTCATATCAAGGGAGGGAAAGAGTGAATCTAAGATCTCTGTGCATAAACAAGAGAACAATAACCTTACCAGGATACCTCACAAAGATAAACTGATGGTGAAGCGCGTAGAAATGTTGTCCCAGAAAAACTATTCGCCACCTTGTGCAAGGCTTCCATGATGATGTTTGATGGAGATACTTCTCCTCCCTCCGATGGTGCACGTTACAAAAGGGGTCAAGGGTTGGCGTAGGTGCAACACAGCAAGAAACAAGATTTGCCCCAAAAGAAGATGAAATGAGAACGAAAGAGATAATCGATTATGTTCTATCTTCTCCTCGTCTAGTACCCTATTTAATAGAGAGTTCCAATGGGTAGCGCCTAGTCGTGCTCATTCTGCGAGACGTGTCTCTGTTTCATCGGTTTCCATTTGATTAGGAGCATTAACAATTGATGGATTTTGATCATGGAGAAAATTTAATGATGGGGAAAATTGTGCTTTCTTAACTCATATTGGAAAGGATCCGAACTCTTTGCATAAGAAAGATATCTTCAATCTCATGATCTATTGAACCAAGCACAACATATTCCACATGTCATAGAGAAGCAAACCTCCCAAAAAGTTGCCAATAATAGATTGATATTAAAGAACTCAATAGATGCTGTTAGATGGCTCCCATTCTAAGCATGTAGTTTAAGAGGCCACAATGAACGCTCAGATTCAACAAATCGAGGCAATTTTCTTGAATTGATCAAGTTGTTAGCATCTTATAATAAATGTGTGGCATTTGGTGTACTAGACAATGCTCCTCAGAATGTATTTTACACCTCACATAGTTTTGAGAAAGAGATATTGCACATCATTGCAAAAAAAAAGAAAGATGTGTCATTCGTAAGAAAATTGGTAAATCAAAATTTTGCATTATTGGTGACGAAGCAAGAGATGTGTGTTGACAATAATCCCGGGACCTCAGGCACGTGCACAGACAGGTTGTACCCAAGTGGAGACGAGCTCCGCTCGGATATAAGGCCTAGTAATCATGAACAGATAACATTATTTCCACTAATAACAATGAGTTACACAGCGGAAATTAAAAACTTAAAAGTACAAGTCATGACCCTACAAGGGTTCCAAACAAAATACAATGGTTCTCACAAAAATTATGTGCTCTTCGAACCTCTACGCGTAGCTCCTGTTTCTGTACCCACTGTTCCTTTAATCCTGAAAAGAAAAGGAAGACAAGAAGGATGAGCTTTCGAAAGGAAAGCTCAGTAAGTTCCCCGCAGGATCTCAATGAAGCCACTCAATAAGCAAGATAAGCAATAATCATAAATGCAAGAACTTAGGAGCCTATCAAAAAAAAATCAAAGCAAGGACTCCTAGTCTTAAGCACTGGCCCTCGGGCCCGGAATGGAATTCCAAAAAATTGATGACAGCAAAGTTTCCCGTCAGCCCCCAGCCTCAGCTGGAAATCTACCACGTCGATCATCGGTAGTGCCACCTCTCTTACGTGTCAACACGGTTAGTGTATCGTCCCTCTGACAGGTTGGGCTGCCAGAGTATCCTCCCCCTGGCACGGAACCATCAGAGACGCCGTGGTGTCCCCACCAACGCCCACTCACTACTCTGAGCATTCGCTCCACTGAACCAGAAAAAGGAACAAACTCAATTAGCTTACACCTCCCGGCCAGCACACAAGACCATGTGCCCATGATCAAGTGTTGGCCCACGAGTGGGCATATCCAAAGAGTATTTAGATAAATAGTTAGTGAAACTTCACACTCCAATCTGGACGGAGCACAGACTCACGTGTTTCCACAACCACGTGCCGATCAACGGATCTTCGTGATCAGTAAACACTACCTTTCACGCTCAACCACATACATGTAAAGAAAGAGCGCAATAAAAGCAGACATGTGCATGCAATCCAATAAACCGAAAACATCATGAAGAAAAGATGCTAACAAATAGCACTCATCCAAAACAAGAAAGCCCCAAGCAATGGGCGGAAATAATATAATCACGTAGTCTGGTGTTCCACGGAATATCCTCCTGACGCATCCACGCCGATATCTGGCAACCACATTTCCATTCTCAAAATATGTACTCATATTTAAGAATAATTACTTCTATAGTGCATCCACAACTACATTGGGCCCGGCCCACTAATCATCCAACTTCTAACTAGACTCGACCAAGTCGACTTGGATTTATAATGAACCAATTTAATCGAACTATTTGAATAAGCCAACTCCTAACCAACACCAGCCATGCTATTGCACCATTTGACAAATTATTTTCAACCCTTAATTTACAAAAAATTACTAAATCAATTCAACCCATCTTCAAACTCACTCAAGCTCAAACCGGCCCAAAGGCCCAACTAACAAGCCTAATCTTTATATATTCACTATGCATATCACTTAATATGAAACTTTAATCACCAATCCTTAAACTCATGCATGACTAATAGTTCATATACCAAGTATTTCGTCAAGAATCAATCATACTCTCATCTTCTATTAACACACTAATAAAAGCCAGACCACTACATACTTTGAGTTTAAAGTTAGTGTAACTAAGGTAGATGGGTATAAGAATCATTGTGGACCTTGCTTTAATTTTAAATCAAACAACTAAACCCCTTCTAATATAAGTGAGACCTCTCTATGTATATATATCTCCTGACCATTCTTCTTCTGCACAATTGAATACTATAACTAGCCATAGAATCCACCAAACACAATCATCTTATTACTGAACCTGTACCATGATTAAATCAACAAACACAACTTTAACTACACATCAGCCCCCCACCTGATCAGACCCTTAAAACATAGTTCAGGTCCTGAAAGTTCTCCCTTTTGAAGGCCACATCCCAACCAACACCTTGTTCCCTCACCACCAACACAAGCACACACATTCAACACCCTTTGAAGCCTCTCTTGATTCCCATATGTAACCCATCTAACTGAAACTTAACAGAGAGTTCAGCCCCCCCTAACAATAATAAAAACATCCACCTTTGTGAGATCTGAGATCAACTAGCCCATATCTAACATACCTGTAGACCAATTCTATCACCTGAATTCAAGAAGTAAACACCATGCACACCCTAATTTTATAACATTGATTTCACAGTCCCGGTATACACGCATGGTTTTTTAACAATTTTAGCAGAGAGGGGAGGAGAACTTACGTGATGTGCCCAGAGGCGTCGTCTTTGAATCCTTGTTCTATCTCCCTCTTGTTCCCAGGTGGTGCGCCGGAGTTGATGACACGTTGGCGTCTCTTGTTCTCTGGCGAGCTCACAGCAGTCCTGAAGGGACTATGGATCTTGGTTGTCCGACGAGCGTGGGCTACCCAATCTCCCCTCACGAGTACACGCGCCCTCATGCGAGTGTAAGGCCTTCACCTCTCTCCTTCTCGACTGCAGCGGCATTGAACAAAGCGGAGATGTGCTAGGGTTCAAGGTTTGCGTCTCTATTTATAGACGCTCTTGGAAAAGATGGGATTTACCCTATGGATAAAGATTATATTTTGATTTAAATTTCTGTTTTGCAGCTGGTTGGCTCGTGTTCGACGGAGGCGGTGAGCTTGGATCGCAATTTCTATCTCTGGATATCTCTCTCTATATATATATATCTCTCCTTATCTCTCTATAAAAGTCATATATATATTTCTATAATTTAATGAAAATTGTTTTGATTCAAACTAACCAACCAGCAAATCCATCCACGTGCATGGCTTTCTCTATTTTTTGTTTTTTTTAATTCTTAGAGAACCATATGGTAAGTCCCACGCCGTTGGATAACTTTCTTTAACTTAAACTATTGACCCCAACCGTCCAAGCCAAATGAGAACAACCACATGCATATATAAATATATCCTTTTTATCAAATCAATTTAATAGATTTATATATACAAATCATAGTATATCACATCAATCATATCACATCCTTATCATGAGTATATCTATAATATCTATATATTTATATATGAATATATAAATTGCCAATCCCTCAAACTTTATCTAAATCATGAATTCATATACACATATGAAATTTACATGGTAGTACCCGTCCAAATATATATATATCTATATATATATATATATATATATATATATATATATATATATATATATATATATATATATATATATATATCATTCATTAATTAATTTATTTTAACCCTCTTACTAACTCACATAAATTCTGACTGAAAATAATTAAGAAAATTAATCCATTGAAGCTCCAAAGAATTTCCACCAAATCTAACCCTTGGATTTTCCTTTTATTATTATTCAAATAATTTAAAGAGATCAACTATAAGGTTTTTATTCAAATGAAAATCTGATTACATCCTCCCTTAAGGACTTTTGATAGCCATCTAACCAATGAAATAAACTAATTAAATACTAACAAGAACACATTTATTCTCAAAAGAAACACTAAACAAAATAATCCCTAAAATCCCCTGGATTTCACAAGATGAATCTAGAAGGGAATAGATGGCTATTGTCTTGAGATTTGTGGATAAAGCTAGATTTGTAAAAGAACCTTTTTTTTTTTTTATCTAGTTCATGTTTCTTACACTACGTCACTAACATTGACAAAAAGAAATATTTAGTGTTCTTCTTCGACACAATCTCAATGTAAGAGATATTCATGGTCAAAGATGTGATGGGGCTAGTAACATGCGTGGAGAGTGGTCTGGGTTGCAAGCTCTTATAGTGTCCATATGCTTATTACATACATTGTTTTGCTCATCGTCTTCAGTTGGCTTTAATAGCAGCATCTAGAGAGGCCATTCCAGTCCATCAATTTTTTTGCTAAGTTAACGGTTGTTATCAATATAGTTGGCTCTTCTTGCAAAAACCATGACCAATTACAAGCTAGTCAAGTAGCTGAAATTGAAAGATGAATTAGAAACTGGTAAAGGTTTGAACCAAATAGGTACTTTAAACTAAGCTGGGGATACTAGATAGAGTTCTCATTTAAGCTCCTTTGAAGTTTGAGGATAATGTTTGAAGTAACTTATATAGTTCTAAAGAACATAATTTCTGATGGAGCAACCTATACTCAATGGGCCGGGGAGATGCAGATGCAACTTATGATGCAATTACATTTTTTGAATTTGTGTTTATCTTGCACCTTATTATTGATATTAAGGAAGTCACTCGTGATCTTTGTCAAACTTTACAATGCATGCAAGTCTCAAGATATTATAAATGTCATGCATCTTGTTTCTACAACAAAAATATTGATTCAAAGATTGAGAGAAGATAGATGAAATCTTTTGTTTGAGAAAGTAAATTTCCATTCTGAGAAGGCTTAAAGCCACTAATGGTACCTGTACTATAGCACTCTGTTCAATTCCAGTCCTCTACTTTATCAATGTTCAATACAGTCCTCTACTTTATGTATTTTGTTTAATACAGTCCACTATTTTTGACGTGGCAACTGATTTCGAATATATAAAGTATAGACAATTCATTGCACTTGTCAGTAAGTTTGGATTGTATTGAACAAATACACAAAGTACAGGCACCGTATGGAACAAATACACAAAGTACAAGCACCATATTGAACAAATACAAAAGTACAGAACTGAAAATCAACTGCCATATCAGCACCATGGATTGTATTGAACAAAATACATAAAGTACAAGACCGTATTGAACATTGATAAAGTAGAGGACTGGAATTGAACAAAGTGCTATAGTACAAGGACCATTAGTGGCTTTAAGCCTTCTGAGAAACATGGAATAAATGTTCTTGATACAAGTGCTCAGTATACCTCAGGTCGAGGTCGATCTCGCCTTTAAAAGGATCCAATTATAATGGAACACCACTTTCGTGTTGATATATTTTATGCTACAATTGATTCTTAATTACAAGAATTGAATGAGAAGTTTAAAGAAGATATAGTAGAATTGCTTATGCTTAGTTCAGTTTTGGATCCTCTGGAAAACTACAAATCATTCAATATTGATAATATCTGTAAGCTTGCAGAGAAATTTTATCTTGGAGACTTTTTAGAGCAACATAAGTTGCATTTGAGATATCAGTTAGAACACTTTGAGCTCAATATTAAATTGGCATTCAACTTTGCAAAATTTATCTTCAATTTATGAATTATGCCAAGAACTGACGAAGACATGAAAATTAACCATTTACCCACTTGTTGATAAATTAATTCGACTCGTGTTGACTCTTCCTATTTCAATAGCTACTACTGAACTGCATTTTTTGCTATGAAGATTCTGAAAATAAAACTTCGAAATAAAATGGAAGATGATTATTTGGGGAGTTACTTGATTACATACATTGAAAAAGAAATTGCACAAATGTTTGATGATGATTCAATTATAGAAGATTTTTGTGACATGAAAGAAAGGAGATTGCAATTTAAAATTCTCAACTTGTTTAAATATGTGAGGGATATCTATATTTTATTTATTTATTTTAGTTCATATGAACTTATATATACAAAAATTGTCTTTTAATTTTGATTTCTTCTTTCTCTGATGGTAAAAGATTATTGGTACTTGGAATTTAATATTTTAGTATTAGAAGTTGGAAGTACAATAAAATTGTCGAGGTTAGAAATTTAAACTTTAATTTTATTTATATTTCAAATCGTTAATATATATATGATTATATATATGCTTTAATTATTACATAATTATAATTAAAAATTGATAGTAAAAAAAGATCTATATTGGACAATGACTTTAATAGTTTGCCCTCCCAGGTCTAATTTCTGGATCCGCCACTATTTGCAGGGGAATGTAAATAATTTTTCTTTATTTATATCCTGCTGTGATTATTTTGTATGCAGGGGTAAGTGTTGAATGCAAGAATTTTCGTTTGGGTTAAATATCCAAAAGGTCTCTCAACTATATATGAAATCCCATTTCAGTCCCTTATATTAATTTTGTAACAAAAAATCATCCAATTTACACAGTTGTAACACAAAAGTCCCTGTAGCAGGATGCCGATTAAAAAATGTTGATATGACAATAAAGAGATGACTCACTCCCCCTATTAGGTTGACTTACTCCCTTCTTCCCATGGGTTAACTACATAGAAGGTCCCCCAACTTTTCATGAATTCCATTCCAGTTTCTCATCTTTGTAACAAAAAAAGCATCCAACTTAATCTTGGTGTATGCCCTAGAGACCAATCATGAGATGATTAATTTTGTGCATTTTCATGTACATTTATAAGGGTTTTTTTTTCCATTGTTGTGCTTTACTTGATATCTGCGTAGTATAAGTATTGATAATAATGTCCCTAGAATAGTTTACTATTCTTAAATTGTCCCTAGTCAAGTATCATTGAGGAATCAAGGACAACAATGATACATGTGAGACTAGTATGTGTAGTGGCTGATGACAAGAGTTGTCATGGACATGAGATGTCAAGTCAACACGTGAGTATAAGTTGTAGAGCTTATGCTGGATAGACCCGTCATGAAAATTGCTACATGGATCGTTATATGAATGTCATAAACGATTCTCATAAGTGGTTAAAGAAGTATATGATCCTTAGACTTGAGGTCACCATGGATTCTTACATGGCAAGTTTCATAATTTGATATAACCAAACGTTACCCGTAACAAGGTGAACTATAAAGGTTGTGATTGGGTATGTCATAAACCATGTAGTAGAATGTGAGTGATCAAGATAGGATTTGTCCATCTTATATAACAAGAGTGATATTAGAGCCTCTTGATTAGTGAGACTAAGAAGTGTGTGGCTACACCCAGGTGAATCAGTATGGGATATTGGTGTCACTTGTTTTCGTTAGTCTACTTGGGATCAAGAAACATATTGATTGAATTATACAAGTATGACTAATCCATGACTTGTATTCAATCAAAGATATCAAGGACAAAGGGATACTGGATACTTGGTATTAATCACAAGAACAGGTTATGTCTTTCACGACATTCTTGCGATTTGGGTAGCAATGATGTGTTGCTAGACACCGCTCATTGCTTATGATATTAAAATGAGTTTTATTTCATTGCCAACATCGTAAGAACCTATTGGGTGACACTCAAAGGTTGATCTGGATTTGGAACTCCATTGATTGAGGCATGTTTTAAAAGTCAGAATAGTATAAGTATACAAGAGGGTCTTGTACATGGTCAAAACACTAATCCTACTTTGGAAATGGTTCATAAAATAAGAGCACATATATATATGTGGATATATGGGTTGGGGCTCCATTTGATGGAATCCTAATTAATTCTATGTTCTAATTGTGTTGGACACAAAGAATAAAAAGAAGTTGGGCCCAACCACATATAGATATGCTATATAGTGAAGATATAAGTAGGCTTATATAACTCCTTCTAAACTTCAAGATAAATGACCGGTTTTTCTTCTTCTTCTTCTAGAGAGAAAGAAAGGACGGTTTCTTTTATTTAAGAGGGTGGTTTCCAATAGTTGGATAACCATTGAAGGAGTGTTTATGTTGAGTTATTAACGTAAGTACTTCTAAACCTCAACATTAAGTACCGTTTCTCTTCCTCTTCTTCAAGAGAAAGGACCATTTCTCTTCCTCTTCTTCAAGAGAGGACAAGTTCCTTGGTTTGAAAGGCAAGAAAAGAAAAGAAAAGAAAAGGAAAGAGAAAGAGAGAGAGAGAGGATTATTTGAGAAGAATAGTTTTCCAATAGTTGGATAACCATTTTAGGAGGTTTGATGTTGGGTTCTAATACAAGGCCATCAATGTCAGTTCTTCGATTATGAGCTAGCACCAAAAAGTCGAAGAATCAAAAGTTCTAGCTTTGTTCGTGAGACGAACAAGGCGATTCAGTTCTTCCGAGTGGATACCGATAGAGGCGAGGATCCGTTGATCATCGCTGAAATCGTGACAAGGATCGTTGGAGTATCGTCAAATAATCAAGGACGTCGATATACGAGCTTTGACTACGGTATGTTTTTGAAACCTAACCTGATCGTGGTGTTTTTCTCGCTTGGATCTTGGATGGGTTTTGTCGAGTTTTGTTTTGAATATCCGCTGCGCATGTCTACAGTAGACACATATGAACTCGTTATTTCCCTTCAGTGGTACCAAAGACAGCTTGCGAGAACCCCGACTGGGTTTTAAGGCCGAGCATATACTTTGCAAAATATATGATAATTTGCTTGTTTTTCGGCTTAGTAGTTTTTATTTTATATATATGAGATATGTGCAATCTTATATGCAGAAATTTCTTATGATGAAATTCAATGTGTAGGAATTCTATAGGATAGAATTTGATGTGCAAAATTGTTTATGCAGAATTCATTTATGCCGAATTTTGTATGGGCATAATTTTGTATATAGGAACATGTAATGTTTGACATCATGTTTTAAGTTAGTATGCTATCTTGTATATGTTGAAATTTATGTTTTCAAATCTCTCACTTAAATATTAAGTCTAGCTTTCCAATGCATTACCCTCATCAAGGCTTAGATCGAACCAATGTAGGTTCGCCAAAGCGAAGTGCATGGTTCTATCCGGGTGAGGCGCGAAGGACAATTGTGATGTCCACCGGTTAATCCATTGGGTTTGACTTAACTAGTTGATCTTGATAGGATCAAGAAACTAGAGGCTAAAGAGTTGGTTTATTCATAAAATGAATATTACTAACTAACCAAGAGTTGTATGTGATGCAACTGGTAAAGTGTTACCTTGCTAAATAACCAAGTCTTGGGCGATCAGCCAAAGCTGACTCAGGATGAGGTGAAATATGAATCTTGGCCCACTAGAGAACTCCGAAGTAGAGTTCTTCGAAATTGATATTGAGGGTCATTAATTTTGTTAAAATAGTGGGAGTTACATTTGATAGAAGTCCTTATTGAATGTTTTTCTATTATGAGCATGCTATTTATTTTGCATATCTTTAATTTTGTAGATCATCTATGGCTTCGAATTCTAGTAGTGCCCTGTCACTACGATCTGTCCTTGAGAAGGACAAACTCAATGGGATTAATTTCCTAGACTAGTACAGAAATCTTAGGATTGTCCTGAAGCAAGAAAGGAAACTTTATGTCCTAGAGGCAGCCCTTCCTGAACCACAAGTTGCAAATTCCCCTAGAGCTGACAAGGATGCTTATAAGAAGCACCAGGATGATGCTCTTGATGTTTCTTGTCTTATGCTTGCCACTATGACCTCTGAGCTTCAGAAGCAACATGAGGAACTGGGTGCTTTCGATATGATCGAACACCTGAAACAATTATATCAAGGGCAGGCTAGGCAAGAAAGGTATGATGTAACTAAAGCCTTGTTTCAATGTAAGATGGCAGAAGGAACTCCAGTGGGAACTCATGTGCTCAAAATGATTGGCTATATTGAGAGCCTTTCAAAACTGGGTTTTCCTTTAAGCCAAGAGTTGGCTACAGACATAGTCCTGCAATCGTTGCCAGAGAGCTATACACAGTTTGTTATGAACTATAATATGAATGAGATTGACAAACCTCTGCCAGAGTTGCTTAGCATGTTGAGAACAGCTGAAGCAAACATGAAGAAGTCCAAGCCCACAGCATATTGATGGTGCAAAAGAAGAGTTCTAAGGGCAAAGGCAAAAGGCAAGGACAACTCTATCAAAGGGAAGTCAAGGCCGGCTGCCTCATTGAAGCCTAAGGGTGGTGTGGCTAAGGAAGGACAGTGCTTCCATTGCAATGGGGTTGGCCATTGGAAGCGCAACTGCAAACTCTACCTAGAAGAAGTCAAGAAAAGGAAGCAAAGTGAGACTGATGCTTCAGGTATTTTTGTTATAGAAGTCAATTTATCTGCTTCTACATCTTCAGTATTAGATACTGGATGTGGTTCACACATCTGTGTTAATGTCTGAGGAAATTTGAAAGAAAGTAGATATCTGGCTAAAGGTGAAGTGGACCTACAAGTTGGAAATGGAGCAAGAGTTGCTGCAATAGCTGTAGGAACACGAATTTTGAACTTGCCTAGTGGATTTGTATTAGAATTAAAAGAATGCTACTGATTACCTTCTATTACTAGAAATATCATCTCAGTTTCTTGTCTGGACAGGATGGGTTTTGAACTCAAAATAAAGGACAAATGTTGCTCTTTTTATATGCATGATATTTTCTATGGATATGCACGGTTAATTAATGGTCTTTATATTCTAGATATGGACATACCCATTTATAACATTAATGCTAAAAGGATTAAACCTAATGATTTAAATCCTACATACCTTTGGCATTGTCGTTTGGGCCATATAAATGAGAATCGTATCTCACAACTCCATAAAGATGGGCTGTTAGAATCATTCGATTTAGAATCATATGATACATGCGAACCTTGTTTATTGGGAAAGATGACTAAAGCCCCCTTTACAGGTAAAGGAGAAAGGGCTAGTGTTCTATTAGGCCTTATACATACTGATGTATGCGGTCCCATGAACACACAAGCTAGAGGTGGGTTTTACTACTTCATTACCTTCACTGATGATTTCAGTAGGTATGGATTTGTCTATCTGATTAGACACAAATCTGAGGCTCTTGAAAAGTTCAAGGAATATAAAAATGAGGTAGAAAACCCGACTTGGCAAAAGTATTAAGATGCTTCCGACGTGATCAAGGTGGAGAATACTTAAGCCATGAGTTTCTCGACTTTCAAAAAGAGTGTAGGATAGTCTCACAGCTTACTCCTCCAGGAATACCTCAATGGAATGGTGTATCTGAAAGGAGAAATCGGACTTTGTTGGACATGGTTCGGTCCATGATGAGTCATGCAGATCTCCCTATTTCATTTTGGGGACATGCCTTGGAAACTGCTGCTTTCACACTTAATCGTGTTCCATCTAAATCAGTTACAAAGACACCATATGATATATGGACTGGGAGGCGTCCTAGTATGTCTTTCATTAGAGTCTGGGGATGTGAGGCTTATGTCAAACGTCAGACGTCAACTAAGCTTGAACCCAAATCTTATAAGTGCATATTTGTAGGATACCCTAAACTCACTAAAGGGTATTCCTTTTATGTTCCCAACGAAACAAAGTGGTTGTGGCTCGGACATGTGTCTTTCTTGAGAAAGAGTTTGTTTCTAGAAAGACTAGTGGGAGTAAGGTTGAACTTCAGGAAGTTCTGGAACCTCAAATGAGCATAGATTCTATGATGGAACCTGAACTAGTACCACAAGTCGTTGTGAAATATGAACCGGCTCAAGATACACATGAACCACGTAGATCCTCAAGAACACCTCGTGTACCCGCGAGATATGGATTTCTCGTGACACAGCATGGTGATGTTTTACTTATGGATCAGGATGAGCCTACATCTTATGAAGAAGCGATGGCGAGTCCAGACTCTGAGAAATGGCTTGAGGCCATGAGATCCGAAATGGAATCCATGTACACTAACCAGGTATGGACCTTGGTTGATCCACCTGAAGGTGTTAGACCTATTGGGTGCAAGTGGGTCTTCAAGAAGAAGACT
Source organism: Dioscorea zingiberensis (assembly GCA_026586065.1). NCBI lineage: Eukaryota > Viridiplantae > Streptophyta > Magnoliopsida > Dioscoreales > Dioscoreaceae > Dioscorea > Dioscorea zingiberensis. Next base: position 25,619,904 of record CM048825.1, on the reverse strand, counting down.
GACATGGATGGAAATGTTCATACCTATAAAGGGCGGTTGGTTGCAAAGGGTTTCAAGCAAATTCATGGTATAGACTATGATGAAACCTTTTCTCCAGTTGTGATGATAAAATCCATCAGGATTCTCCTTGCTATAGCTGCATATCATGATTATGAGATCTGGCAGATGGATGTCAAAACAGCTTTCCTTAATGGAAACCTAGATGAGGATGTGTATATGACACAACCTGATGGTTTTGTCGTTCCAAAGGAAGCTGGAAAGGTGTGCAAGCTACAAAGGTCCATTTATGGACTAAAGCAAGCTTCTCGAAGTTGGAACATACGTTTTGATAATGCAATCAAATAGTTTGGCTTCATTAAAAACGAAGACGAGCCCTGTGTATACAAAAAGGTTAGTGGGAGCACAATTGTCTTCCTGGTATTGTACGTAGATGACATACTACTCATTGGGAATGAGATTCCTATACTACAGTCTGTTAAAGCATGGTTGGGAAAGTGTTTCTCAATGAAGGATTTAGGCAAGGCATCCTATGTGTTAGGAGTTAAGATCTATAGAGATAGATCTAGAAAACTGCTTGGCTTGAGTCAAGGTACATACATAGATAAAGTATTAAATCGGTTCAGTATGCAGGAATCCAAGAAAGGTTACTCGCCCATGTCTCATGGGATTACTCTTTCGAAGGGTATGAGTCCTTCTACTCCAGAAGAGAGAAAGCGTATGAATAAGATTCCATATGCCTCTGCCATTGAATCCATTATGTATGCTATGCTATGTACTCGTCCAGATGTTTCCTACGCTTTAAGTATGACTAGCAGATACCAGTCTAATCCAGTTGAACGTCACTGGATTGCAGTCAAGAACATTCTCAAGTACTTAAGAAGAACTAAGGATATGTTCTTGATCTATGGTGGTGAAGAAGAGCTCTCTGTAAAGGGTTATAAAAATGCTAGCTTTCAAACTGACCATGATGACTATAGATCGCAGTCAGGCTATGTTTTTTGCCTGAACACTGGTGCTATATGTTGGAAGAGTTCCAAACAAGAGACAGTAGCTGATTCTACTACAGAGGCTGAGTATATTGCAGCCAGTGAGGCTACAAAGGAAGCTGTTTGGATCAAAAAGTTTGTGACTGAACTAGGAGTGGTTCCTAGCATAGTCGACCCTATTGAAATCTTTTGTGATAACAATGGGGCTATAGCACAGGCTAAGGAACCTAGATCCCATCAGAGATCCAAACACATACTTCGGCACTACCATCTCATTCGAGAGATTGTGGACAGAGGAGATGTTAAGATATGCAAAGTGCCAACAGATGATAACATTGCTGATCCATTGACCGAGCCTCTGACGCAGCAGAGACATGATCATCACACTAGTTCCATGGGTATTAGATACATTAGAGATTGGTCCTAGTGCAAGTGGGAGAATTGTTGGTATATGCCCTAGAGACCAATCATGAGATGATTAATTTTGTGCATTTTCATGTTTATTTATAAGGGTTTTTTTTTTCCATTGTTATGCTTTACTTGATATCTGCGTAGTATAAGTATTGATAATAATGTCCTTAGAATAGTTTACTATTCTTAAATTGTCCCTAGTCAAGTATCATTGAGGAATCAAGGACAACAATGATGCACGTGAGACTAGTATGTGTAGTGGCTGATGATAAGAGTTGTCATGGACATGAGATGTCAAGTCAACACGTGAGTATAAGTTGTAGAGCTTATGCTGGATAGACCCGTCATGAGAATTGCTACATTGATCGTTATATGAATGTCATAAGCGATTCTCATAAGTGGTTAAAGAAGTATATGATCCTTAGACTTGAGGTCACCATGGATTCTTACATGGCAAGTTTCATACTTTGATATAACCAAACGTTACCCGTAACAAGGTGAACTATAAAGGTTGTGATTGGGTATGTCATAAAACATGTAGTAGAATGTGAGTGATCAAGATAGGATTTGTCCATCTTATATAACAAGAGTGATATTAGGGCCTCTTGATGAGTGAGACTAAGAAGTGTGTGGCCACCCCAGGTGAATCAGTATGGGATATTGATGTCACTTGTTTTCGTTAGTCTACTTGGGATCAAGAAACATATTGATTGAATTATACAAGTATGACTAATCCATGACTTGTATTCAATCAAAGATATCAAGGACAAAGGGATACTGGATACTCGGTATTAATCACAAGAACAGGTTATGTCTTTCATGACATTCTTGCGGTTTGGGTAGCAATGATGTGTTGCTAGACACCGCTCATTGCTTATGATATTAAAATGAGTTTTATTTCATTGCCAACATCATAAGAACCTATTGGGTGACACTCAAAGGTTGATCTGGATTTGGAACTCCATTGACTGAGGCATGTTTTGAAAGTCAGAATAGTATAAGTATACAAGAGGGTCTTGTACATTGTCAAAACACTAATCCTACTTTGGAAATGGTTCATAAAATAAGAGCACATATATGTATGTGGATATATGGGTTGGGCCTCCATTTGATGGAATCCTAATTAATTCTATGTTCTAATTGTGTTGGACACAAAGAATAAAAAGAAGTTGGGCCCAACCACATATAGATATGCTATATAGTGAAGATATAAGTAGGCTTATATAACTCCTACTAAACTTCAAGATAAAGGACAGGTTTTTCTTCTTCTTCTTCTAGAGAGAAAGAGAGGACGATTTCTTTTATTTAAGAGGGTGGTTTCCAATAGTTGGATAACCATTGAAGGAGTGTTTATGTTGAGTTATTAACGTAAGTACTTCTAAACCTCAACATTAAGTACCGTTTCTCTTCCTCTTCTTCAAGAGAAAGGACCGTTTCTCTTCCTCTTCTTCAAGAGAGGACAAGTTCCTTGGTTTGAAAGGCAAGGAAAGAAAAGAAAAGAAAAGGAAAGAGAAAGAGAGAGAGAGAGAGAGAGGATTATTTGAGAAGAATGGTTTTCCAATAGTTGGATAACCATTTTAGGAGGTTTGATGTTGGGTTCTAATACAAGGCCATCAATGTCAGTTCTTCGATTATGAGCTAGCACCAAAAAGTCGAAGAATCAAAAGTTCTAGCTTTGTTCGTGAGACGAACAAGGCGATTCAGTTCTTCCGAGTGGATACCGATAGAGGCGAGGATCCGTTGATCATTGCTGAAATCGTGACAAGGATCGTTGGAGTATCGTCAAATAATCAAGGACGTCGATATACGAGCTTTGACTACGGTATGTTTTTGAAACCTAACCTGATCGTGGTGTTTTCTCTCTTGGATCTTGGATGGGTTTTGTCGAGTTTTGTTTTGAATATCCGCTGCGCATGTCCACAGTAGACACATATGAACTCGTTATTTACCTTCACTTAACCCCTTTTCCCCCAAAAATCTCTCCTCACTCTCAAACCTCCAAACCAAGAAACCGATGCATTGCTCATCGTCAGCTCGTTGCGTTGCTACTCGTTGGCTCACCAGCATACTACTCATTGTTGGCTCGCTGCCTCGCTGCTGATTACCCGGGTATATTTCTTCTGGTTTTAGGGTTTCGTTCCCATTCTTCATATCATTTCATTCTTTTAGCTTATATATATATATATATATATATATATATATATATATATATATATATATATTCCAATTTTTCTGTTGTCTGCCCACTTCCTCCTTTCGTGGTTTGGTTGAAAGTTGCCCCCTTTTTCGGAGGAGCTTCTTTATTGGTTTATTGTGTACCAACAGGTGCATAATGATTGGTTAGGGTATTATTCATGTTGATTATTGGGTGGCAATTAAGTTGTTTCTGAGAGGATTTCAGGGTTTTATTCATGTTGATTATTGGTTGGCAGATTTCTTACTTTTTATACATTTGGTGAAGCTAGATCCTGTCAATTATGGGGTCAAACAATGTTTTAGATGCTCGCGAGATGAAGAATTTCAAAGGCTATCTACAGAGAAAGGGAAAAGGCAGTAGGTTAGTAATTTACCCTACTAATTTATTAATTATTGTTTAAGAATTTGTGAAGAATTTTAATAGAGACAATCCTCAATTTCCAATATTACAGAATATGAGGAGGAACCCAACCATGCATTTGATCTAAAATTGCATTACAATGGAGATATGGGAAATAGGGGTATTTTAATGGGAGTTATTTTTGTTTTAATCTTCAGGGCTCTAGTGGAGCATCAATTCCAACTGAGAGATGTAATGCCTTTGCTACCATAAAGATCAAGATGAGGGTTTGGGATGGGATGCGATGTAAAGTTTTTGGTATTTTTTGGTAATCCGATGCGGTATAATACTGCTTTACACGGGGGACAAATTTGAAGTTGTAAGACACTAATTAATTAATACAAATTTTTTTACAGATATCTTTGTATAGGATATGTTTATATAATGTATCTAAATGTTTTATTCTATGTGGATTTTATTGTCCAGCCTTACATAATGTTTATATAATGCAACTAAATGCATTAATAAGTTGAAAGCTTTTATATGGACAAATTTAAGATGAGGTATTATATTGAGATTTGATGTAAAGTTGAGGGACTATAATGGAAACCGCTCAAAGTTTAGGGGCTTGAACTTAAATTTATCCGAGAGATTTTAGGAGTTGGGAGTGAGTAAGCTTGATGAGTCAACCATTTACTGTCATGTCAGTAGTTTTTAACTGGTAATCGGCTATGTGTACTTTTTTTAAAAAATTATAACTATGTATGTTGGATGATTTTTTTTATTACAAAATTAAGATGAATGGTTTTAATGAGATCGGCCCAAAGTTGAGGGACTTTTTGAGTATTTAACCCTTTTAGTTTATAATATGCATTCAATTAAAATGTTTGCAGGGGGTATGTATGCAATTACAAGGTTTTACAAGGAACCCATAGGGTAAATTCTATGAGACCTTGGGGTCTAGCCCAAGGCTTTTTGCCTTGGCCTACACCTTGGGTGTGGTTGTAGGTTGGGGGTAGGGGTCGACATGGGCCGGGTGGCCCATGGGCTGGCCGAACCCAACCCAAAAACAAATAGGGTCTGGGCTTAGGAAAATGACCTGAAAGGTGGGTTGGGCTAAACTAAGCATGCCCAATTATATTTCGGGCTGGGCTTGGGTTATATAGATTTTAGCCCAAACCAGCCCAGCCAGGCCAGAATAAATAAATAAAATTATATATATATATTATGTAGGTTATTGACTTCTTTAAGCTATTATGGTGGGATTTAAGAGTCAATGTCATTGCAATCTTATGTAGTATTTGTTTTATGGAACAATTGGTGTCTCTTTGCAAGCTTACGTAGTATTTGTTTGGGCAATTTGACATTTTATTCATTTTTTAATAAAATATTATTTTTTTAACCCCAGGGCCAAAGTATTTGTTAAAATGGCCCTGGGGTTGTCTACTCAGCATTTCCAAATGCTGACTAGGATCATAAAATAATAAAATATTATTTCAGGGATTTAATTGCAAAAAATTAAAATCCTTTTTATTCTTTTCAATTAACCCTCTCTCTTCACCTCCCCCCACCAGCCGCCGACTTCACCTCCCCCACCCATCAGCCGAGCACCCCGATCGACTTCCCAACCCCTCCTCAAATCGTCCAGTTTGAACAGATCCGTGGCCGGCGAGCAAGCGGAGCAAGATGGCGAGGGAGGTGTTGAAGAAGAAAGTTCCCATCCTCGCGAGATCTCATTTGCCTTGAGTCGGGGGCGATCGTCTCCCGTGAAACACCTCGCCACCCGCGACCCTTCGAGCAGCTCGACGTCGCACGAAAGATCACGTCCATTTCCCTCGCCACCCACATGTATTTTTGGCTCTTCTTGCTCTGAACTTGATGTTGTTCCTTTCCTTGTGTTCCCTTGAGATATTTGTAACATGATGTTTGCCAAAATCAATTTTTTAGTTCTGTTATTGATTTGAGCTTCATAATTTCATGAATTTTGTAACATGATGCCTTGAGATATTTGTAAAGTGGATGATATTTGCTTCCGAAAAAGAAATTTTATGGTTCTAATATGTTGTGACAAGTATTTTTCCATTAACATATAGAAGATACTAATTCTTGAATCATAATGTATCTTAAATAACTAGAAAATTTTTGGTAAAGTTTGAGCTGTGTGAGCTTCGTTTCATTTCTGCTCACTGACCATTCAACTGCTTGATTTTGTATGACCAAATATGGGGATACAGGCCTGCTTACACATATTGCTTATTATGAAACATTGTTTGTAACATGAATACATTGTAGAATAAAATGTAACCTAGGCTTTGTTGAGGACACTATGATGAACATTTTGAATAACTAACCCTTATTGAGTATAATCATATGAGAACATTTTGGCTAGCTTTGAGATTATAAGATTACGCTTACATTGATTATTGAGGATATTCATGAGGACAATATGATATGAATATTATTGGTTATTCTATATGTAAAGTTTTCATTATTTGGATATTTCAGCTTGGGTGAACCGATTTGCTTTTGCTTTTGCTTTTTAATAAAAGAGGATAGTGCACCTCTATTTTGCTTTTGCTTTATTTACCCTTTTTTTGTTGTATTTTGATTTTTTTTTTAAAATTTATTGTAGGGGAATTGAGTGTGAAGGTGGATCGGAGGAACATCGATCTCAACACTCCCCTATTGAAGCATTCAGCTACTGAGCAGCGACAAAGAAGCAAAATAAATAACATGCAAGTGTTTTTTCTTTCTTTATTTGTTTTTTTTGTTTGTTTGTAATTATGAGTGATATATGTTCTTTAAATAATCTACATGTTTTCTATCTGCATGTGTTTGTTTTGTGTCTAGTTTTAATTTATTAGTATTTTTTTCATAATAACATAATTGAATTTATGGATTTATGAATGATTAGGATGGATGACAATCAAGTGACAGTGTTAATATGTTGGGGGGGAGATCTAAGGGAGTCAGAGAGAGGCCCTGAATACTATGGTGGCCATAAAACTGTTTTAGGTGTTGACAAGTCTAGCACATTAAGTGACTTGGAGGTTAAGATTTCCAATACAATCCTTTTCAACTTAAATGCGAATGAAATGGAAATCAAGTGCAGATGGCCTCTTGTGTAGCAAACTGACGTTGTAGTAGATATAAAGAGCAATGAAGCAACATCGTTGATGTTGAAGTTGCCTTGCACACCAATTTTATATGTGGGTAAAGGAAGCTCGCGAAGAATTCCAACAATCAATAGTGTTCATCATGCTCTCCAACAGGAACATCATGTTGGATATAGAACAAGCCAAGATGACATTGATCGGATTAGCAATACCCAGTAAGTAATCAAAGTTGTTTCTTACAACATATTTAGTATACAATTTGAAATAACATGACTATAATTTGTAATTAAGATTGTGCATTTTTTTTTCTACAGAACTTTACAACCATCACAAACAGTGTTTCATATAGCAACACAGACAACAACCTATGAGGGTGGACTAACCGTATGCAATGAGAGTGGTCCATCTAACATTCACTGGGGATATAATGAAGATAATGACATTGATGAGGGACCTAATGAAACTCAAAATCTAGAAGATGATGATAATATACAAGAAGATAGAGGATCCTCATATAGCGACAGTGATGATGAAGATGGGCTTCCCACCGATGTGCAAGATGGTGTGATAGTAGAGGAAGCCATGGAGACAACGGTTCCAGATATAGAGCAAGGGGCAAATATTGTGTCAAATGAATACACACAATTTGAACCCGTTCCGGGTATTGAGCCAATCGAAGAATGGTATGACGCTATGGTAATTGATGATGGTGATGTTCAAGGGTTAGATGGAGAAGCTGGTGATCTCAACTTTAATAATTGGGTTGGTCGTTCTTTCACAATAAAAGAACAATTAATAGATCTATTAAGTCGTTGGTCTATAAAAAAGGCGGTTGAGTTTTCATGTATCAAAAGTAACAAGCAAGATGGACAATTAGATGTGTTCACGAAGACTGTGCATGGCGTCTTCACGCTTCAGTTTCATCAAAGGATGGCCTGTGGGTTGTGAAAACTTGCCCAAGAAATCATAGTTGCGTCAACCAGGCTCTTCGTGCCGATAGTCGACAATGTTCTGCAAAGATAATTTGTGATCTGATCTTCCCCACATTGAAAGCCAGTCTTAATCTAAGTATACCACAAGTGCAAGCTATGGTACAAAAGGCATATCAGGTTGATGTTGGTTATCACAAGGCATGGAAGGGGAAGAATAAAGCAATAAAACGCATATTTGGTTCGTGGGAGCAGTCGTATGCAGACTTGAGGAAATATTTTGGAGCACTAGTTATTTGTAATCCAGGGACAGTTGTTAACTTTGATTCTGAATGGAGTCCAGGGTGGGAAAGATTCAAGAGGGTTTTTTGGTCTTTTGGTCCATGTATTAGTCGATTTAACTTTTGTCGTCCAGTGCTCTCAGTTGATGGGACATTCTTGCATGGCAAATACAAAGGTACATTATTGATAGCGACAGGTCAAGATGCAGAAGATCATTTATTTCCTTATGCATATGCCGTGGTTGAAAGTGAAAATAGAGAAAGTTGGACTTGGTTTTTAGAAAATGTTCAAAGGACTTTACATTCAAGTCGGCCAATGTGCATTATCTCTGATCGGTTCAAAGGCCACATAAATGTTGTCAAGCAAGCTTTTCCTCCACAACATGGTCACGTGCATCGCTACTGTTTACGACACCTCACTGACAACTTCCTCCAAGCCTGCAAGAATAAATCAAATTCAGACCTTTTCTGGAAGGTATCAACAACAATATCTACTCAGAAATTTGAGGAGTTGTTCAACAAACTAACCGAACGATGTCCCATATTTACCGAATTTGCATCATCTATTGGTCCTAAACACATGTGGTCAATGGCACATGATGGCGGAAGACGATGTGGGCGTCATAGCACCAACTTATGTGAAAGCTTCAACTCTGTTTTAAAAGGTGCTCGTGGTTTGCCAATTAGAGCATTAGTATCTGCCACTTTTCATCGGTCAGTAATGCATTACTTTAAGAACCGAGAGCTCGGATTTGCTATGGATAGTACCCTCACTACTAAACAAGAGACGAAGTTGCGTGATAGTATCGGAAAAGCAAGACACTTGAGGGCGCGACGCTTCAACCATAACGAGTTTCAAGTTACTGACTGTTCTAATGAGTCGGCAATGGACTATGAACTTATTGTCAATGGTATTGATTCTACATGCACATGCGGGTTTATGGTGGCTCGGCGATTCCCGTGTGTGCATATTTTGAGGGTGTGCAGTTCTGCAAATACAAATATTAGTCCATATGTGTTTTGTCCTCCTTGGTACACTGTTGATTGGTACAGGAATACATATGCGCCATGTTTTCATCCTGTACCTAGTTCACAATTTTGGCAACTTCGTGCTCGGTCCAAAATGGTTCCTCCGATTAGGCGCCCGCTCTTGGGCGACCAAAGGTCAAACGCAATCGCATGCACATGGATAGGATTGTCGACCCAAGTAAGAAAAATCTTTGTTCTTTATGCAAACAAACGGGACATAATAGAACCACTTGTGGGAGACAAGTTAGAGATACAAGGTGGTTAGTATTTAATGTCTTCTCTTTAAATAGTATTTAATAATTTGTGTATTACATTATAGACAATATGCTATGCATTTGAGTTTTATTATATGTTTTATTTTTTGTGTCGCTAACGTCCATGTTTTTTGTCATTTTAGATATGGAGTTTCCATTTTGTGATTGCTAGTGTGAGCATTACTTTCATGTTACAATGGTAATTCCTTCCACCCTACAACCCACTCTATCAATATACTTAAAACGGTTTTACCTGAATTATTCCCCTGCTTTGTTGATGCAGTCCTCTACCTGAAGCAAGGACTTGGCAACCAACTCCCAAGATGGTGAACTTTGATTTCACACTGAAGCCTGCCTTTGTATCTGATTTCATTTTCTTGTTTGCTATTGTTTAGCAGTACTCCTTCAACAATGTTTTAATTAACCTATGAGAAAATTGTTAAAAACTCTTGGAAGTTTCAAGTGTTGGAATACATGTATGTTGTCGCGTGCATGATATTGGAGGGTGTGTGTATCAGTTTGACATGTTATATAATCTATTGTTTTAGCTTTTCAATGAATGTGGTGAAATCAGGTTATATAATATTGTGCCTTTTATTTTGATTCCAGTAGTTGCCTAAGATCTTACTCAATTATGGATTCACTTTGATGTATTTGAACTTTTGCATTTTGATATAACTGTAACAAACAAGATTTATGTGATATCTTGTCTGATAAAACATCTATGCTTGCTGAAAGCATCAGAATACTCCCATTTGCTAGTGTCACTGAATCAGTATGTGAAAACAAGGTTGCTTGCAGTCCATGAACATTCCATAGCCTATTTCATAGCCTACTCAAAACTGACAAAAGAATTTTAAGACTTCACAAACTTTATAGCCTATTTCATTAGAAGAAAAATGTCATGCAAATAATATAGGATAATATTTAAACAATACTGTTCCAACAAGAGGGGGCATTTCCCTCATTTAATCAAGTAATTTTACAGTAGAATCACACAAGAAGCAAAGACAAATACTAAAAATATTACAACTACAACAATGCAGAAGCAAACATTATCAAGTAATCTCCCAAGCATCGATAAATTTTGGTGCTTGTAAGCTTGTTTTTTCGCTTCATAGTCATATATGTGGTCATCTTAATTTGGTTATTTGAATCACGCATCACTTGAACCTTTCCCTTCTCTCCCAATACAACATACTTTGCTGCCTTCTCAGGTCCTGAAATAGCAAGAAATGGTTTTCAAACTATGGTTAGAACACATTTAAACTACAAAATCAAGATACCATATCCACACAGCACTCTAAATATGATTGGGGAAAAATAAATACTATACACACTTGCAACTTGATTGGGATTAACAATACTATACGCACTACAAAATAAATACTATATTGTACAAAATCAATATTTACATGGTTGTGTCTACCAAAAACTACACCATACAAAATTATGAATACTATACACACTTGCAACTTGATTGGGATTAACAAGGATTACTGTGAGAATATTGATTGAAAACCAACCTCCCTAAAAAATAACTGTTTTTCTTGGACAAACACTAATATACATTTAGTAAATTCCAATCAAGGGAAAACTAAAATCATTGAATTCACAAAAAAATAAGATACAATCATCCATTTTTTGGCTCCACTAAATACTCAGATTTCATCCAAAATAATATTCATATCATATTGTCCTCATGAATATCCTCAATAATCAATGTAAGCGTAATCTTATAATCTCAAAGCTAGCCAAAATGTTCTCATATGATTATACTCAATAAGGGTTAGTTATTCAAAATGTTCATCATAGTGTCCTCAACAAAGCCTAGGTTACATTTTATTCTACAATGTATTCATGTTACAAACAATGTTTCATAATAAGCAATATGTGTAAGCAGGCCTGTATCCCCATATTTGGTCATACAAAATCAAGCAGTTGAATGGTCAGTGAGCAGAAATGAAACGAAGCTCACACAGCTCAAACTTTACCAAAAATTTTCTAGTTATTTAAGATACATTATGATTCAAGAATTAGTATCTTCTATATGTTAATGGAAAAATACTTGTCACAACATATTAGAACCATAAAATTTCTTTTTCGGAAGCAAATATCATCCACTTTACAAATATCTCAAGGCATCATGTTACAAAATTCATGAAATTATGAAGCTCAAATCAATAACAGAACTAAAAAATTGATTTTGGCAAACATCATGTTACAAATATCTCAAGGGAACACAAGGAAAGGAACAACATCAAGTTCAGAGCAAGAAGAGCCAAAAATACATGTGGGTGGCGAGGGAAATGGACGTGATCTTTCGTGCGACGTTGAGCTGCTCGAAGGGTGGCGGGTGGCGAGGTGTTTCACGGGAGACGATCGCCCCCGACTCAAGGCAAATGAGATCTCGCGAGGATGGGAACTTTCTTCTTCAACACCTCCCTTGCCATCTTGCTCCGCTTGCTCGCCGGCCACGGATCTGTTCAAACTGGACGATTTGAGGAGGGGTTGGGAAGTCGATCGGGGTGCTCGGCTGATGGGTGGGGGAGGTGAAGTCGGCGGCTGGTGGGGGGAGGTGAAGAGAGAGGGTTAATTGAAAAGAATAAAAGGGATTTTAACTTTTTGCAATTAAATCCCTGAAATAATATTTTATTATTTTATGATCCTAGTCAGCATTTGGAAATGCTGAGTTGTAACGCCCCGAATTGTCTGAATGATGATAATGATAATAAGTAAGAAAATTTGGAACAATGATGGGGTTAAATAACGCGGATAATGAAATAGTCAACTTTAGCACTATACCGGGAGTAATCGGGCGTTAGTGGAATCAAACTCGATTAATATTAAAGAGAAATGTAATTAGGAGGTAGTCAAACAATAGTTCCAGGGTCCGATAATTGAGGGAGGAAACGACAAGGTTTAGAGTCCCGGTAAGTAAGCTGACCAAGTCAAAGGCCGGTATTCGTGGATGCAGTGGTGACCGAACTCGGGGACCGTGACAATGGTAATGTGGGAGATTGTATCATACATTATAAAATAAGGAAAAGAAAAGAAAAAGAAAAAGGAAAAGAATTAAAGGAAAAGAATAAAGAAAAGAAAAAGAGAAAAGAAAAAGAAAGTAATAATTAAAGTTTGTAAAAAAATATATAATAAAATAAAATTTAAAAAAAATAAATAAATAAAAATAGAAAGAAGAGGGCAGCTGGGTTATAAGAGGGAGAGAAACTATCTCCCTCGTGAACCGCTGCCCCCTCTTCCATTTCGCTCTCTCTCTCTCTCACAAGCACGCTTGGCACACCTTGGTCGGCTTGGCGCCATGCTGGGCCTCACCACCACCGGAAGCCGGTGAGCTCCGGCGAGCACCTCACGGCAGGCGCTTCCTCGACTGGCCAAGGCCGCCCACTTGTCGACGCCGGAGTCAGGGAGCTCCGGCGAGCTTCCTCCCTGTCGTCTTCCCTCTTCAAGTGCTATTCCCCGTTGTGCGACCTCAGGCCGGCCAACCCTACACCGGCGAAGTGAGAACCTAGATGTTGAATGTGTTTAGGGTTCATGATGTTAATGTTTTGGGACTGAAATTTGGGATGTATTAAGGGGGGGAAAGTGAAGAGATTAGTTGTGGGGAAGATGATAGGGGGTATGAATGAGTTTAATTACAGTTTGGTGAATGTTTGTATGAGTTTCGGCCCCTATAAAATAGGGGGAACCTTGCCGAAATTTCAGTTAGACTAGTGTCGGGCTGCCCCTTCTCGGGATGAATTCATACGATATCTCCCGATCGGGAGTGTAAATAGTCGTTGGAAAGGTCCTCGAAAGGACCTCGCCAAGAACGTAATGCTTAATTGACATGATCGAGCAACCGGATCTACGGTTAGGAACGGTTCTAGATGACAATGCTTTAATTGTGTCTCGGGGTATGTTATTAATACGAACTATAAATTAAGTACGGAATTTGACCGTATTTCGTATGCCCTTCCATAGGAAAGGAGAAGGAAGTACTTGGAGACGCGACGGAGCTGAGCCAGTCTTGAACCACGAAGGACGACGGGTGAGTGGTCCTCTCTGTATATTCTTAGTTGAAGCATGTATTTCTTGAATGGTTTACTCGGGCTTTTATATGATTTTGTTATCGGTTTGTGACTTGCCGATGGGTTTTCCGATACTAGAAAGTAGATCTTTGCTTGTTGAATGCTACTAATGTTGGGATAGCCTGAGCATGTATATGTGGAACCTTAATTTGTCAGAATTGGATAAGTACATATCAGGGACTGCATCCTAGCTAGACATATACGAATGATCCGTGGGCCGTGGGCCCTAAGTCAAGTATGCGATATTGGGTCGGTGGAAGGGGTTTGTTTTAAATATCGTCTCGTGTACACACTTGTTTTCAAAACTGTTTTTCATAGAAAACCCTTCCCGATTTTGGAAGGCCCGTGTCGATATGGGAGCCTTGAGGCTTGGCTGTGAGTAGTTTTTGAATGCAGGGGATACCTTTGGTGTCAAGTTACTTGAGAAGGCTGGAGTTCATTCCGAGGTAGTCGAACTAGAGGTGTTTGTCACCGGATATGAGACCCGTGTGTACACACATATGTTTTGATATGCTTTTACTGATGGTATGCTTGATGCTTGTAGTTGTATATGAATTTCTCGGAGTTTCAGTTTGCTTGGCATGTTAGATCCAATGTATAGTATTTATGTTGATCCCATGTTGGTTTCGCGTATGTATTCGCATATTATTATCTTTATCAGTATAGTGCTTTGATGGGAGACAGGTAGGTGATTACCTGACAGATTGGTCCATACTCACTGGGCTCGAGTAGCTCACCACTCTTGCATTTTTATTTTACAGGAAATAAGTGGGGATGGGGTAGATTTCCGTGACGGCAAGTGGCGGGGTCAGAGATGCGGTAGTGGCTTTGGTGTCCCTTAGGAGGCAATTTGCTTGTTATGTTGGTTAATATGCAGGTGTAATTTGCATGTTACCTAAACCCAGTCGCTAATCTGGGGAATGATGTATTATATGACTCATCTCTATGGTTGAGCCTATGGTGATGATATATTTATATATCGCTGTACTTCTAGTTCTGTTTTAAACTAGCATAATAGGTATAAGTACATGATTTGTCAATAGCCTTGGGCCCAGGACACTCTGCTGGGCTGGCGGTGTAGCACCCACTTCTGTTAGAAGACGGGTGTTACATGAGTAGACAACCCCAGGGCCATTTTAACAAATACTTTGGCCCTGGGGTTAAAAAAATAATATTTTATTAAAAAATGAATAAAATGTCAAATTGCCCTATTTGTTTTATGGAACAATTAGTGTTTTATTAAGAATGTTGAACTTGTTCTTGATGTAATGTTTGTGTGTGAAATTATGTAATACTTATTTGTGTAGTACTTTTTTGAACCACTTGTGTTATTTATGTTCTACTTGTTTATATAGTATTCTAATATATGTTTTATTTAATTATTTATATTATTAGTAAAAAATAAAATTATTTTATTTTTGGGTTAGACTAGGATGGGCCTGGACCAAACAAGATTCTGATGGGCCGGGTTTGGGCTAACAAAATTTGACCCGAAAGTGGCCTAGTCCAGCCCAACCCAAACACATGGGCTGGTTTTTTGAGTCTAGCCTATCCCAGACCCTGCCCAGCCTAACCCATGTCCAACCCTAGTTGGGGGTCTATTGTTTTTTGGGGTTTTTGGGTTTTTTTTTGGGGGCCAAAGGAACCCAAGGCCCCAAGGTCTCATAGCAGGCACCATGCAATATAAAAACCAATATATATATATATATATATATATATATATATATATATATATCCTTTTGAAATTGGTAATTACTTCAGGACTCATGTAAAAAGTAAGAGATACTAATGAAAACATTAATAATTCTTCTAAAATACTTATGAAAGAAACTTGGTTTTGTGTGATGCGTTTGTTTGACCGGATTTTCAAATACAACGGATTTTGAATTACATTGTAGTTGCAAATCCCTTTATTTGGAAATACAGTAGAGTCAAATCCAATGTTTGGTTGGATGTATTTAAAAGTGCTGGATTTGGAATTTTGTGTTTGATTGGAGGGATATGTAAATCTAGATTTGAAAAACATGTGTTTGGTTTGATGTATTTGGAGTGCTAGATTTTACAATCCTTGTATATGGTCACTTATGGTGAGGTTACCCCCACCAATGATGATTGTTACATTTTATTAATAATAAAACCTCATTAAATTGAATAATTAATACATAATTAAAAATATATATATTTGAATAATTAATACATAATGAAGGGAATAAATCCTCATGAACAGGAATAAAAAAGCACTCTGAAGGGAATAAAAAAGCCCAGCTGCGAAGAAAAAAAAACCTATGTATCAAATTATGCACTAGCTGAAAATCACTGCATAAATAAACATAGATGAAAAATCACCTTTCCAAGAACCAGTCTCAATCGGAACAAATACATTACTGCAGAACATGGAACAAAACCAATCTGCACAAAAAATACATATGGAACACAACCAAAGTGCAAAACAAGTACATCACTGTTATAGTAGTCCAAACATGAGGGTTTTTTTTTCCTTGAATAACAAGAGAGTAATCCATCATTTTCAATCATGGAAACAACCAAACCGCAGAAAAAAAACAGGTAATCATCCTACACTTGATGGAATTACAAAAGAAAAAAAAATAGCAGTTGGAACTTAAAAAAAAAAAAGGACATTGAGCATTGCATGTGTGCCTAAGAATGGTCGCGTGACCCTCCTTGATTGGCCATTGACATAAAAAATTCTTCAACCCAATACATCCTCATGTCCTCATCTCTTGCCAAGAACGATACAGCTCTATTTTCATCGGCCATCAACCAATCATATGCCTTGTTGATATCACGGCCAGAGTAGCCATATGCTTGCAATTTCTTGCACTCATTAACTACCTCTTTTGCAAAGGATAATTTCTCACTAGCAAATGATGACTTTTCACTAGTGAAATTCATTGTTGTGAAGGCCTCCTTAATCGTGCTATTCATCTCTTGTATATCCTCAACCTCGGATATCAACTTTCTCTTTGCTTTTCTTTTCTTTTTTTTGTTTGAGTGGAAGTTGTTCTCCTTGGTTCTAAGCTTTCTGACTGCATATTAATAAGGGTTGACATATTTGCATCTTCACCCCTAATATCCTCAAAAAACATGTCATCAAGACCACCAGTTTGAGGCTCTTGACGGATGTTGATATCATCATACATATTCATGCCAATTTCATCTCCAAATTGAATAGCACGTCGTCCAGTGGCCTGATCATTGCCACAAATTTTCTCCAGCAGGTCATGATCTTCGATTGGCTTGTTTATGAATGGGTCATCTCCTAGATGGACCTAGTATACAAGAACAAATTAGTAGAGGGTTTAAAAAAAATTTCTTCAAATAAAAATATATGAAACCATAAATAAAGTAGTACCTTGATATACTCCTTATACTCTGATTCTCCCATGATTATCATTTTCAATCTATCATCCCAGCCCATTCCACTTAACTCTTTCAGTTTTTTAATTCTTACCCATCGTTCATGAATTGTCCTTAGGTGGTTAGACACATTTGCTTCAGTAACTATACTGCCAAACTCTTCCTTCATTGCCTGGCTTGCAGCATGGAGTGCTTGTGGTTTGAAGCCCTTATCGACTTTGAAGCCTTTTTCAACTTGAGAAGCCATGAATCGTATAAAGTAGCGGCTTTCAGTAGAAGTCCACCTTTTAGTGTTATTGGTTCTCTTGTTAGGGCTTCTTACTGTTGAGGTTTGGCTATCCTTTGATGCTCTTGCGCTATCCATTCCTACACATGACAAACTCATAAGCAAAATTTTTTAGAGAATAAAGTATAAACAAGTAAAACAAATGTCATCCTTGTTCATCACTTGGATTGCAGAACATTTTCATAATCATGCTCCAATTACTCAAACATATAATAGAAATCTGATTTTGTAATCGTTGGCAAACAAAAATCTTATTTTATAACCACATAGTGCAAATAACATAAGATATGTGTAATTGCAATGCCACAGTGCATATATATAGGCATGGGTGATAACCACACACTACAGATAAATGAGATGGATATTAAATAAGAAAATAATAGGTTTGTCATATCCATAATGTACTCCTTATTTGGTTGATTGATATCACACCTAACCAACAGATACAAGATAAAGCTAAAGATAAAGGAAAGAATTAAGAGTATAAAATAGGAGGTTGGACTCAGATACATGTGAAGTTAATTTTATGTCCAATCACAACAACCAACCAGATAACCAGATTCAATTTTGATGGCTGACATTAAAGAGAATAACAGGGATCAAAGATTATGTTGCATGCATCATGATGAAGGACATGAGTTAACAATGAAGAATAGAAGACCAAAGTGTTTATATGTTAGTGGTCCTTAATTATAAATAGTATTTGTGGACTGTATGAAGATTATAAAATAGCGTCAGATCAACACTAGAATCTCCAAATAAAGACCAAGAAACACTAAAAATTACATAAATTCCTCCAATGCAACTCCCACTCTCACGAAATACAAGAGAAGAAGCAACTTGTTTGACAAAACTTCACCATTTAACCCCAAAAACACACATTCATAACAATCTCAGAAAACCCAAGTTCCAAATCCTCGAAATCCCCCCTCAAAGCTAGGACGAGTGGGAGATCATACCCGCAGAGGATATTTGGGCACCAGGGCTTCGAGATCTCCAAGTTGAGAACTTAGTAAGGGCCTCCATGCTCTTCTCCGAGAGAGACAAAGCGCTGATTTGCTGGGACAAAGAAAACAATGAAGGAAAAGGGGGTCAGAGCACTTTAAGAAAAGAAAAGAGTTGTTCATGCCCGGCCTACCTTGATTCAAGCTTCCTGATCCGCCCCACAATCTCAGCTCGTCGTCCTCAATGGGGCGCAATGAAGCCCTTGGTCCGGAGGAAGATGGTTATGCCAGGCGGTGGACAATGGAGCTAGGTCTCTGGCAACGGAGAAGAGAGAGATCAAAAATATCCCAGTGAGGCGGAGAATGGTGAAGAGAGAGAGATCGGGGTGAGAGAAGAGAGAGATAAGCTTTTGTGACGTGAGTGATCTGTGAGTTTGGGACGACGAAGACGATAACGGTGCAGAGATCCTCCACTCGCCTTCAATTTCGCACAACCTTACCAAATCCCGTGAATCCCTCACGTGGCTGTCATGTGACGGTTTCAAATACTGGGATTTGGTATTACGCCCGATTCGGGCGTAATACCAAATCCCATGAATAGTGCATTTGAAATGTCATTGTAGTTCCAAATCTCTCCAAACAAACGATGGATTTCAAAAGATATGGGATTTGGAAATGCAGGGACTTCCAAATCCCCCCAAACAAACAACACCTAAAGTTTATGCAAGGCTGCATATGCACCTATTAATTATATTTCTTCTGAATCAGAGATTTTTTCAAATCTATCCCTCATTTTGAATTTTTAGATTTTGAAGGGGTCAATGAGTAAAAAGACATCATAAATTTCATTAATTCTTGATTAACTTTAGAAAAAGAAAGAAGAGGGCGCGGGATCCACCCTCTGCCCCAAATTCGAAACCACGAGAAGCCTTTGGTTTTCTCCTCCGAAGATCGGAGATGCAGAGACGAATGGCGGACCTCCGGGAGTCCTGCGCCAGCGAGATCCTCCACCATAGTGATCGCGCCTCTCTCGCTGCCGACTCCTTCCGCCGCTCCCTCCTCTCTCTCCGCTCTTCGGCCTCCCAAACCCTAGTCCACCGAGGTAATACTCGTCTCTTGCCCAATATCTAGGGCTTTCACTTTAGTCGATCGATTTCGATCACTTTGTGGTTGTTTTGTTGTTTCGATTTGATTATTTGCCGTGTTTCACTCATTTGATGCATGCCCAGCCTCTTATGATTTGAGATTATCGTGTATGGTTCTGTTATTGGTGCAGAGAAGCTTGGAAAGCTCAAAGATCATCTCAGTGAGCTGGAAGCTGATCTGGAAAAAATTCTAGCAGGTTTGTGTGGTTTTTCTTTCCTATTCCTGATGAGCATTTAATGAAGAATTATATCTTACCATGATTTTGTTTGATTCAAAGGAAAATTGTTGTTGTGGAGCTTATTAACTTGATTTAAGGATGTGTTTGGATTGAGGAAAAATAGAGTAAATAGAAAAGGAAAGAAAAGTGTTTTCCTGTGTTTGGTTGAATGAAAAGAACAATATGGAGAAACAAATGAGAGAAATAGGGAAAACTTTCTCTTCTTTTCCTTCAACTTTACTCTTTTCATTTAATTGATTCTAATGGTGACCAAACCATTTTCCTGCTATGGTCTAGAACCAAACATACGTCTGCTGGATTCTAATTAGTATTTTCTGTTAATATTCAGGAAATTCTGATTTACCATTGCAACGTTTCAAGTTTCAGCCACCCCAACTATATCATTGCTTTATGATTCTGGATCCTTCTTGTTTGTATTTTGCAATGCCAAGGTGGAAGTTTTACCAATTTATCGTATAGTTTTATACCCTTAGTTGTTTGGATTGTGAGCTTGTCTGAAGGCTGAAATGGGGATGGGTAAGAGGGTTTGTCAGTAGATGGTTCTTGTGGCATCTGATAAAAGTACTTAAATCTGTTTTGGAGGATGGTTACCAGATTTTTATTTATCCATTCAATTTATTAAGTTTATTGCTTTATGTCTTCATATTGAGATGTAGTGCTTGTGTTAACATCATTACTATATTAACTTCAGAATCTCTTATTTCAATTCCAATCATTTAACTATTAAAAACTTGTTGATAATCTTGTGAAAAGTACTTAATCCCTTGAAAATTTTCCTTGTAGTCAATGTACGCAAAGAGGCTAAACATGCGGCTACAGTTGAATCTCTTTCTTCTGCTGTATCTAGGACAGAAGAGCTGAAAGAAATTGTAAAGGATCAGAATGTAAGGAAGGATGAATATGCAACAATAATAAGGCAACAATTACATGGTAAGGTCTCTTCATGATCTTAATTCATTCTGAAACTACTTGAAAATCATAGTGAAGTTTTTCGCAGAATGATGAAGATTGCATTTTTAATCTATTTTCTTAGCATCATCTATTTAGGCATTCAGTATTATGTAACAGAAATTTAATTATTGTTGTCAATTTCCTCCCGTTAAATCTAATCAATCTAAGCTGTATGTTGATGTTAATAAATGGATTTAAATCTTTGAGAAACCCCATGCAAAGAAGGGACAACTATGCATCTTTACTATATGGGGCTTTATTTTGGGTTGTTTTTTTTCAGCTGATGTATAATGTAGAATTGTCTATCCTGTATTCAGACATTGTCATGAAGTGCTTAAGATCAATTTTTTCTGTAAAAAACAATCATGTTCAGTACTTTAGTTTTCATGGTATATGTCACCTGTATTTTATGATAACCATGACATCGGAAAATAATTGTTTCTGTCTTTTGACATGTTCTTTTTTTATTGCCAAATGTTTATGTCTAACAGCGCTGACAAACCTTGAAGAGAAGTGTGATCAAGAAATAAGCAATAGAGAAAGTATAGAAGAAGCTGTTTTGTGGTACAATAGAGTTCTTGGCTTCCGTACTGAAGGAGGTGAAGGTAAACATTTATTTATTTAGAAGCCTTATCTTTTCAGTTAGTTTCATATATGACTAGTTTCTTTTGGTTTGAAGGAGTGAAGTTCATATTCAACAAAATCGATGCGAAACACCCTGAGAAAGAGTACTCATTTACTGTAAAACTTAATGGGGATGTATGTGACTGTGAGTATCAAATTTTAATATTGAAACCTGGTTTATGAGTGACACTAATAGCTGAATTATCTGCCTGGTTAATAATCTTGGCTCGCTTTAATCATCTTCAGTGTTGCATTGTGATCCTTACCTTGATAATCTTGACGATTTAATCAAAGACATGAACAAGACCAATGGTTTATTTAAGTTTGTAAGACTCATGAGAATGAAGTTTCAAGCTGCTGCATTAAATGGTGAGCACTTCTACTTATATTATTTGTTGATCATTTCACTTGTGTGTGAAAAAGGCTCTAGGATTAATGGCTGTTAAAGCAATTACCTCTCTTGATTAGACATGAAAATGCATCTTTAGATGATTATGATCGGAGCTTTTTCATTTCTCTTCTACTTGCTGGACAGGAATTTCACCAAAGACAACACCTGCCCTTTGTTATCCAGATTCATTATCTGTTACTGTATCTTCTCCACCTCCTGTTTCAGTAGACAGTAGAAGTGAAACACTTGGAAACGGTGATCTTCATTACCAACCTAAACAATGGTGGCATGATTCTCTACAAAGGGTTGGCCAACATACAAATCTGTCCCCAAGATCTGTATCGAACCTTCGTCAATCGCCATCCTTTCAGGTAATCTGATGATTTTTTTTCTTCTAAATTGCTATTTGTTTTTTTCTATTAAGCGGCGAATGAAGAACTCCCAGTGCTTAAATTCATTAACCTTGTGTTTGATAGGGGGATATCCCACATGGGATTAGGAAAAATTTTTGAAAAGTTTTGAATTTTTTTGGGGGAAATTTTAAAGTAAAGATATTATTGATAAGATAGCTATGTGGCTTCCATGTATTGGTGAGTAGGGCATTATTATATTCTTAAACTTGAATTAAAATTTTTGGCGGGAAAAAATTTCATTAGAAAATGTGTTTGGGATATCCCACTTGGGAATATCCCCCTATTAAACACAAGCTAAGTGTTTCCTTCTTTTTTTTTTTTTTTTTTTCTTTCTATCTACTTCACTAGAGTGAAGGGAAAGTTGAGGATGTTAAGGTAGATGTGTGGTCATACAAGATTGGACAAGATTAGAATTAAAATAAGATGGTTAAAATGGAGGTTCCACGGGTGTGTTATGGGATGATGGGATGAAGATGTAAACCATAGATTTAAAACAAGATGGTTGAAATGAAGAAGTGTCACGGGTGTGTTATGAGATGATGTGATGAAGATGTAACCCATAGGATTAAAACAAGTTAGGTGGAATGAAGAAGTGTAATGGGTGTGTTATGTGATAAGATGTTTAACAAAGTGAAGAGAAAGTTCTATAAGATGACAGTTAGATGTTAAGGTGGATGAGTGTTTGTATAAGATTGGACAAGATTAAAAATGAACACATTCGACAAAAGATACATGTTGCACCAATTGAAGATAAAATAAGAGAAGGGTGTTTGAGATGGTTTGGACATGTGCGTCGTAGACCCATAGGTGCCTAGAAGTAGGCCTAATATTACATGGAGAAAGGTAGTGTCTAAGGACCTATGTATATTAGATATTGAGCCGGATCTAATCTTTGACAGAGGGACATGGAGACAGAGAATCCATATAGCTGACCCTATCTAGTATGGGATTGAGGCTTAGTTGTTGTTGTTGTACTTCAACAAAATTCTCATAATTGCATATGAAACCACAACAGAGGTATACATGCAAACATTAATAATGGAATTTGTTTTGCATATATATATGTAGGAATCTTGGTTTTTAGATGGTCATTAGCCATGTATTTAGAAATTATATATATATATATATACACACACATACATACAGATGTGTTAGAGTTCGACCACTCTAACACCGAACAAAAAAAAAATTTAAAAACCCAACAAACCCAACCCTCTGTGCATGAGTGTTAGAGTGGACCGACCGCACTTGCGGCTGATCGGACTTTAACATTTTCATATATATATATATATATATATATGGATCTGATAACATCCAGCCGGCCTTAATACTGTGCAAATGAGGTCGCTTTCCATTTCGGCTCTTAGAGCATGTTTGAAGGATTTCTAACCGCACGGATAGGAAGATCATCGAAAAATAAGCTAGTATGTCCATTTTCATACAATTTGGTGACCGTTTTGTCCTCCCACGTAACGGTTCTTATTTTATAGAAATCTTAACGGTTCAAAATTTCAATCATTAAGTAGGAGGACCAAACGGTCACCAAATTGTATGAAAATGGACATGCTTGCTTATTTTTTGATAATTTTCTTATCCGTACAGTTGAAAATCCTTCAAACATGCTCCAAAGTGCTCCAGGCAAATGACTAGGATCTAAATGATGTCCGATGCGGCGCATAGTATTAGGCCTATATATATATATATATATATTGTTGACGTAGAAATCAATCTCTCCTCGTGATTCATGCCCGATCACTAGTCAATAGTTATATTTATATTAGTTGAGGGACTAGATCGCAACAAAAGGAGTAAACATCCAAGCATAAAGAAGGAAACACCCGATTTACGTGAAAAACCCCGTAAATTGGGGGAAAAATCATAGGGCCCTAATGCGGGGCAATCTACTATGTAGGGAGAGATATACAAGGCTTGATCTCATACAAATATTCAGAAATGAAGAAGGAAAAGAAGAGCTCACTAACTTTATTGGGAGGAGCCCCGGTTTTGTGAAGATAAGATCTTACATCATGGAGAAGAGCTCTCACTTTGTCTTGGATTTGGAGGAGAGGAAGAGCTTTATGGAGATGAGTTTTTCTTTTTGGGGAAGAAGATAGGGGCTTGAAGATGGAGGTGGCCGGCCTTGGAGAAGGGTTGGAGGAGTTTCACGGAGAAGGGCCGGCCGTCGAGATCTTCATCTTGGGCTTGGAGAGGCCATGTAGATGGTGGATAAGAAAAGAGTTATCCTTGGAGAAGATCCTCCCTTTTTGATAATTAAAGAGATGCCCCCTATTTCAAAGTTTTTCCCTCTTCTTTAACTGTTCCCTTTTTTCTCCCGAGTCTTGTGCCATCACCTATAAAATCATCCCCCAAATCATGCATGTGATTTGCTTTCTAATCTTATCATAAGCCATGTGTCATTATCCCGAGGAGCCACGTGTCAGCATCTTAACGGCTGAATATTTTACCCATAAATATATATATATATATATATATATATATATAGATTGAATAAATGGAGACACTTGTATTTTGGCCTTGTAGATTTGGCTGTCCTTTTTTTAAATTCATTTAATGGCATATAGTGTTTTAGCTTAGAATCAAAATCCCGTATGGATGGAAAGAATATCGAAAAAATAAGCAAGCGTGTCAATTTTTATCTGATTTAGGAATTTGTAGGGTCTTCATTTTAGCGGATGAAATTTTTATACGGTTGGAATTTCACCATTTAATATGAAGACCTCACTGCAGTTCCTAAATTGTATGAAAATTAGCATCTTCTTTATTTGATATTACTCTTTCCATCCAAACTACAGGATTTGGATGCTCATTATCTGGCCAAATGAAGGAAGAAGGATGTCAAATGGTGTGTCAAAATAGTGTCCCATGATCCTAACTCTCTCTCTCTCTCTATATATATATATAAAAGAAAACTTATTACATTAAACATTAGTAGCAGTAGAACGTGGTAATCATGCATCTATGTAATGACTGAGTAAAACAAAACCATGTATGATTAAAATGTTGAGTGTGCAAACAATAGTACCACATCGCCTAATGGGAGAAAGTGAGGGGCATATGTAAAGGGACACGTTCCATAGTTATGCGGCCTTCTGGAGCATTGGGCTCTGGGGACAACCACTTAGATGGACCAAGCCCAAGTAACAATATCACAACTGATGAAGTGTGGTGTGGGCCCATCACCCGGGGGGTCGGTGGGGTTGCTGATACCCAACCAGTTTTGACCCATTTTTTCAGATGTGATGCCTTTTGGGTTAAGCTTAAGATCAAAACCGTGAGGGCTTGGGCCCAAAACGGACAATATCACAATTAGTGTGGAATGTGTGTGTGTGTGTGGGTGTGGGTGGGAATGGGGGGGGGGGGGGGGGGGGTGGGGGAGTGCAGGTCCTAATAAGCGGTATGGAGCGAGGGCTTCTCGGTCTAATGTCGTGTAGGGTAGATCCTTAAGTGCCGAACAAATCCCCCAAGTAAAGCGTGTTATTGTTCCATGAGGCCTTAGTGATCTATGTAAGGCGTGTTTCTATAGATGCAGTGATGTGTAAGGGTGCCATCACGTAAGGCGTGTGCTATAGATGCAGTGATGTCCAAGGGCGCCAGTGGAGCAAGGTGATTGTTCCATCGAGAGAAAAAGCCAATGGAGCAAGGTGAACAGGGTTCACGGTGTTTCGCCTGAGGGGAGGTTCAAACCATGTAGTGGTCCTTTGTTTGAGGGGAGGGTTGTTGAGTGCGCAAACAATAGTACCACACGCCTAATGGGAGAAAGTGAGAGGGGCATATATAGAGGGACATGTTCCATAGTTGTGAGGCCTTCTGGAGCATTGGGCTCCGGGGATAAAACCACTTGGATGGACTAAGCCCAAGTGACAATATCACAACTGATGGAGTGTGGTGTGGGTCCATCACCCGGGGGGTCGGGGGGTTGCTAATACCCAGCCAGTTCTGACCCATCTTTTCAGATGTGATGCCTTTTGGGTTAAACTTAAGATCAAAACCGTTAGGGTTTGGGCCCAAAGTGGACAATATCACAATTAATGTGAAATGTGGGGGGCCCGGTCCTAACATAAAAAGCTTGTCGGCATTTCTTGATGCTTGCTCTATAATTAGAAGCTGATTTTGTTTGCCTTTACATGAGGCTTCTAAACAATTAAAAGCTGATCAATGTCTCGTTGATGCTTAGGCTTTTTTCATTAGATGATTGTTGTCATTTGATAGTATGATTTTGTTGCAGATCAAAGAGATCAATTGATCTGGCTGAGCTTGGAGTGATATTTGTACCAGTGAGATCACCTGGTCGCTTGTTTCGGCCCTTCCATTCTTGTTTCTTGTATTTGTCTATAACCGTCTGCAGGTTCACGATCTCTTGAGTCAGTGGTCTAACTTCTCCTGTTTTTTGTTTTGTGGATCATATAGTATATAAGTGTAAGCTCCTTGGTTTTTTTTCCCAGTCAATGGCACACCTGCCTCATACTCCTATCCCTTTCATTAAAATTTTATTATCTTGCTTTCGGTGTATGCTGCATTTTAGAAAACTGAGTAGGTATACAAAGCATAAATAATTTATATTTATTGATTGTATGCGAGGTTTATGTTTACCTTTGTAGGATTGTATTTGCTATCTATGTTTTTCATTTACAAATGCCAAACATGGACAATTATTCCGGTTATCTGAGGTGCAAATATCAAATTACTAATTACTAATTACTAATTACTAATTCTGCAGGGGTATGTATGCAAGAAAAATACTAAGGTGCTTAACAATTTCAGCATTCTTGGCCTGACAATCGGTAGTTGATAAGCTTCTGTACGTAAAATAAAGAGTGGAGTTGGTAATGTGTATGTTGTCTTTATATAAAATGGTACGTGTACACACATAGGATAAATTAATTTTTTTTTTATAATTGATCTTGAATACCTTGGTAATCTATAAAATATAATTTAATTAATTAAATACATTGTTAATTTATATTTTTAAATCAATTATTACAACTCCAGCCAAGTGAAGACCTAGGGATTGTAATCTTGTATGTACGTTCGCAAAGGCAACATATTCAAATATGGATTAGTGTTATAGTCTTGATGCGATTAAATGCTTATTTGTCTGAATCTGATCATTTCTATTTTAAGCCCATTTGTATAGTGTTTTAGGGAAATTATTTGTATGGATAGAAAAGAGCGTGAAAAATAAAATTTAGTATATCAATTTTCATACAATTTGGGTATTTGTAGGGTCTTCATCTTAAAAGATGAAATTTTGAACTGATAAGATTTTTATAATTCTCACCTGTTAAAATGAAGATCCTATAAGTTTTCAAATTATATGAAAATTAACATGTTAGCTTATTTTTCGATGCTTTTACCATTCATACGGTTGAAAATCTTTAAAATATTGTATGCAGTGAATTGAAATGGAGGCGATTTTTAAATGAGCGATTCTTTCGTAGTCATTCAAGTATAAGATTAAATATATTTTTGGTCTTTATATTTTAATGATTGTTCATTATATTCTTTGTATTTCAATATATCCCCATATTTTATGTATTTTATTCATTTTAGTGTGGGTGAAATATATGCGGCACGTGGAACATAATTTGTATTTTTATTTTTATTTATTATTTGACTTTTCCACTGTGCCAACACACTTGGTTTGGTGCAAGACCCATGCCGCATTTCTTTAATTTTTTTAAGTTGACTTTGTTTTTATTTTTTAATTGATTTAATACGCCCATCAACCAAACATTTAAAAAAAATTTAAATGTCTCACATTTATTGCTGCTGCAAACTTTATTCCAGCAGTTATACTGCATTTTTTCTTTTCATCTACATAAAAACATTAGTCAAATGATTAATTTAACCTGAAACTTCAATTATTAATACGGAGTATGTACTAAAGAATTAGAATATGCCATTCGGCCACCCCATGTCCATGTGTACTGCCACACTGGTTTAGAAAAATCATGTAATTAAAAAAGAAATATAAAGCACAATATATTTTGTTTGCAAAAGAGTTAATCATTGTAGGATTATGATTAGCAGTTAGAATATAAGGTATTTGACAGGAACATTTTTAGAGTTAATAGACTCTCTAAAAAGGTGGAGAATAGATTTTGTGTGTTTGGAAGAGACTATATATGTTGATAGGAAACAAAACTAGGGATATTAATAATATAAGCTATAAATTATGGTACTGTGGAGGAGATAATAAATATAGGAATGATGTAAGAATTATTTTGGAACCAAGAATTAAGGACAAAGTGGTTGAAGTGAAAATAATAAAAGATAGGATTATATATTTGAGGTTAGTGTTAGGAAAATTGATAATCAACACAGTGAGTATGTATGCTCTTCAAGTAGTTAGGCTTAGGGGAAAAAGTTAAAGTTAAGTTCTGGGAAGATTTGGATGTGGTAGTTTAGTGATTCCAAGTGAGTAAGAACTTTTTATTGTGGGAGATCTTAATGTGCATGTGGGTAGACTTAGTGATAGCTAATACATGGAGATTACAAATATGTCAACATGAACGAGGAAGGAAAAACTATATTATAATTTACTTTGGCTTATATTTGTTATTGACCAACACTTGCTTTAACAAAAGAGAATTGCACTTGATTATCTTTAAGAGTGGGTAATCATTGCCAAATAGACTTCCATATTACAAGGAGAAGGGATAAGTCTATATATAGAGATTGCAAGGTTATATCTAGTGAAGCACAAACTACCTAACATAGGTTAGTGGTGTTGGATATGATGAAAAATGATATAGTGAAAAAAGAAAGAAGTGTTAGGCAACGTAGGATCAGATGGCGGGCTTTAAAAGGGACCAACCAATTAGTGTTTAAGAATAAATATGGGACGAGGGAGTCAGAGACATAGAAGCAGATGCAAACACAATATGGAAGAAGATGACGTATCATAGTGAGAAGGTAAGGAGCAAGGTTCTATGGGTCTCTAAGAGACTAGGACCTCGACCATAGAAATCATAGTTGTGGAATGGAGAGGCACAAAAAGTTATTAAAGAGAAGATATTGGTATAGAAAGTTACCCACAATTGAGGATGAGAAATCTTACGCTGGGCAGGATAGTGATTAATCTGCTGGTGGTGATAACTAGGGGATTGATAAAAGAACAAGCAAGGGGGAAGACAAACAGAGAAGAAAGTCTTTGAAACTTCAAAGGAAAAGTATTATTCAATATTTAATGACTAAAATTCAATCCACAAGTCGAGTTTAAATAACATCAAAAAAAAAAAAAAAACTAGAAACCTATCTTCTTATCCAAATTTGCCTCAATAAATTTTGGTACAAAACAAAAACTTATCTAATTTTAAAAGAATTAAGCAAATCAGATAACTCCTAAAAATTTGAGATCAAATCGGATTCAAATCTTATCCTAAATTGGCATACGAAGTATTACCAAAAATAGAAAAAAAACACCCAAAAACGAAGAAATGACAGGGAAAACAGTGGAATTTGAGGACGAAGGATCTTTATGAATTGGGGTTGAGCGCGCGAATCCGATGCATGTAGGCAAAGTTATGGCCAAAACACCGAACCGTGTCCAAAATTGTTCCCCAATCACGGAATTGGCTCGATCACCTTCGGCCTTTACGTCGGTCCACCAATTCGCGATATGCTAAAGCCTGCATGGTGCAATCAGATAGTTCAGCATCGTCTGACTCGGGTTCTCCCGCATCAATAGGACTTGGTTGGAAAGAACTCGTCCTTGAGTTCTCGGTTGGGTCTGTCAACTCTATATAGCAAGGTCTCAAATGTTTCACATTGAAGACGTTTTAAAGTCTTCAAGTTACTGGGGAAGCGTAACTGTGATGCATTATCGTCATTCAATCTTACCGGCGCCTCGCAGTGGTCCGATATTTAAACTTCTTGAGTTTGTTATACTCATCAACCGGAAAGCGATCACCAGTCATTACTGCCCAAACAAAGTCACCCTCGTTAAAAAAGGGTTTGGCGGTGACGGCTGTCAGCCTTGTCTTGTATTTGGTATTGCTCTCATGAATGACATTCTTCACCTGCTCATGGATACTCTGGAGATGTCCTTCCATCTCATCGGCTCAGGGATGAACACGCCCCAACCGTGGAACAGGGGCTAAATCAAGTACTCCGGATGGGTTCCGACCATAGACAACCTCGAATGAGCTCAAACCGGTAGTCCAATTCTTCGATCTGTTGTAGGCGAATTCAGCTTGAGGTAATGCCAAATCCCACTAATTCGGTTTAGTTCCAGCCAGACACCTCAGAAGGTTGCCCAAACTACGGTTTTACCGCCGGTGCATCCCATCCGATGCAGGGGTGATATGCTTTACTAAAGTTCAACTGTGTCCCCAATTTCCCCCCACAAGTTTTTCCAAAAGAGGCTGACGAACTTGGCATCACGATCAGATGTGATGGAACGAGGGACACCATGCAAGCGAACAACCTCTCGAAAGTAAAGATGGGCAATGCGGGTAGCATCCATAGTCTTCCGATAAGCTACAAAGTGGGCCATCTTGGAAAATCTGTCGACCACCACCAGAATAGAATTCGAGGCCCGCTGGATATGAAGAATGCTTAGAACAAAATCCATGCTGACGTCAAGCCAAGGAGTTTTAGGGACTAGTAAGGGAGTGTACAGGCTTGCATTGGTGAGAACTCCTTTGGCCTACTAGCACACAAAGCAACGCTCCACAAAGTGAGCAACGTTGCTAGACAGCTTCAACCAATAAAAGTTAGCAACTATGAGGGCGTAGGTCTTATCATGACCAAAGTGCCCCTTATTATGGAGTTCGCTCATAATGCTGTAATGAATCCGGAATGAGCAGGTCGAGGATCTTTGAAATTTGCGAGACCCTGAAATAGGTATCCGTTATGCTAAATAAAATCGTGACGATGCCCATAGGTTATTTCCTGAAGTATCTGCTCTAAGGAAGGGTAGTCGTATATATATCCGTGAAGGCTTCAAACTCTGCAACTTTGGTGCTCATTGTGGTGAGAAGAGAATTGCGGTGGCTTAGAGCATGTGCTACACGATTGAGGCTTCCTGCATGATGCTTTAAGGTAAACGTGAACTCCTGCAAGTACACCACCCACTTAGCGTGCCGCTTGCTCAGTTTGTATTGGCCATTAATGTACTTCAGGGCCTCATGATCAGTAAATAGGATGAACTCCTTCTGTATGAGGTAGTGGCGCCAATGCTTCAGTCACTGAACTATGGTATAGAACTCCAGGTCATAAGTGGAGTAGTTCTTCTTCGACCCCGGCACCTTATCATTGAAGAAAGCTACCGGTCATCCCGACTAGCTCAGAACACTTCTAATGTCAATTCTAGATGCATCACAGTTGACCTCTAACACCTTGACGAAGTCAGGAAGTGCTAGAACTGGTGCTTCAGTCATCTTCTATTTGACCAGATGGAAACTAATTTCGGCCTCATCTGTCCACTAGAAATCACGCCCCTTGAGACACTCTGTGATGGGGGCAATCAGCGTGCTAAAGTTTCAGATGAATCGTTTGTAGAACGAGGCCAGCCTGTGGAAGCTTCGAACATTATGCAAGGTCCTCGGTCCGGGCCACTCCAAGATCGCATCTATCTTTGATTGATCTGCATGAACACCATCAGTAGAAACAACAAAGCCAATGAAGGTTATAGAAGTAGTGAAGAAGGAACACTTCTTTTGGCTAGCGAACAGGCGCTTCGTTCTTAGCATCTCAAAGATAGTGCGAAGGTGGTCAAAGTGTGAGGACCAACTCAAACTACAAATGAGGATGTCATCAAAATAAACCACCACAAACTTACCCATAAACGGTCACAGAACTCGGTGCATAAATAGCACGAACGTGCTTGGGGCGTTGGACAACCCAAAAGGCATCACCATCCACTCGTACAGTCTATGTTGCGTCTTGAACACCGTCTTCCACTCATCTCTAGGCGGTATTCTGATCTGGTGGTATCCGCTCTTTAGGTCGATTTTTAAGAAGACCTTTGGGCGGGATAGCTGGTGCAATATGTCATCCAGGCGAAGGATGTGGTAGCGGTACTTGATGATGATTTTGTTGATTGCTCGGCTGTCTACATACATGCGCCATGGGCCATCCTTCTTTGGCACCAATAGGGCTGGAACTGCGCAGGGACTCATGCTTTCTCGGATGTAGCCACTCCTTAATAACTCCTCCACTTGCCACTGCAATTCCTCGGCCTTCTTAGGACTGAGGCGGTATGCCGGTCGGTTCCGCAAGCTCAATCCTGGGACAAGATCTATCTGGTGTTGGATGTCCCTCATAGGTGGGAGTCCCGGGGGAAGTTCCTTTGCCATTATGTCCGCGAACTCCAAGAGCAATTGCTGCACCTCTTTTGGCAGATCTGGATTCATGTCCATGGCACTATGTATACAAGGTAGCAATGTATAGACTACATCTCCCTGCTCGATCCTACTTAAAAACCTGGACAAAGAAAGTAGGTTAGTATTGGTTACCGAGGTAGGAGGCTTTTCTTCCTATCTGGGTGCCAACACGATCCTTTTCCCCTTGATGCCGAGGGAGTAAGTATTCTTCCTTCTATCATGAACTACGCTCCGATCATACTGCCATGTACACCTTAGTAGTAAGTGATAAGTCATCCCTTGATGATCACCTTGCAAACCTTGTCGGCCATTGTGCAGGTGGTGTGGAAGATGTTGTTTCTCAGCAAGTCGTCCCTTGATTCATCCTTGGGTGCCAACAGGCTCTTGCGAACAACAAGAGTCTCATGGACATCCTCAATCAACACGTCATCATCCCATCCATAGTTATTAAACCCGGACCGGCCCGGCGGTCCGATCGGTCAACAGGTGACGCGTGGCGTGCCGGTCGGCTCTGTTTTTGGGTTTTTTATTATTTTAATAATAAAATATTATTAAAATAATATTTAATAATATTTTAATAATAAAATATTATTTTAAATAATACTTTTTTATTTATTTATTTTAAAACAGTTTTTTTTATTATTTAAAATAGTTTTTTACATTATTTTAATTATTTTTTTTATTATTAAAATATATATTGAACCCAAGATTGACCATTGACTCGACGGCTGTTGAACTGCGACCCTAAGGTGACCTAGAAAGCCTTGACCGGTTTCCAAGGTGCCCGTTGGTTCTGATAACTATGATCCCATCATCATCACCTCCATAATCATCATAAACTTGTTCGTCCGTCTCCTCAACCTCACATACCTCGTTCTCTTCAATCATCAGGTTCTTGCCTTTCTGACTAGCAGGTTTTCGACACTCGGGTGCTTTATGCCCCTGCTCACCACATTGATAACAACGAATAACAGAGTTAGAACTACCTGACGGTGGTTGCTGAACCGAGTGGGGTGTCTGAGGGCGCGCTGGCTGACTACTCTAATTGCTCCTGATTGGTGGTCTTTTATTCTGCTTCTTTTCAACAGTGAGGGCACGCTGATATGCCTAGGAAACAGTCCACAATGTGTATAGACTGAGAATATCCTGGAATGGTTGGTATAGACCTCCCAAATATCGAGCCACCAGTTGCTCCTCCATTTCGGATAAGTCTTTCCGCGCGATCAATTAGTAGAAGTCCTCTGTGTACTCATCTACCAATCTTGTACTATGCCTCAACGTATAAAGCCTTTGAAAGAAGATCTGGGTATAGCCGAAGGGGAGGAAGTGCACCTTCATCTTCTTCTTAATCTTGTCCCAATCAGCAATCTTCGGTTTGCCTTGTCGATCTCGTGAACTCCGCAGCTGCTCCCACCACGCCGATGATCGGCCCTTCAACCTGATGGCAACTAGCTTCACCTTCAGACAATCGGGGACCTCCTTGTAAAATATCCTCTCTACCTCAATCAACTAGTCGATGAAGACTTCAACACGTGGTTCCGAAGAAATTCGCAACTCCACCGAAAGTTTGAGAGATCCACTGGACGCTCGGCCATTTGTTCTGGTTTCATTCCATTGGAAGGAGATGATCTCTGATACCATCTGACGCCGGGCAGGATAGTGATTAACCTGCGGGCGGTGGTAACGAGGGGATTGACAAAAAAACAAACAAGGAGGAAGACAAACAGAGAAGAAAGTCTCTGAAACTTCAAAGGAAAAGTATTATTCAATATTTAATGACTAAAATTTAACCCACAAGACGAGTTTAAATAGCTTAAAAAAATAAGGGAAAATTTCAAAAAAAAAACTATGTGGTTTCACCAATTTGCAAAACAAGGAAAATGGTTTTCGTTTTTAAAACGTGGTTTCAGATTTGCAAAAATGAAAAGCTTAGGACAGACGTTAACCCCTGCTGATGTGGCAGGGGTATTTTCGTCAAATCACATAAATTTTAATTAATTAAGCCATAACACTAACTTTAACACTAATCCTAATCTAATTAACTAATTATTTAAACCCAAATCCTAATTAAAGCACTAACTAACCCTATCCTCTTTCTCTCCCGTTGCCGCCATCGCCAGCTTCTCCCTCTCCCCCCCCCCCCCCCCCCCCCCCCCTCCTTTCTCTCTCCCAGCTGATCAAGCAACATTTTTGCATCTTGAAGAGATCCATTTGACTTGGCAGCAATAAATTCCAAAGCATCCTCATCAAACTCCAATCCTTCTTCCATACAAATTTTTTGCAACCTGGAGATGATATCAGAATCCTTTAAATGATGAATACCTTGAAACGTGAGGAAAATGGAACATGAGAAGCACTCTTGAGAAGGGCTTGTATTTATGATTAAACCTCATGAGATCAGAGGAAGAGAAGCAAAAGGTGGTGCAATGCTTGCAAGCGGCGATAGAGAAGAGATAGGAGAAAGGGGGTGAGAGAAAGGAAGAGGGGTCGAGGGAGAGGAGGGGGAGGTAGGAGAAGTGCCATGGGCAAATGGGAGAGAAAGAGGATAGGGTTAGTTAGTGCTTTAATTAGGATTTGGGTTTAAATAATTTGTTAATTAGATAAGGATTAGTGTTAAAGTTAGTGTTATGGCTTAATTAATTAAAATTTATATGATTAAACGAAAATACCCCGCCACGCCGCGAGGGTTAACGTCACATCCTGCTTATTTCCTTTTTTTGCAAATCGGTGAAACCACAGGTTTTAAAACGAAAAAAACCACTTTCCTTGTTTTGCAAATCGGTGAAACCACAGTTTTTTTTTTGAAATTTTCCCAAAAAATAACCTAGAAACCTATCTTCTTATTTATATTTTGCCAAAAGCGACAAATTTGGGTCCAAAACAAAAACTTATCTAATTTCAAAAGAACTAAACAAATCAGATGACTCATAAAAATCCAAAATCAAATCGGATTCAAATCCTATCCTAAATTGGCATACGAAGTATTACCAAAAACAGTGGAATTTGAGGATGAAGGAAAGGTCCACCAAGCAAAGCTGGTAGATCCCACATGCGCGTCGAGACGAACTTTCAGAATTGGGGTTGAGCGCGCGATTTCGACAACTGTAGCCAAAGTTATGACCAAAACACCGAACCGTGTCCAAAATTGGTACCCAATCGCGGAATTAGCTCGATCATCTTCAGCCTTTACGTCGGTCTACTAATTCGTGATATACTAAAGCCTGCATGGTGCAATCAGATAGTTCAACTTTGTCTAACTCGGGTTCTCCTGCATCAGAAGCGTTTGAGAACTATAAGAGGACATAAAAGGAGGCCAAGAAAGCGGTTAGCGAGGCTCGAGGTAAATCTTTAGCCGATTTATACCAAAAGGGGAAAACTGTGTAAGTTAGCACAACTACGAGATATAAAAGGGAAAAACCTGAACAAAGTTTAAGTGCATTAAGTATGAGTCTCAACATGCCTTGACAAGATATAAGGAAATCACGAAAAGATAAAGAAGCTACTTTGATCACCTATTCAATCCAAGTCATGGGGATAACTTTACAGATCTTTATGCATCAACGATAGAGAGGAACCATAGCTACATACGTAGAATCAGGCCTAGTAACCTGAATGAGGCATTAAAAAAGATGAAGGCTGGGAAAGCCTGTGACACAGATAGTATCCCGAGCCACCCCGATCCCAGGTGGTGTGGCTGAGCCCGTTCTTTTGACTTTGGAATAAACTCTCTTTATGAGTATACCATTTCTTATACACATCTGTCTCTAACCCAAGCTTCCGCATAATTTCCTTTCGATTGAGCTGACATCCGTTACGGTTGGATGTATAATGATCCCTGTTAAGTATCCATGGCTAAATGGTTAAAACGCATGCCTGTGGCTGGAAAGATAGCAAACGCTATTATGAACTTAGTCTCTTAGAGGCCAGCTCATCGTAATTCTTTAACCCCCAAATCGGGAGTATCCTACTTTCAAACCTCAAATATGTATCTAAGGACTATATAGACAGATGCCTTCCTATCTTCCATCTTTATGTTACTGGGACCAATCCATGGAAAGATCTAATATGTGAGATCACAAGTAGTGGAACAAAGATTTAACAGTGAAAGCTAATATCTTTCCAGTCTTTTTTCAGAAGAATTTCATGGCCGGCCACCATTGTTGTTAGAAGAGCAAAAAGCGCTAGCTTCCATTGTATGACGGGCGGTGTGTACAAGGCCCGGGGAGAAGTGAGGGTATCATGGTTAACCAAACTTTTCAACTCTATTCTAAGAGTAGGAAAGGTATCAAACGATTAAAGAAAGAGCATTTTGGTTCCTATATATACAAATAAGGGAGATATTTAAAATTGCAACAACTACCGTGACATTAATTTAATGAGCTACACGATGAAATTTTATAAGAGGGTAATAGAGTATCCACTCAGGGATATTACAAATGTGTTAGAGAATTATGAAAGGTAGGTCTACAACAGTCACCATTTTTTTTGGTTAAGAAGCTTGATGGAGATCTACAGAGTGAAGAAGGATCTTGATATGGTTTTCATTGACTTAGAGAAAACATATGATAGAGTACCAAGACAAGTCATTTGATGGGCATTGGAGAAGAAAAACATTCATGTTAAATAGATAAATGTTAGTATGGATTTGTACGAAGGAGCAGTTACGAGTGTGAGAAGAGTGGGAGGAGATACAAAGAAATTTCCTATAAAAGTGAGTCTACATTAGGGATCGGCCTTAATCTCATATCTATTTACTCTAGTAATAATGAGTTAACTAGCTGTATCTAAGATTACATCCTATGGTGTATGTTGTTTGTAGATGATATTTTCCTAGTTGATGATACTATGGATGGAGTTAATCAGAAGCTAGAATTGTGGAGAAACTCTCTTGAAAGTAGAGGCTTTAGGTTAAGTAAAAGTAAGACAAAATATATGCACTATAACTTTAGTCTAAATAGGAGAGATAGAGGGGAAGTGAAACTTGGTGAGGTGGTAGTGCCTAAGTGTAACCATTTTAAGTATGTAGGTTCCATTTTCCAGAATGATGGGATGATAGATGAATATGTAACCCATACAATGAAAACAGGATGACTGAAATGGAGAAGTGCTATGGGTGTGTTATGTGATAAGAAGATGCCTAACAAAACAAAAGGAAAGTTATATAGAATGACATTTAGACTAACTATGATATATGGGAGTGAGTGTTGGGCAACTAAAGTTTAATATATTCATAAGATAAGTTTAGCAGAAATAAGGATGTTAAGGTGGTGAGTAGTGATACAAGATTGGATAATATTAGAAATGAACAAATCTGATAGATGGTTCATGCTGCACTAATTGAAGATAAAATAGGAGAAGGATGTTTAAGATGGTTTGAACACGTGTGCCGTGAGCCCCCAAGTGCCCCAGTTCGAAATGTGATAGTTTAGTAATAGAAGGTAAGAAGAAGGGTAGAGGTAGACCTAGGATTATATGGAGAGAGATAGTGTCCAAGGACATACGTATATTAGATATTGAGCCGGATCATGCCTTTAACAGAGTGACATAAAGACAGAGAATTCATATAGCTGACCCCATCTAGTATGGGATTAACACTTAGTTGTTATTGTTGTTTGTTGTTTTCTTTGGAAAGAATGAGCAAAAGCTACACAAAACTAACAAACAAACCATAAACTTAAAAAACCCCTCATGAGCCAAAAGACTGCCCATGCTTACTATCATAATGAAATTGTAGATATTTCGATCTAGCTCGCTTAGGTAAATAGTTTACATGATGATTGTCCTTCCTTTGGATCTTAGGAATGTTGTACTATTGGAAAGCCTTCAGCTCTTCTCAACACCTCATGGTTACTCTCTAGATACGCCTAATAGGCCTACGTACTGTGATGCATCAACCTTGCAAGTATCATATTGTTTGTTAATAATCAGAGTTTGCTTTTACATTGATTTGCACCTGTATGCAAGTGGTAACCAAAATTATTACAGACAATAAAGCCTAATCCTGCAAAATCACTATATCATGACTAAGACCACCTATCAGAGTATACAAGCAGGGAATATATAAATGAGGATTTGGGCTAGGATTACTCTTGCCCTCACCAGCACTTGCAGCTGCTCCATGTTATAATATTCATGAGTTAGGTTAAGGGAAGAGATAATAATTTGCATAGTAATAACCAACTTACTCCAAAAAATAGATTTGCAAGGCTCCTCCACATATCCTAGAAAGTGGTTGCAATGTTCAAGTTCACTAAGATTAGTCTGCATAAGCCAATTTCCCCCATAAATTTGCTCCAAAACTTCGATTAGTCAGCAACCCTTTGTTGACAAGGGTCTCCTATACCTTAATTGCAAACTTGCACACTTTTAAAAGATGTTCAAGCGATGCAGTTGATAAGTTACACCTAAGACAAGGATCATTAGACCACAATCTGATAGAAGATACAAATTCACTAGTTGGCAGCTTTTAGTGGAAAAATTGTGTTGGTTTTTAGTTTGGATTTAGAGGAGAACAAGCAGAAGAATAGATGCTTTTTTTTTTTTCCAGAAAAGACATTATATTTCAGTTTTCCGTAGCCCCATTCTCTTTTAACACAACATCTTTTGAAGCTCTTTTAACATTTAGGGGTCCTAGATACATTACACTCGTCATAATAGATAACAACAAAACATTAAAATCCAAATTACTAGAACACCCATTTGACCAAAAGAACACACATGACTTCTGACATCCCCCCTTAATGTGTTGTTCCTGAATTCTCATTTGCTTCCTGAATTTCAAAATTTTTTCCTTGGCTAGTGTCTTGGTGAAAATATCGGCAATTTGTTCTTTAGACTTGCAGTACTCAAGCTTAATCTATTGTCCTTCTGTATTCTCTCGAATAAAGTGATGCTTCACAGCAATGTGTCCTTCAACTGTTGTAAATTGGATTTTGTGGCATAACAATTGTTGATTTGTTATCAAACAATTATTGTTGCCTTCACTTGCTTTTCTCTTATAAGGAAATAGAGGAAAAAAAAAACACAACCACACAAATAACAAAGACAACAAATTTAACGTGGTTGGGCAAAGCCTATGTCAACGGATCCACACCAATTCCATTATCTAGGAGAAGATTGATGAAATTGTCTACAATTCCTTTTCTACCTCACGAAAGCTCCCACAAATGCACTTTACCCTCACAATAGGACTTTTAACTTTTATACGGTGAAATTTAATGTGGAAAATACAAATTTACCCTTTCTAAGAAAAAGTTTCCTAAGTATGAACTGCCCCCTCTTTCACGATGGGGCTTCACCCCCTACACCCTGGCTCGCTAGCTGGGTAGCAAGACCATTGTATAGTACCAACAAATCTTCTTCTTGAGTAGCAATCAGATTTCACACTCAATATCTCCATCATCTTCTAAAAGTCTTCTTAGCCACACAACTTGTGAAGTTGCCATTGTAGTTGATACATATTCAGCTTTAGTAGAGGATTGAACAATTGATTCTTGCTTCTTTGATTGCCATGAAAATATTCTTGAGCTAAGTGAAAAAACAAAACTTGT
Source organism: Dioscorea zingiberensis (assembly GCA_026586065.1). Classification (NCBI taxonomy): domain Eukaryota; kingdom Viridiplantae; phylum Streptophyta; class Magnoliopsida; order Dioscoreales; family Dioscoreaceae; genus Dioscorea; species Dioscorea zingiberensis. Next base: position 25,580,004 of record CM048825.1, on the reverse strand, counting down.
TTCGCTTTTTATATCATCTGTAGAATCAACCCAATCATTATGAAAGCTAATTAGTTTAAGCTCTTTACTTCTCTCATACTTAATTCCGTACGCCATGATTCCTCTTATATACCGAAAAACTCATTTGGCTGCTCCAAGGTGAAGGTGGTTGGGATTTCACATGAATATGGACAACAAATTGGAAACAAACATAATATGCGGTATAGTTGTTGTAAGATACAAGCTGCATGTAATATCCTTGACTTGTTGACTTAATATCATTTGTAATTAAATTAATTAAGCATGAGTTTAGTGTTGTGATTAGAGGAGTTAAAGAATATATTTTCACAATAAAAAGAAGAATGTGGCTTTTAGGAAAAGTTTTGGATTTACATGTAAAAATCTTAAATGAGAAGGGCTATAATGTAAGTTCGCGGGACCTTAGTGTAATTATCCTAAAAATTAGGGGCTAAAACATAATTTTTCTACTCACATCGCAGCATCTACTGAGCTGAAATTTCCTCCCTTCTTGAAGCTTCTCAACACTTCTCTCTTATGAGGGTCTTGAGCTTTGAAAAGTGCAGTCTTAACTTCACACAACTTGGGAGGCTTTAATATCTAAATCCTTGGGTGATTCAAGGTCAGGGTTCTTCCTTCTCTTGTGCGTGTTTGAATAGGAAGTGTGATTAGATGTATTGAAGACAAGGTAAGCCCTTCCTTCTCTTTATCAACTCCCCTTCTATGTTATGGAAAGAAAGAAGAACAAGGAGCACATCTTATGATTTATAATTCCTTATAAAAACCAATCTTGCCTGCAAATTTGCTTGTAAGGCTTTTCTTGCTTTTGAGTAGATCATAGATTCCATTTGTGAACTCTAACTATGCCGTCGGAGTTGTAGCTGATGGATAGACCTTTTGAAGCCTGAGAAGTGCAGTTGCTATTGAACTCAGCAAGACCAAAAGAGAAAAATTGTTCGCATCACTCTATTCAGGAAGAGGCTATGTATATATAGCCAAGACCAGACAATAATAACTCAAACTTGCTTAATTCATGGGTTAGAAAAAATGATATAGTCATTAGTTGGATCTTGAATTGTGTTTCCAAAGAAGGAAAAGAACCGTGGGATAGAAGGAAAAAAAGGAATCCGAATGCTTGTGCTCGTGGGGGTAAAGAGAGAGAGAGAGAGAGAGAGAGAGAGAGAGAGAGAGAGAGAGAGAGATTTCAAGAAGAGATTTTAGAAAAGAGTTTTCGTTGAAGGTTTCCTTCCGAAAGGATTTATCCTGTTACCATCAACCATGCGCAGGGAGGCTAATGTGTGCTCACTTGCAAGTGCCTTAATTAAGCTCAAGTAGTAAAGTACCCTAAGTATAGGGTAGTCGAATATACAAGGAAGGACAGAGCTAGTACTAATTTATCTTCTGTTATCTAGCAAAAAATATTTTTGGAGTTTTTGTGATCCTAACTATGTAATCTAAATAAGAATTAAAACTAAACTGAACAGTTGACAATTCCAGGCTTATCGGTCACGAGGACATAATACCCCTGACCTCTATCCCTCTAAGAATCCCTTATTGACTGATTTCCTAATACTGGCTCCTTAGTTGATATATTCCTAGATATTGGAGACCCCTAAATTATATTGACCCCTATCTGGCTCCTTAGTTGATATATTCCTAGACATTGGAGACCCCTACATTATATTGACCCCTATCTCTCGTACAACCAAACCCTAATCCCATACAGTGACATCATCATCATCATCATCATCATCATCATCACATCATCGTTCTGTAGTTCCCACTATTAGGTTTTACCCTAATCTAGAGAGTGTGTTGTGCAATCACCAAGATCATCCGATCTCTCGGCTTGTATGCACCCCTATCATCTATGCCCGGATCTAGCTTGACCAAGATTTCTCTTCATACATTAAGCAGTTACAGATATGTGATCAGTGCTTTCGTACTATCAAACCACAAGGATTAAGCATGTATAGATAATTCACAAGAATAATAATAAAAAAAACCTAGTATTAAAAAGATAGGAAAAGAGTCACAAGTTCATCCTAAGGTTCAAGGACCCGAGGCACCACAGAAGGTTTAGCCTCTCATACTAAAAGAAATCATCACAGTAGCTAAGGAGGAAGACATAAATAAATATTATAAATTTGCTTGACCAATGTCTCCTTTGTCTTCAGTCTCTCTCGAAAACAATAGCTGTCGGTAGTGGAATCACCAAAAGTCAATCTGCCAAAAGTCCCCTTACAAATTAGATTCGACGACCTTTTATAGACTTCAATTTTACGGCACATGGGCATGTAAGACGCGCGTGGAACCCGTGTTCGTCTTCTGGAATCTTCTAGGTTTGATTTAATGTGGTTTCGGATAATCCCGAGACATACACGGTCTTGCATACGGGCTGCACACACCCGTGTCATATGGCACACCGCCGTGTCTAGGCAATCTGGACACGTTTGTGATGTTTATCGGTTAATTACTCTTTTTGAATCTACACGCCTGTGTGAGGACCGTGTGACTCTTTGTAAAAGTGACTTAGCTCTTTTCGCTCTGAATTGTTCCAATTTTTGCTTCTTTTGTCCCGGGTGCCTATTTACCTGCTCAATCACAACAAAATACCCAACAGAACAAAAAAATAGAGAATTTGTGCAAAAAGAGGTGGAAAGTGTATATAAACAATATATGAAAATATGTATAATTATGCACTCATCAGAGGCATGCGCTATTATATAAAGGAATGCAAGCACACAGGCATGTGAGCGAACGCGCGTGAAGAAAGACATGCGGGTAGGCAGGTAGACTTATAGGTACAGATCGGCGTAGGTATGCTAATAAGCGCGTCGACCATATGCTGCGACGTGAACAGGTGTGTGCGCAGACCAAGAGGCGCGTATCTATATGAGGGGTATGTTGCTTTCATAATAGTTGTTGGAACGACTTTATAAAGGGCCAGTTTTTAACTTTACCAGATCCAGAGTGGTGCAAAGACTTGTACACCCAATTGTTGAATATAATTCTTTAAGCGAAGAGATTTTATGTTTGTATACTTTGACTATATTGCCTTTTTGTCCCTCTCTTCTTATTCTACTGCGAGTAGGTAAACCTCTCGATGAGGTAAAGGAAAGGTGGTTGAGACCAAGTTTGTTGACTTGGTGCCTTTATGGTTGTTTTCACATGAGAAAGTAAAATAGTTAATTGTAGATTGCCGGCCGGTGAAAGTTGGTATCAGAGCTGTGCTGTGATAGTTGAACAATGGGAGAGAACCAAGGATTGGATTGCTTGGATCTAACAGATGATGCGTTTTTTCTCAAATGGAGTATAGTATGTATCCTTGTTGGATAGCTACCCGACTCTTCTTGGCGAAGTGGTAGCCTCGAAGGAGATTCTTCACTTTTTCATGTTGTCCACAATGGACCAACTAAAAAAGTAGGCTAGTTGCCAGGTTACATTTGAGTTAATCTAGGAGGAGGAGTCGAGGAGCTTTGAGGTTGAACTTCTCTCCATCAAACATATGTTACCAAGGGGTGTTTCTAATGTTGGCCCTACCTCGAAGGTAAAAGTTACCAAACCTAGTGCCTTTGTAGGCGCGAGGAATACAAAGGATTTCAAGATTTTTACTTGGGACATGGACCAATACAATCGGACAATGAAGGTTTCGGGAGTGGAGAAGGTATCACTAGTGAGCATATATCACATGGGAGATGGAAAGCTCTAGTGGAGGATTCGCCAAGAGACTCACACTCAGGAGGGATGAGTGTCGAGTGAGGCTTGAGAGGACCTAAAGAAGGAACTCAGGAAGCAGTTCCTTCGCAACAATAAGGCATTGGTTGTAAGGACAATGTTGAAGAGACTCAAGCACACTGAAACCATGAGAGAGTTCATGGAGTTCACTTTTCTCATAATAGATATAAAGAATGAGTTCAACAAGGACAAGTTGCTTTACTTCTTGTTTAGGTTGCAAGAATGGGCTAAGTTGGAAGTATAGAGGCAAGGTGCCAAAGATTTGTCATCCGTCATCGCCATTATTGAAGGTTTGCTAGAATTTTGGTTTCTTGATGTCTCTACCGATGACAAGAGAAGGACAAATCCCAAGGAGAAGGCAAAGCCCGTACAAAAGGACTTTGCGAAGAGGCTGCAAGGTGAGCAGCGATAGTAGACCGGTTCCAGAGGGGAATTAGGCCAGAGCTCGAAGGCGGGGTGTTTCATCTGCAATGGACCCCATCGAGCCAAAGACTGTCGAAAGTGAGAGAGGCTTTTTGTGTTGGTTGCAAAGATGAAAAGTGACTGGGAGCAACCAATCCGGGCCAATCCGCTTTAGTTGTTGAACACTATCAGGTCGGTGAAAGACTGATACCTATCCTGACTTTTGTTCATTCAAGTTTCAATAAATGGTAAAGTTGTTGAGGCCATGGCGGATATTGGTGCCACCAACAACTTTGTGTCGGAAAAAGTTTATACGCACTTGGATTTGCCATGAGGAGGGATCTAAGTCGGATCAAGGTAGTGAACTCCAAATCGCAACCGATAGTGGGAATTACACACAGAGTGCCTATGAAGATTAAGACTGGGAAGGACACATCAACCTCCTTGTTGTGTCTATAAATAATTTCGCTACATCCTCGGTAATGATTTACTTACTCATGCGAAGTGTTCAGTGTTGCCCCATTTAGGTGGGATCTTCATCATGGGTGAAGGGTGATTGTGCTTTGTTGCTGGCTTGAAGCAGGTAAAGAAACGAAAAGAGAGTGAGATAGTTTGGATGTTGTCTACCATATAATTGGAATATGGATTGAAGATGAGACAACCAACCTTCCTTACGACACTGCTGGATTTCAAGGCTACCAAGAAGGTTGAAGTAACGAATGATGTTATTCTAATATTGCAGGAGTTTAGACACGTAATGCTCAATGAACTCCCCAAGGCACTTCCACTCGGAGGGTGGTTGATCATTGGATCAAGATTGAACCAAGTATAAAGCCTCCTGTAAGGACATCCTATTGAATAACTCCTTTGGAGTTGCAGGAGTCTAGAAAGAAACTCTTTGAATTCTTGGATGCGGGATTCACACAACCCTCAAAGGCCCCGTATGGAGCCCCAATGTTGTTCCAAAAAAAGTAAGTGGGAGCGTTGTGGCTCTACATCGACTACAGAGCATTGAGCAAGGTAATTGTGAAGAACAAATATCAATTCCTTTGATTGAAGATCTTCTTGATAGATTGAGGAAGACATCTTACTTCACCAAACTGGACCTGCGATAGGGATAATTGCACGTGCAGATTGCTGAGGGGGACTAGTCAAAGACAACTTGTGTTACTCAATATGGCTCGTATGAGCCTTTGATAATGCCATTTGGCTTGACCAATACCCTTGTTACTTTTTACAATTTAATGAATGATGTATTTTCTGATTACATAGATCTTTATGTAGTTGTTTACCTCGATAATGTAGCGGTGTACAATGAGTACTGGGAGGAGCACTTATCCCTCCTGAGATTGGTGCTGTCTAGGCTGAGGACACATCAATTATATGTGAAGATGTAGAAGTGTGAATTTGCTCCAAGGAATATTATGTTCTTGGGTCATTAGATCTCCAAGGGAGAAGTTTGAATGGACAAGTGGAAAGGGAAGGCAATCTTAGAGTAGTCGGCTGATGAGTGCATAATTATACATATTCTCTTACTATATTTGCGTGCAGTTCACTTATTTTTCTGTATAGATTTCTCTATTCTTGTGCTATGTTGGTAATTGTGTTGTGACTGAACAGATAAACAAGTACCTTGTACAAAAGGAGCGGAAATCAGGACAATTTAGAGGGGAAAGAGCCAAAAGGACATGTACATGCCCATGTTCACGGGCGTGTAGATGAATATTGGCATGCTCCTACCTATGAAATTTTTGAAATTTTATAAAACCACATTTCAGAACTTAACACGGGAGTGCTTAGATCAACACGACCTTGCTTCGGGATTTTTGAAGTCTATAAAAGGACGCCCAATGTGACATTTGAAGTCAACTTTTAGCGGATCAACCTTTGGGGATTCTTTTGTCGCCTGCTAGGGTTTTAAAGTGGAGATTGAAGGCAAAGAAGACATTGATCGAGGCAGTTAATATTCTTTAATTATATCTTGTTCTTTAGATCTTGTTAGGGTTTCCCATAGTATGAGAGGCTAAACCTTCTGTGGTGCCTCGAATTCTTGAACCCAAGGATGAACTTGTGACTTATTTTCTTTTATTTTATAATAGTTTTTTTTTTATTATTCTTGTGGATTTTCTATGTGTACTTAATGCTTGTGATTTGTTACTGTGAAAGCGCCGATCACATATCCGTAGTTGCTTAATGTATGAAGAAAAATCTTGGCTAAGCTAGATCTGGGCATAGATGATAGGGGGTGTGCACATGCCGAGAGATCTGTTGTATGGTTATTACAAAACACACTATCCGTATTAGGGTAAAACCTAATAGTGGGAACCATATAACCTAATAATATTAATAATGCAGTCGTACAATGAAGTCACAATATAGGACTACTGATTGGCTGTACGAGAGATCAGAGTCAAGCTGATTTAGGATTCTCCACGGTCCAAGAATATATCAACTAGATAGCTAGTATTGGGAAATTAGTCAAACGATGGATTCTTAGGCGGATAGAGATCCAGGGTGTCATGTCTAGTGATTGATTACCTTAGATTTGTCAACTGTTCACTTTAGTTTTAGTTCTTTAGATTACTTAGTTTGGAGCACAAAACCACCAATCATATTTTAGGTTAGATAATTAGAAGATAAATTAGCACTAGGAAACACCAGCCCCTGTGGATTCGATTACCCTACCTTTGGGTACTTTACAACTTGATTGGCCCTGTGCACTTGCGGGCAAGCACACCATCATTGGCTCTGACTAAGGTAACAAAACTTTGTTCCTTCCCTTGTTTTGCTAACTATTACAGGAAGTTCATAAAAGGCTACTCCAAGTAGGTGGTTCCTCTCATTGATTTTCTATAAAGGATCAGACTTAGCAATGGATGAACAAGTGCCATATGGTTTTTGATATCCTCAATCAAGAGGTTGCAAGTTTGAGATACGATACATGCTTTTGACAGGGCTATTGGCGAAGTCCTTGTGTAGGAAAGTCATCCAGTCACATTTGAGAAGGAGATACTGGTGGTCTTACACTATTTCCTTGTGTAGGAAGGTCATCCAGTCACATTTGAGAAGGAGATACTTGTGATCTTACACAATGTGGCAAACATGTACTTTGTCGTACAGAAGAAATTGTCCCCGAAGTAGACTCGTTGCAGGAATACAACTTTGAATACAGCATAAGCCAAGGAGGCACAACCTGGTTGTAGATGCTTTGAGTCGGAAGATGGTGGTGGAGTATGTTGCTTCCTTATCATAGGTAGCAACAAATTTTCTAAAGCATGTTCTTGATCCGACAAAGGAAGATGAACAATACTAGAAGCTGATCAATATTATGAAGGAGGGTATTATGTGAAGGTATTAGATAGAGAATGGTCTCCTCCATGCAAATGGAAGAAGGCTATTTGTGCCAAGGAAGGATGGGCTACAAACAGAGTTGCTCCGTGAGACTTATAACACCAAGTAGGCGGGATATCCTTGTCGCGAGAGGATGTGGTTGCTATTGTCTCGATAGTACTACTAGCTGAACATGTGGGAGGACATCGAGCTTATATGGATACTTGTTTCATTTGTCAATAGTATAAACTAGAATGGAGGAGGGAAACAGGACTTTTACAGCCTCTTCCATTCCCAGATCGGCCCTGAGAGTCCATTTCTATGGACTTTGTTTCAGGATTCCCCAAGGTGAAAGACATAACTTAAGTGTTAGTTATGGTGGACATATTTTCAAAGTATGTGTTCTTCATCCCTGTGCCAATGACTTGCACTGCAGAGGTTTTAGCGAAGCTCTTTCTAAGCCATGTTTTGAAGAATTTCGATTTGTCAGATGGCATAGTAAATGAAAGTGATGCTCGCTTTACTGGCATGCTTTTTATAGCTTTGTTTACGATGCTAGGATCAGAACTCAAGTTCTCTACTGCCAACCAAACACAAACGGATGGGAATACGGAGTGGATAAATGCTTTGATGGAGGAATATTTAAGATACTTTGTGTTAGCATCACAGAAGAACTAGTTGGAGTTATTGGAAGTGGCTCATTTCTCCTACAATTTGCACCATTCTTCTGCAATATGAAAGAGTCCCTTTGAGTTAGCAATTGGGTTTTAGCCAAAAGTGCCACATAAAGTTGCGAAGTGTCCTACAACGTATTGGTGGCTAGTGTCCTACAGCATATCGCCTTGCAAGGAGTTGACAAGAGTTGCTGGATAAGGCTCAAGATAGTCTCGTTAAAGCAGGGAGACGTATAAAGAAGTATGCATGTGAAGGCAGGAGGCCTTTGAAGTTCTCTGTGGGAGATAGAGTTTGGGTAAAGCAAACTCACGCAGATTTAGAAGGAGATTTACTTTTGGTGCGACTAGTTTGTAAGGACCCTTACCAAAGAGACTCTTAAATATAAGGGGTCCTTGGGTTTATCAGAGGACACATCCCCTTGGGAGGTATAAGGAGGCTTCTAATACTTTACTGGAGTGAAACATTGTAGGTTCCAGCAAAAAGATGCCCTGGGAGGCGCCTGCATAGGCAGGTGCGACTACTTGCACTAAGGGACGCGCGCACATAGGCAGATGCGTACGTGTGTGTGAAGAGGTGTATCTACAGGAGGCACTCGCATTTGCGTAAAGTAGCGCGTGCACATATGTACAGATCAGCTAGGGCGCACAAGCACGAAGAGCGGCGCGAGCCGGCTAGTGAACAGGCATGCGCACAAGCCAAGAAGCTCACATCCATGTGAGGGGTGTGTTGCTTCCCAATAAGTGTTTGATCTAATTTATGAAGGGTCAGGCTTTCATTCTACCACCATGATTCTTGTATTCAAGTTCCTAGTCCCTTAGAGACCCCTTGGACCTCGCTGCCTACCTTCTCAATACAATTCGCCATCTCCTTCCATAAAGTGTTTGCATCATCTTCCATGTCTCTGATTTCCTTCTCATATTTATTCTTAAATGCTAATTGATTGGTCCCTTTTAAAACCCATCATCTAATCCTATGTTGCCCATGCCTCCTTTTTTTTTTTCACTATACCATTTTCTTCACATCCAACACCACTAACTTATTCTAGGTAGTTAGTGCTTCTCCAGGTATAACCTTATAGTCTTTATATACAGACTTATACTTTCTTCTTTTAACAAGAAAGTCTATCTTGCTATGGTTACCCCCATTCTTAAACATAATCAAGTGTGATTCCTATTACTTAAAGCAAGTGTTGATTAATACCAAGTCATGAGCTAAAGCAAAATCTAATATAGTTCTTCCTTCCTCTTTCATGTTGCCATATCCATAATTTCCATGCACTTAAAGCAAGTGTTGATTAATACCAAGTCATGAGCTAAAGCAAAATCTAATATAGTTCTTCCTTCCTCATTCATGTTGCCATATCCATAATTTCCATGCACTTGTTCGTAGCCATCACTAAATCTACCCACATGCTTATTAAGATCTCCTCAAATAAAAAGCTCTTGCTCACTTGGAATCCTTAGAACTACCCAATCCAAATCTTCACAAAACTTAACCTTAGCTTCTTTTCCTAAGCCTACTTGAGGGGCATACACATTTACTATGTTGATTATCTATTTTCATAACACTAGGCTCAAATGTATAATCCAATCTCCTATCCTTTTTCACTTCAACCACTTTATCCTTAATTCTTGGTTCCACAATAATTCTCACATCATTCTTATGTTTATCTCCTTCACCATACTATAATTTATAGACTGTGTTACCAACTCTCTAACCTTGTTTCATATCTACCTAATCTCTTGCAAACATACTATTGATAGCTGTTGGAAAAGAGCTATTTTAGTATAAGTTTATCAAGTGTTTAAAATAAAAAAGTTTATTATGGAATGAATACTATGTTGTTTTGGCTCTAAAATGTATCACTTGACCACAATTGCTGTCCTAGATACTTTAATAGTGATTTAAACATGTTTGTGATCGATAGATGCTAAAATGAGTGAAGTTTCTATGCAACAAGTGAAGTGAAGCAGCACAGTGGGTAACATCGCGATATGCTTTTTAGACATCGAGATGTGAATTATGGACCGAGCACCAATTTTAGAGACAAATTGAGATTGCGATCTTCAAAGCTAACTTCGCGATGTAAGGGCTCTAGGGAATATCTTGAATGGGGGAAACATCGCGATGTTGAAAAGGCATATCGCGACGTCAATTACGAGCTGAGAGCACTTTTGGAGAGATAAATTCACGTCGCGATGTTGCTTTTACACATCGCGCTGTCAAGATTTGAATAGATAGTAGACTAAAGAGCACATTGCGATGCCCAAAGCGCTAGGTATAAAAGATGGCTGAGCTACTAGCGTTGGACATCTTTGTTCTTGGTGGCGGCTGTACACGAGAGTATTGATCCGAATGGCGTCCTATGGGATTTGAGTTAGGACGTGTGACGGCACGGCCTGAATGCTCCACCCGACGTGGTGATTGATTGGGGGCCACATGGAGGCTTGAGCAGGCTTCGCGCAGGCCGAAAAGGGTGATAAACCCAGTGGCCACTAGGGGATCAGTAGTGTTTTATTATTTGGGCCACGGGCCCTAGAGATGTATATCTATATTGATGATGTTTTTGGTCGTGGTCCCTATGTTCATATTTGCGGATTTCTTACTCCATTTATGTTTCTTGTATGCACATGTTTTGTATTTGATGTCCACTGAACCTAGTTGGTGTGCTCAGTGCCCCTTTGTGTTTTTGATTCCTCGCTACAGGTGATGAGTAGTAGAGGAGCGCCAGGCACAGACTAGGAGAGAGTCGCGTGCGGGCCTTGGGACTTTGCTTATACCCCGGTGAGGTTTGTAGCGTCGTAGGGGGTTATGTTTATTTGTTATTGTGAGTGAGGTTATGAACCTTGTAGTATTGTCCCGTATTTGAGGTTGTATTTAAGACATGAAATGTATCGTGGTTTGTTGTAGAGTTATGTAGAATCTTTTTATGCTTCCGCTTATTGTGTGATTGATTTTCAGTATTATTGTTATACTGTGTGAATTGTAATAAGTTTGATATAACACTTAGGCCTTTCATCCGGGCAAGGGCTTGTCTTTGGTTTGGGTGCGGCCGGTCTGTCAAGTACTCGAGGGGCCGGGGACCGGGTTTGGGGCGTGACAAGAAGTTTCTGCATGACGTCAAGAGGTATGGTTGGGATGAACCTTATGTGTTTAGAGTGGGAGCCGACCAAATTATTCGACGTTGCATTCCAGAAGAGGAGCATGACAACATTCTGGAGTAATGCCATTCTTCACCCTATGGTGGCTACTATACAGGGGACAAGACTGCAGCAAAAATTCTACAAGCTGGGTTTTATTGGCCGCCGGTATTCAAAGATGCTCATCCGTTTGCTAGCAGGTGTGACAGATGTCAATGCACTGGAAACATATCATAACGCCATGAGATGCCCTTGAAGAATATCCTGAAGGTGGAGTTATTTGACGTGTGGGGGATAGATTTCATCAGCCCGTTTGTCTCATCCCTCAAGAATACATATATCTTGGTAGCGGTGGACTATGTGTCCAAATGGGTGGATGCAGTAGTGTTACACTCAACCGACTCACGAACATGGATTAAGTTTCTTAAGAACATATTTACTCATTTCGGTACCACGCGAGCTATCAATGGCGATGAAGGATCACATTTTTGTAATAAGAGCTTCAATAAGCTCCTTATGAAATATGGGGTCTCGCATCAAGTAACAACACCCTATCACCCACAAGCCAATGGACAAGCAGAAGTGTCTAACAGAGAGAAAAAGAAAATATTGGAGAAGATGGTATGTCCATCCTGAAAACATTGGTCTTTTAAATTGGATGATGACCTTGTGTTCTATAGAACTGCCTTCAAAAGGCCTATGGGTATGTCACCATACCAGCAAGTGTTCGGGAAAGTTTGCCACATCTCATTGGAGCTAGAATATAAAGCTTATTGGGCCATCAAGCAATTGAATCTAGATCTGCAAATGGCAGGGGAGAGACGGATGCTACAACTAAATGAATTAGATGAGTTTTGGATGAAAGCATATGAAAATGTAACGCTCCATAAAGAGAAAGTTATGAAATAGCACGATCGTCGTTTTATTCATCGCGAAGTAGCACCGGGGCAGTCAGTTTTACTATTCAACTCGCAGTTGAAGTTATTTCCCGGCAAGCTAAAATCTCGGTGGTTAGGTCCATTTCAGATATCCAAAGTTTTCCCCAATGGAGCTGTGGAATTGGAGGATGTGCGCACCAATAGCACAATTGTGGTTAACGGACAGCGGGCGAAACCGTACATTGGCCACTAAGTGGAGCAAGCAAAAACGTCACCACACTCACTCCACCAATCCTAAAGTCAAGCTAAAGATTATAAACTTAGCGCTACTTGAGACGCAACCCAAGATTTTAATATCTTTCATTTTATTCACCTTCAGTATTTTTGTCTTTGTGTGTTATGATAATGTTGACCCCCTCTTATGTGTTGTACAACCCAAGTTTGGGGGAGCTTAGGCGGTCGCACCGAATATTGAAACATTGTGGCATGCTTGGAGAAAGGCGATTATCATTTCAACAACAACCTGGTATGAGATCACACGTCCAAAAACATGTAGGTGAGCACCAGAAGCACAAGGGAAGGAAGGTAAGTATAAACACAATTCCCTGCAGTTGAAATCGGGATGTCGCTTTTGCACATCGCGATGTGTTTTCTGGATTTGGAAACAACAGGCCTGGCTTGTTGGACATCGCGATGTGATAAAGTGACATCGCGATGTCTCTTGGCCTGAGAACCCAGAATTCTGTTAATAAACATCGCGATGTCACTTTTGCACTTCGTGATATTGACGTCGCGGTTAGGTTAAATATGAGATGCACCTATTCATTTCTCTATCTCCTCTCCGCGTCTCTTAGGGTACTCTAGCAGCGCCGGCAAGTGCTCCTCCCTCTCTTAGTCTTCTGTTTAATCTTCTAGGGACTCAATCACTCCGGTATGCATTTCTATCACCCCCCTACCAAGGTTTTCACCATTTGAAGTTGTTAATTGGTGCTTGAATGGCAAATTTTTTTAGTATGTAAGGGTAAATGTTTTCTAAGATGATAAATGCCTCGTGTAGAGGTCCGTGAGAATGTTTGTACATATTGGCCAAGTCTAATGTTTAAGGGGAGACTCTGCCGAAATTTTGGGCAAAATCCATGCTTAGAATGAAGTCCAAAAGGATCCCAACAATTCGATTCTAGAGTTCACTCTTAGTGCTTGTTGACCAAAAACTTGAGTGCAAGCACTAAAGCTCCCGCACGCAAGCGTACATGGTCGAAAGTAATAAATCGGTAAGTACCGGGTCGAAATCCCAAGAGAACGTAGTTTAGATTTCCCTACTTATGCTTAAGTGAGTAAAGAGTTTGAATGTGTAGTAGTGAAGATTGTGATTTGGTATAATCGAGTTACTGAGGAACAGAGGGTTAAAGGATGTAATTCTCTGGGTGAATGACCTAGGGTTGTATGGTGATGCATGACTTCTTAAGGTTTTCTCCTTGGTTTGCTATGTTATCAAGGTTATGAATGTAGGTGTATCGATGGTAGAGAATTGTACTTGTGTGCACTCCGGGTGCATCCTACAAGACCTCCTTTCTAAGGATCATGCCTCTAAAGTCCATATTTCTATCGGTACATTGGAAGCATTATAGGACAACTCTCTACCAATACCATGGAATTGCCTCTACTTATTTCTAAGTGAGAGGACAAATCGGTGTCGCTCCGTCCAACCTAATCTCTACTACGTACAAGCCTATGTTTCTATCAGTGCTTGAAGTTAAAGATACTTGTTGTCTTTCGACCAACAAGGATTAAGAAGAATGATTCACAGGCGCATCCACATTCATAATAGCAAAGCAAACCATAGATAATAAAGATTTTAAGTTATAGCATCCATACAACCCTAGATAGAGTGTTTAAGCTACCATTGCAAAAGAGACATCAAAAGCAATGAAAGCATCCATACAAACATCCATAAATGAACTAAAAAAAAGTTCTAAACATTAAAGACAAGATTTTATAAGTTCCCCCTCATAAATGTACAATCTCCAGCTCCAAGATGCTGGAAATCTCCCTCAGTATCAGTGCTTTTGCGTGCAGCATCCAACTTTCTTCTAAGTATGGGAAAATAATCACTTTGATGTAAGCTCACTTGTATCCCCAGTTTCTAATGTGTTCTATACCCTACTTCTATTCCCTAGAGCATATATGTTGTCTAAGTGGTCACCACTAAGTTCGAGTCATTCATGAACACACAAGAAATTTCCAAAAGCAAAGTGTAATACTACAAAGATGATGTTTCTCTCGTTTGGCAAGTGTAACTTTCAATATCATCTATGTCATATATCTTCTAAGTTCGGTGACCAATCCTTAAAATTATGTGCACTGGGTGTGTGCTTTGTGTGTATGCAACGAAAGAAATATATTTTTTTTTTCTCTCATGCAAAGTGATAAACTGCCCAAAAAGAACAAATTAGTACTGAAATCTTCCAAAAAAGGATAAACTTCCAAAACACAATTTGTTTTCAGTAGAAGGACATACCCCCAAACTAAATTAGATCATTGTCCCCGATGATCGTTTAAAATACAATGCTATATAGAACGGGGGTAATGTGAAAAAAGATAGAATACTCCCCTAGCTAGCAAGATTGGCCACAAGTGTGGTTGCTGAATTTTAGAGCCCTATTGTTCCAAGCACACTATGATCCGCCAAACTGGAGCTGCACAATGCATGAAGGGGTCAAGTTCATACACAAAAACTAATAAAAAAAATATAGCAAAACACTAATTCTTAGATTGCCTCCCAAGCAACACTGAGTTTGTAGTCTTTAGCTAGACTTAAGGGTGATCGTCATTCATGAAGAGGGGAGGGATGTGCTATCCTCATCTTCCGTTGCTGGTTCAACATCAACTTTTGGCACATGATTTGTTTCTACACCTTCAATGTGGAGTGCTGGCACTGCTCTTAATTCATCATCTTTGCATTATAGAATTCTTGCATCAATACAATCATAAATTAACCACTTTTTCTCTTGAGGGTCCTGATTTCTTTCCTCGTGTAATGCAATCAAATCCAAGATAGACAACGAAGGGCCTGACACAGTTGGTGAGGTGACGTTGAACACTTGCTGCTTGGCTCCATATTTCAAAGTGATCTCCCCTTTTTGCAAATCAAACAACGCTCCCCCAGTGAGTAATATGGGGCACCCAAAGATGATGGGAACATCCTTATCAGCTTCATAATCAAGAACAACAAAGTCAGTTCATCAATCCAAACTAGCACATCTTCCACCACTCCACATGGCTTGGCAATTGAGTGATCGGCTAATTGAAGTGTGAGGTTTGTTGCTTGGAGGTCTCCCAAACCTAGCTTGTTGTACATGGTGAGGGGCATAAGATTCACACTTGCACCTAGGTCACAAAGTGCATAGCCAGTGAAGTTCTCTCCTATATTACATGGAAGCAAATAACAGCCCGGGTCTTTTAACTTTGGAGGTAAAGGTTTCTACAGGATCAGGCTACATTCTTCTGTCACAGCTATGGTTTTAAGACCTCCTATTTTATTTTCCTTGGCTAAAAACTCCTTCATAAATTTTGCATAATTCGGCATGTGTTCCAATGCTTCATAGAAGGGGATTGTCACATGAAGTTGCTTGAATCTTTCCATGAACCGCTCGTATTGCATCCTAAAAGTGCGATTCTTCAATCTTTGAGGAAAAGGCGGTGCTGGCAATGGTTGAACTTCTTCATCTTTATCCACCTTCCTCTGTTCAATATCCTTTTCCTTTACTTTCACTGGAACATCCTCAGATTCTATCAGTTCAAGAGATGGTAATAGTTTCCCACTACGCAGCATGACCGCTTTCATTTGCCCTTGATCTACATTCCTTGGGTTTTTTTCAGTGTCACTTGGAAGCACTCCCGTTGGCCGGGATCTCACCTCATTGTTCATTTGACCCATTTGGGTTTCAAGGTGTTTGATTGCATTGCCTTGAGCTTGGAAACTTGGTTCTGCATTCGGCCATAAATTGGTCAAACTTTTCTTCCAAACTTGGTTTCTTCTCCAAGGGTTTAGTTTGATTGAAGTAACACGGTTGACCATATCGTGGATCACCTAGAGAGCTTGATGATGTATCTGACCTATAACTTGGGGTCCAATTTGGTGAAAAATTTTGATTGTTGCTACGGAAGTTGTGGCTAATTGCATTAACTTCTTCAAAAGCCACTGGAGGAACCATAAATGAAGAATCATGTGGTGCTAAATGCATTGACATATTGCTTACAAAGGATGCAAGCTCCTCAATTTTTTATTCCAATCTGGAAAGTTTTGCTTGCACATCGCGTCCTCGATTCTCTCCTTGAATGCTTGCTACTTTCCCTTGGGACACTTTGTCACTGGGTTACAATTGGCTCCTGTTTGCTGCCACTGATTTAAGCAACTCATAACATTAATCGGCCGGCTTGATAGTGAATGCCACCACCGGCAACCTCATCCAAGATAGCTCTATTATTGCTGCCCATGCAATTATAGAATGAAGGTACCAAGTGCCACTTAGTCAACCCATGGTGAGGACACAATCGTTGTAACCCTTAAACCTTTCCCATGCTTCTGTAAAGCTTTCTCCTTCCCTTTGTTAAAATCCCGTCAATTCATTTCTAATTTTTACTGTTTTTGCCTATGGGAAGAACCTGAGGGGAAACTTTTGTCTCAATTCCTCCCAAGTGTTTATAGATGCCGCAGGAAGTGAGTATAACCATTCTTTGGCAATATCTATGATAGAGAATAGGAATTGCTTCAATCTTATCGCATCATCTAACGTCCCAACCTTTTTGAATTTATCGGTGATTTCCAAAAAGTTCCTTATATGAATGTTGGGTCTTCGTTAGGGATTCCATAAAAGAGGCCTGCATTCTGGAGCATTTGGATAATGAAATTTTTAATTTCAAAGTGCGAATCCTGTCTGATTAGCTTCACAATGCTTGAATGATGACCGTTAGAGGGTGGAATGGAGTATTCAAACAGAGGACAGTTATCTCTTCCTTGGTCTATGATGTTAGAGTCTGACGAGCTTGTTAATTCTAATTTAGCCCGCTTTTCTCTTCTTAATTCACGCAGAGTCCGCTCAATTTCTGGATCAAGAGGGACTATGGGTGATTCACTCATAAACTTCAAGAAATAAAACACTTTGATGCGAACATAATAAAACACCCCCAAACATACTAGAAATTATAGAAGCAATTAATTCTGGATATGCACACAAGTGTAGACACTTTAGAAATGACAAACACAAGAAAACAAAATTAAACTACTCTAACTAATATAGAAAAATCTTACACTGCTCCTCGGTTGAGCAGGACAAATACCAAGCATGACAAATATCAATCAATGAGGACTCCCGTGGTTGAGCAGGACAAATAAGAAGCATGGAGGCTGGGGAAGGTGGATGTGGATGCCGCCTTTCGCGACTTCACCACCCTTGGGTCCATATGGCAACCTGAGTCCCCCTCCTTTGATCACGATCTTATGCACAAGGATGCAAGAGTGTGGCTCTACTTTTATTTTTGTACAGTTGATCCAACTCAATTCACAAGCCGGATCAACTTTGATCGGGTTTGCCTCATATACGCCATCATCCACGACATGTAGCTCGATGTGTGGTGGCTCATCCATTGGAGTATTTGTCAATGCTGTCGCTTGAACCCGAAGGGATTATGGCACCCCGCATTGGTCACGGTCTTATGTCAGTGCATTGGAGTTGCATGGGACCATAGTGAAGCAAAGCTTCCACCTAAATGCCTCATCGACTCCAGTATCCTTCACCGGATGGCCCCCGAGTGTGCTGATGATGCAGGGCCTTCAACCGCAGTACCCACTGCGCCGACTGATGCAGCTGAGACCACTGACACCCCAACCCAGCCCACAAAGATGCCTCACCCACCCCAACCTCCTGTTCCCAATGTTAGACTTTCACGGCTCGAGGAGAATCAGGCTCGTTTGGGAATAGAGGCAACCCGATTGCGTGACGAGGTGCTAGTTTAGGACTAGGCTTTCTCAGCATATTATGGACCTGGCTACCCTCATGCGGGACAGTTTTCGAGCATTGGGCATAAGCGAGCCTCTCTACCAGTCAACCTTGGCGGTAGCCCCTCATGCTTCCACATCGGCATCGGTACAGGAGACGGTACTTGGCGTAGGCACAACTAGCTAGGGGAGTGTTTTTTTTTTTTTTTACTTCTCTTGCACTATCCCCATTCCTTTTTGTTATCATTTTTCTTGAGAATCATCAGGGATGATGATCTGGCTTAGTTTGGGGGTGGGAATGTGATTTTCTTATGTCATTAGAGGAGTCCATGTATGTGAACTCTTAGTTTGCTTTTATCTATGATGATGTCGAGTTCAGCATATGTTTTTCTTCGTTCTAAGCATGTAAAGAAATACTTCTTTATACTTGCATGCACACAAGACACACACCTTTTGCACCAAAATGAAATCAGGTTGTTCTCAAGCTTACCGAGCATATGACATGGATAAATTGGATGTTGTATGTGTCAAACTAGAAGAATTTCACTGTGATATCATCTTTTAGCTTTGGACATTCCCTGAACTTTAAAGAATGGCTTGAGCTTAGTAAAGTCAATTAGAAAACATATATGCTTTAGGAAATGACAGTAGTGTATAGGACCCCTAGCGGACGAGTAGCACTTGAAACTTAGGGTGACTCTCAGAAACCGGGGTACAAGTGAGTTTCTATCAATGTGTTTGTTAATTTATGCGTAGAAGAAAGTCGGATCCATTAGGGATGCCCTACTGTACAAAAAAATAAAAATAAAAATAAAAATAAAAATAAAAATAAAAATAAAAAAATAACAAAACATAGGCAACGAAAAGAATAAAAGGAACACTATAAGATGTGAAGCACTAGCTTGACTCGAGAGTAAAGACTTCTACTAGTTGAGAGTAGTGAAAATCTAACTAGGGAGTTATATGCTTCTAATTCCATTCCCTTATCATGCATCGATCCTTTGATCTTTACTAAGCTCAAGCCATTGTATGTATGGAATTCCAAGCATGAGTGGTTGTTCTCTACTACTAAGTCCTCTGGTTTGACAGTACAACATAGTAATATCACATTGCACATATTCCATGAGCATCGGAAGCAAACCCTAAATGAGTTGCTAAACTTGAATTATTGTGGTATGAGTTTTTCTTGTTCATTGCTTGAGGACAAGAAATTGTTCAAGTTTTGGGGTTTGATAGCTCTTGGAAAAGAGCTATTGTAGTAGAAGTTTATCAAGTTTTTAGAGTCGAAAAATTCATTATAAAATAAATACTATGTTGTTTTGGCTCTAAAATGTATCACTTGACAACAATTGCTGTCCGAGATGCTTTAATAGTGATTTACACCTGTTTGTAATCGATAGATGCTAAAATGAGTGAAGTTTTTATGCAACATGTGAAATGAAGCAGCACAGTGGTTAACATCGCGATGTGAATTATGGACAGAGCAACAATTTAAGAGACAAATTGAGATCACAATCTTCAAATCTAACATCGCGATGTAAGGGCTCTACGGAAAATCTGGAATGGGGAAAACATCGCGATGTTGAAAGGCGTATCATGATTTCAATTACAAGTTGAGAGCACTTTAGTAGAGATAAATTCACATCACGTTATCGATTTTACAAATCGTGATATCAAGATTTGAATGGATAGAAGACTAAAGAGCACATCGTGATGTTACTTTTTCACATCACGATGCCGAGAGCGCCTGGTAAAAAAGAGGGCTGAGCTGCTAGGGTTGGACATCTTTGGTCTTGTGGCAGCTGTACGCGAGAGCATTGATAAGGAGGGCTTCTTCTAGCACCGTGGAGCTAGAGATTACTTATTCATGAGGAGGAATCTTTAGGCTTTCATCTTTGATTTGTTAAACTCTTTTTAGCTTAATTATGGATGTTTATGTGAATGATGTCATTGCTTTAGATTCATCTTTTGTAATGGTAGCTTAAACACCCTTTCTAGGAAATTATGGATGTTATTACTTGATATCAATAGTATCTTTGGCTTGGCTTTGTTATCATGTATGTTAATGAGCTTATGAATCTCTCATGCTAATCCTTGTTGGTCGAAAGGCGACAAGCATCTTAATCCTCAAGCACATAGGCAAATGAGCTTGAAGGAAGAGTCGAAACATAGGGCTGACGGAGTGACACCGAATTGGCCTTTAACTTAGACTTAAGTTTTGGCATATCCATGGTGGTGGTAGAGATTAGCCCTATAATGCCTCTAATGTTCCCATAGACATATGAAAATTAGAGCATGAACCTTAGAAATAAGGTCTTATAGTTTGCACCATGAGTGCATATAAGTACAATCTCTACTATTGTAATCCCATATCCACAACCTTTATAACTTAGCAAGCCAAGGAGAAAATCACAAGTCTAGAACACCATACAACCCTAGATCTTTATCTCTTAGAGTTTCCCCTCTACGACCTTCGTTTCTTACACAACTCATTTGACACTTAAGTACAACCTTCACTTCTTCATAAAAAAACTCTCCACAATCATCTAGTACATTAGTTTAGGAAACCTAATATCCGTTCACTGAGGAATTCAAACCGGTAATCACCGATTTTATTACTAGTGACCATGTATGCCTTTGTGCAAAGGCTTGAATGCTTGCACTCATAGCTGATGGCCAACAAGATTTTGGCGCCATTGTCGAGGAACGACGTAGGCTTTCTTATACTTAGTGAATTAGTGTAACTTTGCTTAGCTTTCGAGTATGGCGTTTATCTAATTAGTATCGTGCTATATTTTTTTGCTATAAAAATCATTTTTAGCGTGTACATACTAAATGTAATTGTTATCATTACTTTCTCTACAGTTGGTTTGGACTCCTTAGCACAATCATACCTCTTTTTTTACGCTCTTGTATTTGCCTTTCACTTAAACTCAAAACCTCCACAATATATTCATGACAAATACAATGGAGCATGAGTTCTTAGAAGCACATCTAGTGTTTGTTGAAATAACTTCAGAAACATGAGGCAATGGTCCTGAGGAGGAGCAGGTAGACAATGTGGAAATTGAGCCAAATATTATCAATGTCATCCGGGGATCGACACATTTTGAAGAACGCTCCCGCGAGGCATATTCGGTCATTTTTAGAGTTGAGTGACAAAATCAAGCTAGCCAAGTAACCAACAAGAACAATAAGAGCAAGATTGTTTCCATTTTCCTTCAGGTTGGAAGCTAAGAAATAGTACTGATCACTGTCATCTAAAGTAATGGTCACTTGGAAACCTATAAAGAAAACATTCTGTAAAAATTACATTCCATTGCAGAAGATTGTGAAGTTAAGATCTGAGATCATCTCATTCACACAAGCAGCATTAGAATCAATTTGTGAAGTATGGGGGAGGTTTAAGATGATGCTCAGATATTGCCTTGGCCATGGTCTCCAGTAGTGGGTGCAACTTCAATATTTTTATCACGGGTTAAAGGAAGAAGCCAGAACCTTTATAGATTTGGCAGCAAAGGGAGCTCTGTTAGAAAGATCAGTAGATGAAGCGTTTACTTTGTTTGACAAAATCGAGACTAATGAGCATAGTTGGCAGCAAGAAAGTGAGTCATTGGTATCCATGTAGGAAGCCTCAATCGATAAGAAAGGGCAGTTGACAAAACTTATTTCAACAGTTGATTCAATAGAGAAGATAGTGAACGAAGTGATCTCACTAGTGTAGGAGAAAGTAGAAAGTGCGTGGGCAACGAGTCAAGTAAACATCGCAAGGTTAGGTGATCAATTACTATCAAGGGCACATCTGTATGAAGAACCCGATTTAGTAGAGGAAGACATAGAGTTGGATTACCATATTGAATGGTGTCAGTCAAGAGATCTTATGGAATAATTGAAATTAATGACTTGGACAAATTGGGAGAGTGAATCTGAAGAAGAACAAGAACTGATAGAATCGAAAATAACTCACAGGGAGGCAGTTAAAGCTTTCGATACATTGGGATGGGAAGATAGAACGCCCCAAGGAATGAAATCATTTTGGGATGTACCTCCTCAGGTAGAATTAAAGTCTTTACCGGGACACTTGAAATATTTATTCCTTGGAGAAGAAGAAACATTACCGGTTTTCATTTCCAGTGCACTATCCTCTAGCAAAAAGCACTAGCTCATTGAGGTAGTGAGAAGACACAAAAGAGCATTACGGTGGTCAATCAATGACATAAAAGGCATCAGTCTTTCCTTATGCATGCATAAGATTCTCTTGGAAAACAGAGCCAAGCTGATGATAAAACATCAAAGGAGGCTAAATCCAGTCAAGAAGGAAGCGGTGAAGAAGGAAATTTTGAAGTGGTTGGATGCATGAATTATTTATCCTATCTCTGACAGTGTGTGGGTCAGCCCGGTGCAATATGTTCCAAAAAAGGAATCATCATGGTAGTCACAAATGCAGAGAATAAGAGCCTTCCAACGAGAATAATGACCTGATGGAGAATGTGTATTGACTATCGGAAGTTAAATAAGGCAACAAGAAAGGATCATTTTCCATTGCCATTCATCGATCAGATCCTAGACCGTTTGGCAGGACAAGAGTACTATTGCTTTCTGGTTGGATACACCGGGTGCAATCAAATTGCAATAGTACCTAAAGATCAAGAGAAGATAACATTTACTTGCCCATACAGGACCTTTGCTTTTAGAAGAATGCCCTTTGGGTTATGTAACACCTCGACAACTTTTCAACAGTATATAATGGAAATATTCTCAGAGATGATTCAGAGGAGTATGGAAGTTTTCATGGATGATTTCTCGATGTTTGGGGAGTCCTACGACTAATGCTTGTCGAAGTTGGAGAAAATCTTGACTAGATGTGAAGAGACAAATTTGGTATTCAACTGGGACAAATGTCACTTTATGGTGAGAGAATGAATTGTATTGCCACACAAAATCTCAAAATCGGGGATTGAAGTAGATAAAGCCAAAGTGGAAGCAATTGATAAACTACCACCACCAACTTCTGTTAAGAGCGTCAGGAGTTTCCTTGGGCATGCTGGGTTTTACCGGCGCGATTCATTAAGGACTTCTCCTCGATAACAAAGTCTATGAGTATTCTATTAGAACAAGATGTGCCCTTTAACTTTGTTGAAAAATGCATGAAGGCATTTCGTGAAATCAAGCAGCGGCTAATCACCACCCCTATCATCATCAATCCTGAATGGAAGGAGCCGTTTGAATTGATATGTGATGCTAGTGATGTGGTTGTGGGGGCAGTATTGGGCCAGAGAAGGAATGAAGTATTTCAATCTATTTACTATGCGAGCAAAGCTTTGAACCACGCACAAGCAAATTACACCACTACTGAAAATGAACTACTGATGGTGGTCTATGTATTCGACAAATTCAGAGCATATTTGGTGGGCACAAAAGTGGAAGTTTATACAGCTCATTTGGCAATCAAATACCTCATGGAGAAGAAGGATACTAAAGCTAGATTGATGTTTTGGGTTTTGCTGCTTCAGGAATTTGACTTGGAGATGAACAATCGAAAAGTGACGGAGAACCAAGTGGTTGATCATCTATCCCGATTAGAGAGTAATGACCATTGTTCCAATCCTGTGGTCATTAAGAAGTTGTTCCTGGATAAGCAATTTTTGACAGCAAATGAACAACATCCCCCATGGTATACAGACGTAGTGAATTATCTTGTTAGCAAGATTATCGCGGAAGGTTTGAGCTACCAACAGCGCAAGAAGTGTAAAAGCCACCCCTTCCGAGTACGTACTATTCTTATTTGGAATTTTATGTTTAAATAAATTTTACCATCGTTTTGAGTGAATGACCGACGAGTTTGATATGAATAAAGCTCTAAGTGAGAAATTTAATTCCAAAGCATTAGTATTTCGAGAAACGTGGAATTAAGAAATTAGGGGGGGCTAAAGTGCAAAAAAATCAATAATAAGATTACTGATTGGTTAAAGATTATTTGAATTGATTAAACTAATTAAGTGTTAATCAACTAATTAATTGAAGGACAAAGATAATTGGGAATAGCCAACCGAGACCCGGAATTGGTGGATTACAGACTTTGAATTTTAAACCCGTGATTCCACAATCACACATATGAAGGTACAGTAAAATATAATACTTTATTATATATATATATATATATATATATATATATATATATATATATATATATATATATATATATATATATTTTTTTTTGTTTTTATATGAATGAGAGGGGATGGAGAGAGAGATTTAGATTTAGAATCTCTCTCTCTCTCTCTCTCATCTTGTTTTTCCCCAAAACTGTCCCCTTCACCCCTCTTCGCCCCAATCCTGTGAACTCCGGCGAGAAGGGTGTCCGGCGAGCACAACGAACTAGCGATCGCAGCACGCCTCCCGCCCACCATGGCCGATATGCGCCTCGCCTCCACCCATGAGAGCCCGAGCCACCCTGCCTCCACGCATGCGCGTGCCCATCTCTGTCAGCCTGTCTTTCGCCCCGCAACCACCCTCCGCCCACGAAAAAGACTCCGGCGAGCGCCAGCAAACGGCCGAAGCTCCACACGGCCTCCCCCACGTGCGTAGCTGCCCTCCGCTCGTGGATAGAACACCGGCAAGCAACCCCTCCCTCGTGCTCTCCTCCTAGCGTTGGTGAGCTGCAGTGGTTTCTTTATTATGAAATTGATTAAAGGTTTTGGATTATGAATGAGTTATTAAGGAGTTGATCAGCTTAGGTTAAGGCCGGGAAATTGACTGTTAAGTCAGCTGGATAATGATTTGATTGTTAAAAATGAGTTGCATGAATGAATTGAATTGATTATGGTGCATGCTTTTATATTAAGATAAGCCCTGGTAATAGAGGAGGTGCTGTCGAAATTTCCTTAAAGTATGATTTTTGGGCTGTCCATTTCGAGGGGTGGTTTAGTCAGTAATATTTTCCTGATCACGATGTTTAGTATATCATTAGAAGGTTATGAAGTTATCTTTTTAACGAATCCTGGATCAACAAAATCCTACTAGCGGATTAAGAGATATGATCAGTTCTTTGGTACTGCGCACATGATCCAAGTTTGCAATCATATAGACCGATATGTTCTTATAATCATGATTAGGGTAATTAAATATGTATAGTACATTCTAGTTAATTATGAATGTATTGGTGATGGGTAGTTTCCCATGTCTTAGGATGTAGTAACGCGGTTGATGACTCGACTCGACAGCTTAGACCCGAGTAGGTCCCAGACACGAGTACAGGTGGGTAATCATACTGAAAAACGCACGGTATGTGCTTTTTATAAACTTTGCATGAAAACTCTTTCATAGTAAAGGTATGATTATTTTCATGTGTGCATGTATGGAAATGTATTTTCATTGTACGGGTTTTATGTGCATATTCTTGTTTGAGACTCGACTCGATAAGGGGAGTGGATCTGTAGTTGTATAGACTCGTTCCACCCGTGATCGGGATTAGAGGGTTTACTTGATTCGTAGTGAGAGCAGGTAGTCAGTTAGACTCGGCCTCATATGGGATTTGAGTTAGGACGTGTGACGGCACTAGCCAGAATGCTCCACCCGAATGGGTGATTGACCGGGGGCCACACGACGGCTTGAGCAGGTTTCGCAGGTCTCGAAAAGGGCTATAAATCAAGTGGCCACTCGGGGATCGGCAGTGTTTTATGATTTGGACAGCGGGCTCAGTGCATATAGATAATTTGGGTCGCGGGCCCTACAGATGTATATCTATATTGATGATGTTTTGCGCCGTGGGCCCTATGTTCATATTTGCATATTTCTTACTACATTTATGTTTCTTGTATGCACATGTCTTGTATTTGGTACCCACTAAGTCTAGTTGGTGTGCTCAATGCCCCTTTTTGTTTTTTATTCCTCACTATAGGATATGAGGAGTAGAGGAGTGCCAGGCACGGACTAGGAGAGAGTCGCGTGCTGGCCTTGGGACTTTGTTGATACCCCGACGAGGTTGGTAGCATCATAGAGGGTTATATTTATCTATTATTGTGCGTGAAGTTCTGAACCTTGTAGTATTCTCCCATATTTGAGGTTCTATTTGACACAAGATATGTATCGTGGTTTATTATAGGGTTATGTAGAATTTTTTTATTCTTTCGCTTATTGTGTAATTGGTTTTCAGTAATATTGTTATACTGTGTGAATTGTAATAAGGTTGTGATGCAGGAGGCTCGAGTCAAATGTTGATGCCGGGTTGGTGGATCAACGTAAAGATGGAAAGTTATTGAGTCAATTCCAAGATTGGGTCGGTTTTTGGTTTGGTTTGGTATTTTGGCCATAACTTTGGCTACCAATATCAGAATCGGGCGTTCGACCCCAATTCGGAAAGCTCTTCGCGGCACGCACGACATGGAGTGCCATATTAGAGACAATTTTAGTTATGTTTTTCTATTTTTAGAAATATTTAATCGGCCGAATTAGGGTTTTCGGTCTTTTTTTTTATTTTTGCTAATATTTCATATGCCAAATTAGGATAGGATTTGAATCCGATTTGATCTTGGATTTGTAGGAGTTATCTGATTTGTTTAGAGTTTTAAATTTAGATAAGTTTAGTTTGAAATAATAATTTGTCAATTTTAGCAAATTTAAATTAGATGATAAGGTTTCTAGGTTAATCTTTAGGGCTATTTAACCTGGCTTGTGGGTTAGTTTTTTATTATTGAATTCTGAATAAAAGTATTTTCCTTAATTTCAGAGTATTTTCTCTGGTTCTTTTGGTTCTTCGTTTGTTCTTCCTTGCGGTCCTTGGATTCGGCTAGCCCGCAGGATAATCGCTACCCCTCCCGGCATCAGGTTGATATAACACTTAGGCCTTGCATCAGGCCAGGGCTTTTATTTGGTCTGGGTAGGCCTTGCATGATGTCAAGATGTATGTTTAGGAAGAACCTTATGTGACTAGAGTGGGAGCCGCCCAAATTATTGGGAGTTGCATTCCAGAAGAGGAGCAAAATAGCATTTTGGAGCAACGACACTCTTCACCCTATGGTGGCCCCTATATAGGTGACAGGACCGCAGCAAAAATTTTACAAGCTGGGTTTTATTGGCCGTCGATATTCAAAGATCCTCATCAATTCGCTAGCCGGTGTGACATATGTCAATGTACCAGAAGCATATCACAACGCCATGAGATGCCCTTGAAGAATATCCTAGAGGTGGAGCTATTTGACGTGCGGGGGATAGATTTCATGGGACCGTTTGTCTTATCCATCAAGAATACATATATCTTGGTAGCCGTGGACTATGTGTCCAAATGGGTGGATGAAATAGCGTTACCCTCCAACGACTCACAAATAGTGATTAAATTTCTTAAGAACAAATTTACTCGTTTCGGTACCATAGGAGCGATTATTGGCGATGGAGGATCACATTTTTGCAATAAGAGCTTCAATAAGCTCCTTGAGAAAATATGGGGTCTCTTATCGAGTAACCACACCCTATTACCTGCAAGCCAATGGACAAGCGGAAGTGTCTAACCAAGAGATAAAGAAAATAATTGTGAAGATAGTTAGTCCGTCCTGAAAAGACTGGTCACTTAGATTGGATGATGCTCTCTGGGCCTATAGAAATGCCTTCAAAATGCCTCTGGGTATGTCATTATACTAGCTAGTATTCGAGAAAGATTGAAACCTCCCATTGGAGCTAGAATATAAAGCTTATTGGGCTATCAAGAAATTGAATCTTGACCGACAAATGGCAGGGGAGAGACGGATGCTACAACTAAATGAATTAGATGAGTTTTAAATTGAAGAAATCATCACCACCAGATAGAAAATTTTATCAAAATCTATGCCTTTCTTTGACCTAAAGCCTTTCACAACCCACCATGTATTGTACCTTGGTTGCGAGAAATGAACTTCATACTTTATCCAATAAACCCATTTTTTTTCATCCATGCTCTCTTCCCTTTTGGAAGTTTCACTAACTTATAAGTGTGTTATCATACAAGAATTTCATTTCTTCTTGCATAGATTTTATTCACATCTCCTTTTGCATATGAGTTCGTGCTTCTCTAAAGCTCTCCGATTCTCCATTCTCGGTGATGGTAACACACTCCAATGATGAATACCTTGTAGATAGTTTCTAGGCAGATCCGATCTCCCCAAGGTTGTTGGCTCCGCCTCATTTGAAGCCTCCCCATCTTGAGCATCATCATGTTCAATGACTTTATCATCAAGTTCATCACCATTGTTATCCTCCATATCCTCATGAGCATTTTCATTTCCATATTCATCAACATGTGAAGGAACATCATCATTATCTTGGCCTTCATCTTGGATTATCTCATTACAATGAGCCAAAGGTGATGCACTTTGAATTTCCACAAAGTCTTATTAGGTTGCTTTCTTGAGAGCTTCATCCTTCCGAAAATTCTCCAAATTTTGAGCATCTCGAAAAACATCTCTACTCCTTGTGAGATTTAAGTTCTTAGGATCCCAAATTTTGTATCCAAACTCGTCATTGTCATAACCCAAGAAAATGCACTCAATGGATTTCATGTCAAGCTTAGACCTCTGTTCCAAGGATACATGTACAAGTGTCTTGCAACCAAACACCCTCAAGTATGAGCAATAAGCATCTTTACCACTCCACACATTCTCCTGTATTTCACAATCCAATGCAAGAACCAAAGATTGATTAATCAAGTAACAAGTGATGCTCATAGCCTCACCCCAATAACATTTTTTTAGCTTTGTTGAAGAAAACATACTCCTAATTCTCTCTGATATTGTACGCTTCATCCTCTCCACCACTCCATTATGTTAAGGAGTGTAAGGTACGGTCCTCTCATGTCTTATCCCATGCTTGCTACAATAATCCTTGAACTCCCAGGAGCAATACTCTCCACCATTGTTACTTCTAAGGCACTTTAGAAGCTTACCGGTTTGCCTTTCAACCATAGCTTGAAACCATTTAAAGATCTTAAACACATTACTTTTATTTTTCATGTCACAAGCCCAAACCTTCTTAGAATCATCATCAATGAAAGTGATAAAGAATGAGGAGCCCCCATGTGACTTCACCTTCATTGTCCCTCAAACATCTAAATGAACTAGCACAAGATATTAGTTCGTCGGGTACTATTGCTCCCAAATGAGACTCTATTTTTCTTGCCCGTCAAACAATGATCACAAGTTCTAAGTGATGAACCTATGATCTTTCAATGCAAATTCTTCTTAACTTCTAGACACCTAACTATTACTCCCTCATCTAGCCAAGCCACCAGTGCCATAAATTAGTAGTAGAATCTTCAAGAGTAGCATTCACTTCACCTTTAACTAGGTTAGCCTCCGTCTTATAAAAGTATAAGTCTTCATACCTCTTGCCACAATAAGAGATCCCTTGGTATGGTAAGCTTCCATATTGTCACGCCTTGCCCCCACCCCAAAATAAGAATAATAATAATAATAATAATAATAATAATAAATCCCGGGCCCACTGGCTCACGACAGACCGTCCGTACTCGAAGAGGGACGGGCCCTGCCAGGATACGAAGCCTTGATGATCAGCAATCACATACACAGTGGAATATATCAAATCAAAAGACATAATATAATTATGTCTACACAACGGAATTAAAGTCTGAGGGTACACGGACCCTAAAATCTTAACATACATAGTTCCTACAAGAGAACAATAATAATATGTCCT
This sequence comes from Dioscorea zingiberensis, assembly GCA_026586065.1. Classification (NCBI taxonomy): domain Eukaryota; kingdom Viridiplantae; phylum Streptophyta; class Magnoliopsida; order Dioscoreales; family Dioscoreaceae; genus Dioscorea; species Dioscorea zingiberensis. The sequence continues at coordinate 25,550,164 of CM048825.1, read as the reverse complement.
CACACATGATAAAAACAAGAGGTAGCCAACCTCAGTAATCCCAACAAATTCCCACAGGTTCACGCGGCGCTCCCACGACCCGTGTCCTACTCCTCGGGATCTAAAAAAGGAAGATCCATAAGTACATGAGCTTTCGTAAGAAAAGCCCAGTAAGTACCCCACATGGAATAATAAAGTCATGTCAAACTCAATATATAAGATAAGCAAATAAATGAGCAAATCAAGAAACAAGACCATCAAACCAGGCATGGGAAGTCCAAACCCTACCGGCCAAACCACTCAAAGCCTCAGACCTACCCCAATGAAACATTTCCAACGTTAGGGACTCCATAAACACAATAATATCATCTAAAAATAAGCAACTCGAGCGAAGCTTGCAAACCATCCCCCGGTGATGCAGGAGGCACGAGTCAGATGTTTCCAGGATGGCTGGTCAACGTAAAGACGGGAGGTGGTCGAGTCAATTCCAAGATTGAGACGGTTTTGGAAACGTTTCGGTATTTTGGCCATAACTTTGGCTACCGATATTGGCTTCACACGCTCAACCCCAATTCGGAAAGCTCGGCTCGATGCGCACATGGGGTCCATAACCTTTTCTTCATCCTCAAATTCCACTATTTTCCCTGTCGTTTATTTGTTTTTCAGTGTTTTTTGCTATTTTTGGTAATATTTTATATGCCAATTTAGGATAGGATTTGAATCCGATTTGAACTCGGATTTTTATGAGTTATCTGTTTTGTTTAGTTATTTTAGAATTAGATAAGTTTTTCTATTCGACCAAAATTTGCCGATATGGGTAAATTTGGATAAGAAGATAGAATTTCTAGGTTATCTAGATTTGTGTTTTTTAGCTATTTAAACCTGTCTTGTGGGTTAAATTTTATTCATTTATTATTGAGTTATTTTCCTTTTAAATTTTCAGAGACTTTTCTTCTCTGTTTGTCCTCCCTTTTTCTTGCTCTCCTATCAATCCCCCCTGTTTACCACCGCCAGCAGGTTAATCACTACCCTGCCCGGCACCAGTTGGTATCAGAGATAATCTTCTTCCTCTGGCCTTGGCATCAATGGCTGGAGGTCATGGTAGCCGTGGTGGTCGTCGTGGTGGACAGGCTCTGGCAGAGGAAGGTCCGTCTCGAGACCCAATCGCCTTGGAAGCGATGAACGAGGATCTGCAGAGACAAGTAGCGGAGTTGACCAAACGATTGGCAGCGCGAGATTTGGGGGATTGTGAGGTTACAGACCACAGCTACGAATGTACCTTCGTCAACCCCTATTCCCGGCGTGGGCAGTCCAGAGAGCGCTGTGCACAAGAGGAACGTCACGGAGATCTCAGCTTTCGGGTGGAGTTGCCCGAATTTACTTGATCCCTATATGCTAAAGTCTTCATCGACTGGCTGAACGAGGTCGAGAGGATATTTGAGTACAAGGAGGTCCCTAATCGTCTGAAGGTAAAGCTAGTTGCCATCAAGTTGAAGGGCCGAGCATCCGCGTAGTGGGAGCAGCTGCGGCGTTCACGAGATCGGCAAAGCAAACCAAAGATTGCAGACTGGGACAAGATGAAGAATCAGATGAAGGGGCACTTCCTCCCCTTCGGCTACACCCAAACCTTGTTTCAATGCCTTCATACGTTGAGACAGGGCGCAAGATCGGTAGATGAGTACACAGAGGACTTCTACCAATTGATTGCGTGGAACGACTTATCCGAGACAGAGGAGCAACTGGTGGCTCGATATCTGGGATGTCTGCGCAAACCATTGCAGGATGTTCTCAATCTGAACTTGTTATGGACTATTTTGGAGGCATACCAGCGTACCCTCACTGTTGAAAAGCAGCAGAATAGGACACCACCAACCAGGAGCGATCAGAGCAGCCAACCAGTTCGCCACCAGGAGTCCCGCCCCGTTCATCAACCAATGTCAGGTAGTTCTAACTCTACTGTTCATTGTTATTGATGTGGTGAGCAGGAGTACAAGTCACCTGAATGTCGGAATCCCACTTGTCAGAAGGGAAAGAACCTGCTGATTGAAGAAGACATGGCGGACGAGGCTGAGGAACCAATTTATGATGATTATGGAGATGATGATGAGGCTGGTGACGTGCGGATTGGGGATGGCCATGAGACCCTCGTTGTTCGCAAGAGTCTGTTGGTACCTAAGGATGAATCAAGGAACGACTAGCTGAGAAACAGTATCTTCCGCACGACATGTAAGAATATGGTATCAGAGGAGCCTGTCCAGAAATTACAATTAAAGACAGAGCAAAACCCCAAGCCGTGCAAGTTATCATGGTTAAGTAGAGGCAGCGAGGTAAAAGTAGACAGACGATGCCTCGTGTCTTTTTTCCATTGGCGGAAAGTATTTTGACAATGCTTGGTGTGATGTTGTGCCTATGGATACCTGTCATGTCTTGTTGGGGCGACCTTGGTAGTATGATCGTAATGTTATTCATGATAGGAGGAAGAATACATATTCCTTTAGCATCAAAGGGAGAAAGATTGTGTTGACACCTCGACGGGATGAAGCCTTTCCTGACCGGGTAACCAATACTACTAACCTACTTTCTATCTCCAGGGTTTTGAGCAGGATCAAGCACGAAGATCCAGACCTACCAAGAGAGGTGCAGTCGAACTCGAGGTCGAGTTCTTTTCCAACACAGGGTGGTGATCACGGGAGGCACGATCTGAGATGTTTCGGGATGGCGGGTCAACGTAAAGACGGGAGGTGGTCGAGTCAATTCCAAGATTGAGTCTGTGTTGGAAACGTTTCGATATTTTGGCCATAACTTTGGCTACCGATATCGGATTCACGCGCTAAACCCCAATTCGGAAAGCTCGGCTCGACGCGCACGTGGGGTCCATAACCTTTCCTTCATCCTCAAATTCTACTATTTTTCCCATCGTTTATTTGTTTTTTAGTATTTTTTTTGCTATTTTTGGTAATATTTCGTATGCCAATTTAGGATAGGATTTGAATACGATTTGAACTCGGATTTTTAGAAGTTATCTGTTTTGTTTAGTTATTTTAGAATAAGATAAGTTTTTCTATTGGACCAAAATTTGTCGATTTGGGTAAATTTGGATAAGAAGATAGAATTTCTAGGTTATCTAGGTTAGTGTTTTTTAGCTATTTAAACCCGGCTTGTGGGTTGAATTTTATTCATTGATTATTGAGTTATTTTCCTTTTAAAGTTTCAAAGACTTTTCTTCTCTGTTTGTCCTCCCTTTTTCTTGCTCTTCTATCACTACCCTGCCCGACATCACCCGGGCACTCATCAGCCTAAGACGATACCGATCCCTAGTCAGTAGCACTACTCTCACATACTGACGGGCATAAAGGAAAGCCAGATTATCATCCCCTTGACAGGAAATCACGAACAGGGTGTCCACCGGCTCTGAACGTTAATCAGGAGCCACATGCTCCATTGCATCGCGCGGAAGAATCTACAAAAAATAGTACGCATCGAGTGGAAAGAATCACACAACCAACAAACATACATACATAGATATGGATTCATATAACAAGGAATAATCATCCAACTCAATAGAGATGTATGTATATACCAAAGAATCAAGAAATCAATGATGTAAAACATCTAAAGGCAAAGGATTCTAGGCAAAGGCACTTACTTGTGTCAATAGCGTTTCGACTCAGTTGCTAATCCCTCTCGACGTAGCTCTACGCTCCCCGTCGATATCTGATCAGTAAAATCTATACTCAGTACCCGTTATGATATTTAGTCCATCTAATCAATCGTTTGATTGGGATGGTCCGCGGCCCACTCACCAACTCTAATTTATTATTAGTGTAACCTTGCCTACATGTTAGTTACACTAATTAATCCACGATCTTTTATTAGTCAGAAATGAGACCTTTATTAATAAAAGAACTGTGATTAACTTCTAATGGTCCCTTAACCATAATTACTCTAACTAAGCTTTGAACCTATTTCCAATAGTCAAACCAATTGAACCCACTGGCTCAACCTTAAATTTTAATATTTGGCCCATTATCTCATGCATGCCCATTAACCTCATTTCTTTCTCTCTAATCTAAAAAAAAAATGGGGTTAAACTCTCCTACCATACCATCCATTAGTGTATTATATTTAAGGTTTTAATAGCTTCTAATTAGAGGTGTAACCCTCTCATTCCTGCACAGTTACACATACATATTCTACGGGGTTTTCAACCAGGATTTTAACTTGTTTAGAGGCTGCCTTTACAAGAGGGAAGAAGGTTCAACAACCTTGTTTGATAGTTCTTCATAGCAGAAACCAAGGATGGCTTCCTAATAAACTAACCAAACCTTATATCATACAATACCTAAGAGTGCAATCTAAGCAAAGACCAACAAGTGATCATGGTTCCCTTACAAGAATGATCATTAGAATTAAATCAGAACTCTAAACTTAACAATTCACCAAATTGAGAGAGTTTCCTAGTTTCTCATAAGCCACCACTATCCCTACATAATCATTTGGGGTTAAGTATCATTAACAGTTAAACACTTCTCCTCCAACCTTCATGCATGGATGTATGTGTTTTTTAGGAGAAAACCATGAACTACCCCATGTTAGTCCTAAACATGCATCAGTTCCCAAAGAACAATAAGTCAACACATGAGGGGTCGCTCTCACACTCACTGCTGAATAGGATGTGGGTGGAGTTACGCTTCGGTCTTGGTCTTCTCAGCGACCAAGGCGTCAACCCTTCAGTGGCGGGCGTATCACATCTCCTCTATGCTCCTGGTCCTCCACTTGCTATTGTCTTCTCCGATGCTCTCCCTCTCTCTTACGTGGAGCTCAAGAAGCTCAGTGTTTTCGTTTCAACTGGAGGATGAGCTGAATATCCTTGAGAAGGGTTCAAGCCCTTTTTTGCACGAGAGATGGGTCGGGGTCTTCGAGGCCACAACACCATGACACAATGAGACACTACTATACTTTTTCCTCGCCCGGCGTCGATAGCGGCAGCACGCCCGGTCGAATCCGGTCCCGGATTCGCATCCACGACTGAGAAAATGGAGAAGAGAAGAATGGCGCAGGCCGTCCATCATACCTCGGGTCCATCGCATATTCTAATGGACGGTAGGTATCAAACCTTGCGTGGGCGAACTGGGGAGAGCATCCAGTTCATGCTTTGTGATCAAACTTTGATTCGGATGGACAGCGGATCAACGCAGCCTCTCACGCGGTTTCACTTTAATTTCCACGCATTATATTAACTCCCCAGCCACGTTGGTGATCACTCATGCCTAGAGAGAGAGATAGATGTTGCTCTTTGCCTCCAAGTCCACCTTTTTCTCATTTAAATCAAAATGTTACCCACGTGACTACTTTGCAAGGTTTGAGGCATTTTTTGTAGAAATGCCCAGAATTATTACATATTGCAAGTGAGTCTTTTCAATAGTTTGCTCCTCCCAACAATGATTATTTATGTTTTAACCCCTACTAAAACTCTTTGTCTTCAATGGCGATTAGAAGGGGGGCGGGCAGGGGCCACAGACCCCCCTGAGTTTTTCAAAATTTCTCATTGGCCCCCTATGTTTTCAAATTTTTTTTAGATAAATATAAAATTTATAAGGGTTTAAGTGATAAAACCTAAACTAAAACCTATCTTCAACCTTCAAAATTTGCAAAGTTTCCCATTGCCACCTAAAGTTTTCAAAAGTTTTTATATAAATATAAATTTTATAAGAGTTTAATTGAAAAAAAAAAACCTAAACTAAAACCTTTCTTCAACCTGTTTTATCTATGGGCCATACCTCTTCTCTCTTTCTCACTGTGGTCACCACCTAATCTTTATGCTTGGCATTTCGCCTTACTTGCCCGTTGCTAGCTCGATGCTCTTCTAATTTTGATAGCCCGTTGCTAGGTATTTTTTGGGAGAAGGTGGTATTTGATTTTTCTTATATAACTTTAATTTTTTGGATTGTTAATGTTCTTTGAATGTGAAAAGGGGCAATATTGGATTCTTGGTTTTGATGTATGCTTGGTAGTGAGTTATTTGTTCATGTAGGATTAATAAGGTATAATTGAATTTTTCTTCTTAGTTTGTTTTATGTTCTTGGATTTATTTGGTTTTTCATGAATTTTGCTTCATGATTTAATTTTATTGTTTGTTTCTATCTATTAATTTGCTTCATGCTTTATATTACACTTGTTGATAAATTAATTGGATTCAACTTGTTCTATTTGATTAAACTTTTATGTGTGGTTTTTGTTAATTTATTTCTTGTAATTTTAATTATAATATTTATCTAATCAATTTTCGTGTTAATTAATTTAGATAGTTCTAATGAAGAATCAAACAATTGATTCTTTTTTCAAGAAAAGGAGCGCTTCAGATGGTACATCTACTTCATTAAACTTGGTTGAGGCTTCAATAATAGATAATGAAACTATTGTACAAGAGGAAAAATAGTCATCTAAAGTTCCTGGATTGGATAACAAAAAAAAAGATGATTTAAGTTTTTTGGAACGTGATCCCGGAAAGCGCCCACCAATTTGGAGTTATCCGGTAAACCAACAAGATGAAATTCGGCGTGCTTATATCAAAGCTGGGCCTTTTCAACATATAATGTTAGAATATCCTTCTGATGAGAAAACTCATCGTCTTTTCCAAGCTTCATGTTTAAATTATTCCCCTAATTGTTAGAATACTCTCCAAGCAAAGATCTTTGCTTTTTGTCATCCTTGTTACTTATTTAATAAGCCAAGCTAGGCGTCTTTGGATCGGAAGCATTTCTGATTGATGGATTTCGATCATGGAAAAAAGTTAATGATGTGGAAAATTGTGTTTTCTTAACTCATATTGGAAAGGATCCAAACTCTTTGCATAAGAAAACTATCATGCAATCTAGTGATCTATTGAACCAAGCACAACATATTCCACACGTCATAGAGAAGCAAACCTCCCAACAAGTTGCCAACAACAGATTGATATTAAAGACCTCAATAGATGCCGTTAGATGGCTCACATTCATGTAGTTTAAGAGGCCACAATGAACGCTCAGATTCAACAAATCGTGGCAATTTTCTTGAAATGATCAAGTTGTTAGCATCTTATAATAAACATGTGACATATGTTGTATTAGACAATGCTCCTCAGAATGCATCTTACACCTCACATAGTGTTCAGAAAGAGATATTGCAGGTCTTTGCAAACAAAATAAGATGTGTCATTCGCAAGGAAACTGGTAAATCAAAATTTTGTATTATTGTTGATGAAGCAAGAGATGAATCTAAAAGGGAACAGATGGCTATTTTCTTGGGATTTGTGGATAAAGCTGAATTTGTAAAAGAGCATTTTTTTTTATATATAGTTCATGTTTCTGGCACTACCTCATTGACATTGATAAAAGAAATATTTAGTGTTCTTCTTTGACACAATCTCAATGTAAGAGATATTCGTGGTCAGGGATATGATGGGGCTAGTAATATGCGTGGAGAGTGGTCTGGGTTGTAAGCTCTTATCTCTAATGAGTGTCCATATGCTTATTACATACATTGTTTGCTGATCTTCTTCAGTTAGCTTTAATAGCAGCATCTAGAGAGGTCATTCCACTCCATCAATTTTTTGCTAAGTTAACTGTTGTTGTCAATATAGTTGGCTCTTATTGCAAACGACATGATCAATTACAAGCTAGTCATGCAGCTGAAATTGAAAGACTTCTTTCTATTGATGAATTAGAAACTGGTAAAGGTCTAAATCAAATAGGTACTTTAAAACGAGCTTGGGATACTAGATGGAGTTCTCATTTAAGCTCTCTTTGAAGTTTGAGGATTATGTTTGAAGCAACTTGTACCATTCTAAAGAACATAATTTCTGATCGAGCAACCTATACTCAACGAGGAGATGCAAATGCAGCTTATGATGCAATTACATCTTTTGAATTTGTGTTTATCTTGCACCTTATGATTGATATTATGGAAGTCACTCATAACCTTTGCCAAGCTTTGCAACGCAAGTCTCAAGATATTATAAATGCCATGCATCTTGTTTCTATAACAAAAATATTGATTCAAAGATTAGGAGAAGATGATGGGATCTTTTGTTAGAGAAAGTAAAGTCATTTTCTGAAAAACATGGAATATATGTTCTTGATATGAATGCTCCTTATACCGCAGGTCGAGGTCGATCTCGTCTTCAAAAGGATCCAATTACAATGGAACACCACTTTCACGTTGATATATTTTATGCTACAATTGATTCTCAATTACAAGAATTAAATGAGAAGTTTAAACAAGATATGGTAGAATTGCTTATGCTTAGTTCAGCTCTGGATCCTCTGGATGACTACAAAGCATTCAATATTGATAAAATCTGTAAGCTTGTAGAGAAATTTTATCTTGAAGACTTTTCAGAGCAAGAGAAGTTATATTTGAGATATCAGTTAGAACACTTTGAGCTCGATATTAAATTGGCATTGACTTTGCAAAATTTATCTTCAATTTACGAATTAAGCCAAGAGGCGAGAGCGGAAAATCAACCATTTACCCACTTGTTGATAAATTAATTCGACTCGTGTTGAATCTTCCTATTTCAACAATTACTACTGAACGTGCATTTTCTGCTATGAAGATTGTGAAAAAAAAAACTTCGAAATAAAATGGAAGATGATTATTTGGGGAGTTACTTGATTACATACATTGAAAAAGAAATTGCACAAACCTTTGATGATGATTCAATCATAGATGATTTTTGTGACATGAAAGAAAGGAGATTGCAATTTAAAATCTCCAACTTGCTCAAATAGGTGAGTGGTATCTACATTTTATTTATTTATTTTAGTTCATGTGAACTTATATATACAAAAATTGTATTTTCATTTTTATTTCTTCTTTTTCAGATGGTAGAAGATTATTGGTACTTGGAATTAAATATTTTTGTATTAGAAGTTGGAAGTACAATGAAATTGTTGAGGTTAGAAATTTAAAATTTAATTTTATATATATTTCAAATCATAAATATATCTTGAGTATATATATGCTTTAATTATTACATAATTTTAATTCAAAATTGCTAGCAAAAAATTTATATTGCCCAAATGTCTGATTTCTGGATCCGCCACTGTTTGTCTTCATGCATGGATGATTGCCCTTTTGAGATAAAGCCCATAAATTTTTTTGTAGTTTACATGCAAGCCCCTGCTCCCTTGGATGAGAGAGAGAGAGTGCATCTTTGCACTTCGGTCTAGACTCATTTAATCATCACATATAAGTCCCCATCTCTTTAACTCATAAGAAGTCCTTTTTGTAATTAAATCCCCATTAATAACTCATATTAATTCAATCAAGGGATTAGTTTACTAATTATAGTTAGAGGAATAATTAGGGGATTTAATTAAGTTGTAAAACATAAAGGTTCTTACACATACACTTTGAGAAAAGTGTGATTCAAACCCTTCATCATCAAACATACCCGAGGATATCAAATTCAACCTTGAATCTAGAATGTATCTCATTTCTTTGAGAACCAACTTGTGACCCAGAGTAGTCACAATATACACATCTACTTTGCCAACAATCTTGGATGTACCATTGTTGCCTATCTTTACCACCCCTAAGTCTTTGACTCATGTGTAGTAAAAAAAATCCCGATAAGGAATTGCAAGGAATAAAGCTCTGGAATCAATTACCCAACTTGTATCACAAGTAGTGCTAAAACAATCATTTTCATTAGCAAAAGCAATGACCAAACAATCATATTTGTCAACCAGATTAGCATCTTGTGCTTCTTGGCGCCTTTGTTTTTTTTTTTTTTTCATTCATGAACTTTCTATACTTCTTCATGTGATCAACCTTGTTACAATATAAGCACTTCAAGCCCATCCTAGACTTGGATCTTCTTCCACTATTTTATATTTTGTTGAAACTCTTTGACCTTGCTCACTTCTCCTTAGAAACCAAAGCTTGGGGTGATGTTGAGACCTCCGATGATGACTTTCTTCTAACCTCTTCATTGAACAAGCTACTTGTAACTTGGCTCATTCTTAACATTCTATTCAATGAAGAATTTCAAAGATAGACAACATGAGTTTCCCAACACTCTAGTAAAGAACTTAGCAACAACAAGGCTTGCAACTCATCATCCAAACCATCTATTTTAATGCTGGTTGATTCACAACACTTTGCATTTCATTCAAATGTTTCCCAATTGTGCCACTCTCCCTATACTTCAAGTTCACAAGCTTCCTTATACAAATGCCTTGTTCTCCACCGTCTTCCTCTCATACAAGTCATGTAGTTTATTTCACAAGCTCTCCACACTAATCTCCTTAGACACATGATCATCAAGCCATTGTCTAATGCAAGCCACAGATTTCCAGTTCTCTTTCTTCCAATCTTCATCGAACTTGTCTTCCGGCTTCTTTCCTCCAATTTGGTCATAAAGGTCCTTCAACTATAAGAGGTCCTCCATCTTTTCCTTCCATATTTTTCAATTAGTCTTATTCAAGCTAATCATCGTCCCATTGCTATTTTCCATCTTGTTTCACATAAAAAGAGAGAACACCACCAACCTTTCTCTGATAGCACTTCTTGTCAAGATACCGTGTATCGCGATTGCTTCCATTATGCAAGCAAGGATCACCTAACACAAATGAGACCACACATTGAGGCAATTCATCAAACACATGGGGAGCAAACAAAAACATAGAAACCCCCGTAAGGCAAAGGGAAAAACTATGGAACAAAATGTCCTACAATCTTTCACTATAGCAATAATAATGGGATTAGAAACTTCTTTAATATACTAGAGGGTGGCATACATCATTAAAAGTAACACTTTTAGTGTCACATTTCATCATCACAAATGATTGAATACAAATTAAGAGAATAAAGAAGAGATTATCTATCAAAAGAACACTAATAGAAGCTAAACTTTGGACATGCCTTCTCTTGAGCAAGAAGATTGAAAGACCATAAGAGATTCACCATTTTCCTTCTCTCATTTCCCTTATTTGTCTTTAGAGCCCTTTGAACCAAAATTTTTTTTTCATCTCCCTTTTATATAAAGGATTAGTAAGTTGTCACTTACACATGAGACCTACACATGAGGAGGGACCCAAGTTGGGTTGATTCAACCTCAACAACTGCTCATATCCTTAAACCAGAGAATCCAAGTTGAGTCTTAAAAAAATATATAAACAAGCATAAGAATTAGTTGCCAATTATGAAAATGAAGAACTTCAAGATAAAGATAGCAAGATTCTTAAAGATCTTATGGTAAAACCTAAGAGAAAAGCTATAAGATCGTAGTCATTTATAGATTCTTTTTGCTTTGCACAACATACCATCTTGTGATAACCTTTCTTATTTACTTAATCTTCTTGATGATGAATCACAACCATATTGAAAATCAATTAAAATAGCATGAAAATGTGGAACTGAATTTCAAGAGATATTATATTAATCTCCAAAAAATGAAATTTCTGCCTTGAAATCAGTACTCAATTTTACTATCCTTGGATGCTCTGGTATATGTACCTTTGTGGTAGCATGTGTATATTGTATTTGAAAGTCCCGTCGGGGCTGTTGTCTGGTGTAGTTGTAACATTCGATGCAACTCTTTGCTTCAAAGGAACACACAAGTTCTCACACGCACAATGCAAACGCAAAGAAGGAGACACAAGGTTTGGTAACCCAGTTCGACTGCCAAGCCTACTTTTGGTGTGTGTGTGTGTGTGTGTGGGGGCGGGCAATCCAAAGAAAACGATTCACTAAAAGAGAGGAAAAAACATGAGTACAAATCGCTTGTCACTCATCTCACTACAAACATAAGCACCCTCACTCAAGATTGACCAATAACCACTCAACCTAACACTCTTAGGTCTCACTCTGGTGGCTAATCCTAAATCTTCAGAGCTCGGCCTTATATAGACTCCTCCACGTCTAAAAATATCACCTCTTCTTTTAGATTCTCTGAAATCTTCACAAGATCTATTTTTGGACACCTTCCAAAAATAGTCATAGCAATTCCTATTGGGACTGAACTTGCAATGTTGCCCGACTGCTAAACTGACTAAGACTGCAACGTACATTGTAACACGACTTCCCGACACCTTCAACCCTCCAGGTTGAGTCTGAGTTGAACACCATCAGATCCTCTCGATCCAGACCACGCAACTGGCTGGACCTCTCTATATCACGTTCATAGTCCTCTTCATAACACACCTCGCCTAGGTACTCTCGGCCTTCCAAACTTGATCTCTATTCACTCAAGTTTGGGTCTTCAATATCTCCATTATATCTTCCACATACCAATTGTAGTTTATCCCATATTTAGTTCTAAATCAACTCTAAATATAGTCTTCAAATCTCTGATCAAATCTTCAATCAAATCCTTGGTTATTCCTTAACTTGGACCTGCGCCAAGCTTGCTCAAAAAGTCACCTGCATCTTTCCAAAGAGCGTTTTCCAAATCATAGTTTCAAAATATCTGGCCTTTCTAAATATATTACTAGTGGATCTTTACCTAAACCTTCCACAAATAACCTCTTTCTAAAGATATCCGCATGAGATCATTATGCACATGTGGGTTAGAAAAATATCTCCTTACTGTGCCAGCTGTACATTGTCAACCATGCAGCCAACTTATCCTTGCCATGTGATTTGCTACTACCTCTGTATCTAATTCAATATTTTGCCGCATCACTCGAACCGTGTGAGCTTCATCCATGTTGTAACCTTAGTTGCATCAGCTTGTTTGTCAAATAATGACAACACAAGTGCTTTTTGTAATAGCAGTATTCACTCATTTATCATGTTTCTATAATGTTTCATATTAATACTTTAGTCTACCTACTTCAAAATATTTAATTAATTTTAGGCATGGGTCACACATTGATGTGAAATACAACAAGAACATCAGCAAAAGGAAAGCAAACCTTGGGATCAGTTTTCATAGAAAACGGCATGCCGGTAATCACCACAGCTCTCCCAGCTTGGTCCGCAAAATTCAGACCTTCACTTACCTCAAAAGCTATACTTTTTCAAACATGTAAAGAAACTATAGGGTAGTGCAGAAACATTTTAAACATGTTAAGTAATGACAACCATTGCATGAATATGCTTCAGAGAAAAAGGTCACGCCAATTGTTACAGGCCAACTGATGAAGGACTTGGTATTCTATGAGTTCAGGTAGAGAAGAAGGGACAGAGGGAGAGATCGGGAAGGATTGAGGAAGGAGGGATGAGATTGAGGAAGAGGAGAGGAAAAATTAGAGGAGATTAAGAAGAGGAGATGCAGGGAAAAAGGAGAGTCAGAGGAAGGAGACAAAGATTGGGATAATATTCTTTGGCTATCTATGCCCTTCATTTCATTATATTTATAATAGGATTGTAACAAACTACTGACCCCTTGTAACAACCTAACAAGATAAGGATTCCTAATTACATACGAACAAACTCACTTAAAAACTAAACATTATCCCATGATAACCTCCTCAGACTTGTTGCTGGAGTGATGCTTGCATCATTAGCCCCCTCTCTGAAATTCACCTTGTTCTCATGGTAGAAGCTTGACAAACCTGTGCGAAAAGGGAAGGTTGATGTTAACCGCCTTACCGATTGGTGGGCAGGAGCCTTGCTGCACTGCATCGAGTGTCGGATCGGGAACGGGAGCAGGGTCTCCATCCATCTCGGCCAAGAGACATAGGAATTGGGGGAGATGACACATATGTCCCATCGTAAACATCGCGTCGCAATTATAGCAGAGACCTCATTCTCGCCGTGATACCATCTCGGCCACCGATAACCGTCTGACAGGGAGAGGTGGCAGTTTGAGGTTGAATGGAGGTATAGCCGGGGAAGATGACAGTGGTGGAGGTTCAAACAAAGAAGGTTGAGTTGTAACCGTAAGAGAGCTTGCAGCGTTGCATTTGTCTTCAACTAATTTGGCCATGCCCATGGTGTCCTTGAGCGATTGTGGTTTTAGCAAGTATAACTCCCGCTGGATATTATCACGCAAGCCGGAGAAGAAGCAATTTATGAGGTTGGTGTTGGTGAGGCCTGAGATCCTCGTGGATAAACACTCAAAGTCATGGAGGTAACTAAAGACGGAGGAGGTTTGTCAGAGTTTAAAAAGTTGCGCCTCATGGTTGTGAGAAGGGCTGACGGACCAAAGCGAGACACCGGTACTAAGCAAACTTAGGCCAAGACATGGTGAGAAGTGGAGTAGAGCCAATGGAACCACTAAAGCGTTGGACTAGTCATGTGGAAGGCGCTATGCCGAAGCTTACACGCGTGAACTTGGTGGAAATGGAAGAAGTTGTCAATTTGGAACAAACAACCGAGGCGTTGTCACTTTGGTGAATAGGGGAACTTGATTTTGGGTAAGCGGGTGGGAGTGGGGAGCGATGGTGAGGGTATAAGTAACAACCATAGTGGTGGAATGGGGAAAGAAGGGTGGTGTCAGGAGCAACGGCAGGGAGAAGTCGGGAGGCACCTTTACCAGATTAGCAATCTTTACCGGCCCGATTATCTCATTTTGTGACTGGCTTTGGGAAGTGAGAACTGCGTCAGCCTTGTGACAGGGTCATCAAGTTTTTGTTCTAGATTTGCTAAGATGGAGTCATGGCGATCCAACCAATCAATCAAGGAGGAAATATGCTTGTCAATGGTGCGTGATCAAGTTGTCATGCCGTCAGTCAGAGGCGTTGGTGGGAAAGGTCACTTTCAATGAAAGCACCAAATGTTGCAGGCCAATTGATGAATGACTTGGGATTCTATGAATTCAAGTAGAGAAGAAAGAACAATGGGAGCGATAGGGAGAGATTGAGGAAAGAGGGATGAGATTGAGGCAGAGGAGAGTAGAAATTAGAGGAGATTGAGAAGAGGAAACTCAGAGGAACGAGACGAAGATTTGGATAATATTCTCTAGCTATCTCTGCCCTTTTATTTATAATAAAATTGTAACAAACTACTGACCCCTTGTAACAACCTAACAAGATAAGGATTCCTAATTACATACTAACAAACTCAACCTAACAGGATAAGAATTCCTAATTACATACTAACAAACTCACTTAAAAACTAAACATTCTCCCATGATAACCTCCTCGTACTTGTTGCTGGAGTGACGCCTGCATCACCAATGATCACCTCATTGAAATTGCAAGGTTTTATGAAGTTTCCAAATATACAGAAAATATGAAGCATATAAGAAACACAGAACATTGGATTACCATCTATTGATACATTGATAGGAGGGTTTTGTTGAACTGAACCGACCTTGCCATGGCCAGGTAAAAAAAAAAAAAAAAAATTATCGAAAATATCAACTTTCACAAGGAAAGTTGGTAATTTATTCCTCTCTCATAGAGATGGTGGCGGGTTCAAATCATGCCTATGGCGTGGTTCTAGTGGCTTGTGGGATTTATCAAAAAGAAGTTAAAGGGACGCTTGTTGTCTATTTTGAAAAATAAAAATTACAAAATCTCTGAAATTTGCAGTGATGGGCTTCAAATTCGGTGTGTGTGGGATTTACTTCT
This sequence comes from Dioscorea zingiberensis, assembly GCA_026586065.1. Classification (NCBI taxonomy): domain Eukaryota; kingdom Viridiplantae; phylum Streptophyta; class Magnoliopsida; order Dioscoreales; family Dioscoreaceae; genus Dioscorea; species Dioscorea zingiberensis. Next base: position 25,534,676 of record CM048825.1, on the reverse strand, counting down.
ATAAACACTAGCAAATGAGTTTCCAAGTGATACAATTCGATCCTCATCAAAGGTTAGATCAAGTGATACAAGATGTAAGTCATCAGGGCCTACACAACATGGGGCATATTGGGAATGACTGTAACAAGCTCATCTAAGAGCATATTTCCATATCAATAAAAACATTGTTTATCCACAATTATCAAAAAAAGAAAAAAAGTTAGATCAATTAACGAATTTGGGAACTTAAAAGTCATCTTACAATTACCAGTTGGCTCGAAATTGAAAACTAAGGTAAGGTAATTTTCAGTATCAGTAAAACTAGTGAATGAAAAGCTACTAATCTTTTACATCTTGTATATATATGTTGAGGTTTTTTTTTTTTTTTGGGGGACAAAGACAACAAACACCCACTGAAGTTAAGTCAAGGACATGTGCGAGGTGCGGGGCATGGTACATTGCTCAACTGGATTAGATCACAGGAGAATAGCACAACACCTGAGCCTTACCTTGCAAAAGTAAGGATTCGATCTTGGGTCATCCACAGAAGAATCCCCCATCTTAATAAATGAACCAAATACCAATAAACCCTATTCCACACTGAAAATCGTGGTATCCATATATCTCATGAAAACAGATTCACTGAAGTTAAAGTGCACAAAAAAAAAAGGGGAAACTAGGGAAATAATTTGCTATTTGAACAAATGTGGTATCCAGATTTACTTGTGAAAGTGATATGAGAGACACATTGGGTACAGAACGAAACGAGATAGAGGGACCATTAGGTTTAAGGAGAAAATAATTTTCCATTTAAAATCCTTAAAAAATTTAATCTGACCCCAATGTCATTTTAATAAATAAAATAACTCGAGGTTATGATAATAAATTTTAAAAAATAAATTTATAAATGACCCAAATATAAATCTTTCTTTCGAGGGTGTACATGCAACTATAGAAATATAATTAGACATAGAGCTACGGATGTAATTTGTTAAAATTATTATAAGCACAAAACTATAAAACCTTTTCATAACTTAGGAATAATTCTCTTTTAGTCTCTCTACGAATAATTCTCTTTTAGTCTCTCTACATTTCGGAAAGTAGCCTTTTAGTCCCTCATTTTTTTTTACTTTTTGGTCCCCCCACTTTATAAAGTGAGATTTATTAATTCAGTGAGATAGCGTTAAACTTCTATTTATTTGAATAGTGACTATACTAAGTATGGCGTTATGTTGATATCAGTATGGCCCATTGAATGTCACATGGAGAGGATGAAGGGGAAATAGAGGCTTGAATTCGTATCCTAATCAGTTATGAATTCGGAGTTTATTTTTTTTTCATTTTTTTAATCTTTTCTAAAGGCTCAATGTTTTAAAAGACCACGTGGCGTTCTGATGGCTACGTGGACATCAATATAATGCCACGTGACAAACACTTGATAAATGCGAAATAGCGTAAGTGAGCATTCGGCTAACCGAGGAACTAATAAATCCCACTTTATAAAGTAAAGAGACCAAAAAATCAAAAAAAATAAGGGACTAAAAAAATACTTTTTAAAAAATAGAAAGACTAAAAAAAGAATTATTCCTCCTTATCAAAAAAAAAAAAAAAAAAGAATTATTCCTAACCAGTATCATCACGAGTAAGTACACTTAAAATTCCACGAACATAGAAAGGGGCAATGGTATGCAATCAAAATGATAAAAAAGAAATCAGATCATCCATAAGTAGGCATACCATCAGGAAAAGCACAATAAATAAAATTTCTTGCAATAAAAGAAGAATGTAACTGTAGCAAGATTAAAGTTTTGCAAAGCAGGTCACAAGGCACTGCAACAAGACTCTGAGAACAAAAATTTAGGTTTTGGGTAAATAATAACTCCGAACCAAAATTGGGGAGAATCTCCCACTATAAATTATTGATAATGTAGAAAATTTCACGGAAAAGAAAAAGACACTTGAGGATGTTTTTCATCACCATCAGGAGGGCCCTGTCTTATGCGCCGCCGAGCCGTACTTCTTACGAAGGCGATCACCTGCAACTTGTCATAACCAGCAAGCACACCAGCACCTGCTACAGCACGAAGGATGTTGGCACCAGCACCCTTGAAGAGAGATTTTGCTCCCTCTTTCTTCCAAGATTTGAGAGAAGGCATCAAGCGAGCTCTTGTATTTGACGGCCTCTCCAGAAGTCATCATCATTCTTCTCCGAACTGTATCAATTGGGTAAGATGCAAGCCCAGCACCATTTGTGATGAGCCAACCAAAGGGCAAAGCTGGCAAAGAAGCTATCCTGAAATAGTCAAACAAGTCATGAATAATGTGAGATTATATGTAGAAATAGACGCAGCCAGATGAAAAAAGAAGACTCGAATACCTGGAGACTTCCGGTCAGAAGTACCGGCTTCAAAGAATCATACATTCCGAAGTAAAGTCCACGATAAACTATGATACCGACACATGAGATGTTGAACCCACGGTAGAGACCAGCAATGCCATCTGACTTTAGAGTTTTACGATACACATCAATAAGGCCATTAAATTGTCTTTCCCCTCCCTTCTTTGCTGCTTTTGAATCATTGGCAAAGGCGTGTTGAGCGTAGTCAAGAGAATACACGAAAGAATAGGGAAGAAGCACCAGCTGCACACGCCAAGCCAGGTTGCCAGCGAACCATTTCCAGTAACCATCCCTGTCTTTCTTAAAGTTGAACAACCTCTTGAAGTAGTCCTTGAATGCAAAGTTCAAGGCCTAGAAGAAAACACAGATGTTAGAAATTTATATGAAACATAAGTTGAGGAACAATAAAAAAACGTAGAGAAAACATAAACCATATTTTCATCACTCATTTGTCAATATGGGAAAAAGTAACCCTATTTATTAATAAAACCATTTGTGAATGCCATAAATAAAAATAGGTTTTCAATAATCCACTTAATTGCAGAACCAGATTAAATTTGCCACACAACAGTACCACAAGGATTTGTAAGAACACATCCCAGCCATATTTCTCATCTATGCACAAAAGCAAATGTAAAAGGTTGATTGGTCAACTTGATTTTCTTTATCCACGATCCAGCTATACCAAATATTTTTCAACCAACAGTGAGATCAAATCCTATTTTTTTGAAGAAGGGAGCATCAGAGAAGTTAACAGAACAAAAACAGAACTGGTTCAGTAAACATTCAAACTAACCTGGGTTGGGAAGTAACGAATCACATTTGCTGTGTTTCCTCTCCACAATGACATGATACCTTCATCTTTTATGGTGCGGGCAAAGCAATCCGTGATTCCCTTATAAGGCTCAGATAGACGGCCAGCTTTAATCATTTCATCTTGGTTCTGGATCAGAAGCTTAACACGTTCGATAGGTGCAGCAGCAGTTTTGGAAACAGCAGCAGAAACCCCTCCCATAAGAAAATCTATGGCAAACCCAGCAAATCCTTTCTCTGAAGGAGCATGGGCGAAGACAGGTGAGACAGAAGGAACCATAGGGAGATCACAAGTTCCTCTGTATGGCTGCATCAATGGAGTCTGCAACCCACCATTGACATAATTCGAACTACGCAAGCACTTTGCATAAATTGAAGGACCATAAGCAGTGTGGTTGCAAGTGAGATCTTGGGAAAAACCAGTGCTGAACTGAAACTGACCCTTGACCTTCTGGATGACAGATGGCTGATTCACTTGATCTGCCATGGCTAGCAAGCAATAAAACCTAAAACAAACATAGACAGCCATAAGAATCAATTCATTTAAAAAAAAAAAAAAAAAAAACTCCTCAAAACCAAATAATTTCATCCATTGTCTCAAGAAACTAGACCTCAACATACTGCTACAAATACTATAAAACATCCACTCTTGGAGTAAAAGTGTGTGTGAAAACCATACTCTCTTGGGGTGTGTGTGTGGGCACTCAAACGAGGTATTGTCCAACTAGTTTAATACCATGATAAGCTCTTAGAATAACTTATAATAGTGTCTGTGTGCGGATGCTCAAATGAGGCATAGACCAACTAGTTTAATACCATGATCAGCTCCAAGAATAACTCATAACATTGTCCTAAGAACAATAAAACACTGCTGATGGAATTTGTTGGAATGGGATGAGAAAGCAAATTGCAATGGAACTAAAAATTCTTATTCTAATGTTAGGACAAAAATATGGATGGAATTAAACTATTTAGAGGTATAACCTGAAGATTGAGACCTTTGTTATGCCTTATTATAGGAAAAAAAAACAATAAATCAATTTATATTACAAATGGCCACCTTGTTCAAACTCCTGTTAGATCCTGAGAAAAATTTTAAATATATATATATATATATATATATATATATATATATATATATATATATATATATATATCTATATATAATTTTATATTTTTATTTTATGATCTGAAACCAACTAAAGATTGCCTATGCTTACAAATTATATTCCAATCATTCAATAAGTGGGAACTCCATGGAATAAGCTAAGAAAGAACAATATAAATAATTTAGCAAGAAAATAAAACCATTGTACGCAATCACCTCCATTCAACTATATGAAAACATTCAGATCTAGTGAGGCCGAAGGCATAAGCAAAAAATATAACCAAAAAGAAACACAGAACATTCACAGATCTACAAAGAAACTCAAAGCTAAAGCCACGAAATGCAGATCATACCCTCAAAAAGAACTTTTATTCAGATCAAGTGCATATCATCATCAAAACCCCCCAAAATATAAAACAAGTAAAGCAAAATCGCGTCCGAAAACACCAGATCGGATCGAAATACAAACCTTTCAAGAACGAGAGCAAAAGATGAGGATCAGAAACCAAATCAAGCGAATTATAGAATCAATACGAGAAAAGCATGGTAGATCGAATCAGGAGGACTTTGCTTACCCTTCGGGATCGCCGCCCCACGCTCGCTCGATGGGTCGAATGGGAGCGAACAGCGGAGAGAGAGTAAGAATGAAGCGTGAGGGTTCCGTGCGAGAGCTGGCGTTTTAAATAGATCCCCAAGTTGACCTAACAGTATAATATCTCTATATTCTAAATAACTAACGTGTACCTATAAATGAGTTCCGGGTTAAAAGTATGCAGAACGTGGCGTTTTACCATCAAAGACGAATCACTGCAAGGGATCTTTAATTTAAAAGATACCGACGGGTCAAAAAAAGAGTGGCCGGTTCGAACCTTCCTTCGGCACAACACACCCAATAAAGATACCGAAACGGAACATGACGGGAGGGTATAGATAATTGGACCATTATATTGAAGTATTATATAATAGGGTATTTAATTGTTGGGTTGAGAATAGAATTTGTAGGAAATAGATAAAATAAATTTATAATCATAAATAATTTAATTTAAATTATAATAGTTAAATATAAGGAAATGGCCATGGTGTTGCTGAGGATTTTTTAAATAATATTATTTAAATATTATTAAAAAAAATTAAATGTGGTATTGATTTTCTGATTTTGATTAAGGGTTGCAATTTTTTAAATGTATATGTGTAAAACTTCTATAAATTATATTTAAGCAATACAACTATAAAAAGTAGTTTTTACATACATAAAACCCAAGAATTACAATTTTTTTTAAATCTACTCCAAAAAGCTATAAATTATATCAACAAAATTCACAATCTTCATATACTTGTAAATAAATTATGTACAGTACATGTAAAACAAATAAAATTAAAAATTATATGCATGAAATTACAATAATTTGAGTTTGTTATAGTTCTTCATTCTTGTTTAAACTTGAAAATTTGTAAGACGTTAGTTTTTTTTAAAAAAATTAGGCATATGAGAAAATATGAAATAGAAAAGATTAAGAAGTTGTACCTTTTTTTTTGTTTGATTGTCATTTGATAGGCTACTTCCAAATGACTATATTTATAATACACTTGTGTCTCCAATTCATTTAATCTTTTCAATAAGTCATTAGTGGTGTTACACCCGCCTCTCTACCAAGGCGAATATTGTACCAACTAGGCCGGGAGTGCACCCAACCCATAAGTTATTTAATTTAAACCTGATAATATTGATAATACTGTTCTAATAATCAAATATAATAAACATGTTTGATAAACACAATATAATCTCACAAGTCTAGGGATAGTTTTAAAATTCAAAATACGCAAAGTGTTCTTTCACACACTAATCATAGGACATAAATAATTGAAAACAACAGACGTGTGGTCAGAGCTGGCTATAACAACACACAAATCCTCAATGCCTTGTACTAAGCGCTACTTGGGTCCCTGTCTATTACCTGTAGAGAAAATATAGGGGAGGAAAACACATTAAAGATCACTAAGTTTAGACCACTACTACATAATGTTTAAACACATTAAAGATCAAATATCATTAAAATAATGTGTACAAGTACAAGAAAACCAATAAGAAATGCTAGTCAAATGCATTATCTTCAATTCTCTTAAACATGCCAAATACTAAAGAAAATCCCAGATAAATCCAAACACAGTCCATCATAATACCATAATATAAAAGCAACATGAATGATACTATAGTAATATCTTTTGTTGAGTACTCATCAATACCCTAGCCTCCTGGTGTTTGCTCACTCAACAACCGTGGCAGTATGGTATAGTATCATGGCATGATCATCAAATAGACAACATATCAATTTCATATACACCCCTACTTCAATATGTCCGAATTATACAAGATATAAATATGAAAAATCAAGGGCTCCTAGCCTCCAAGTATGGCTCACTCACAACCGTGGCACTCCCTAGCCTCCTAGTGTCGGCTAACTCAACAACCGTGGCAAGTATATACGTGTACCAAGCACCCGACAGGTGTGGGAAGTGGGTTTTGAGTTTTAAAACCGGAAAGTTTGAAAATAGACATTTTGGGGAATAAAAATCAGAGTTTAGAAATCCCTTCCCTAACTCGATACCATACTTCCTGCCTCTATCACTAAGCTACCTCTGGTTTTAAACACATATGTTTACGTAGGATGCATATTTATTGATATTACTAGTTATCTCTATTATTCTGTTTCGGCTCTTTATTCTTTCTTCACATACATTTTCAAATAACATACAAAGTCGGAGTATTAAAACTATAAATCGATGCAATATATTTGTAAAAACTCACGGCATTGCACAAACTCCAGTATAAAAGCTCAAGCCAATTTGTTTAAATCAAATCAATGAGAAAACTCGATAAAACACGAGAGATGTCCAGTGTGTCCACTCACCTGAGGTCCTTCGCTATTTCAACTTGACTAGATCCTCCTGTGAGATCCTCTACTTGCTTTTCTCGTCCTATACAAGTATATGGAAGATATATAATTAAATTATTTATATTTATTTGGCGGTTCTATCCCCTCCCTTCTAATTACCAATATCACTAAAATAAAATGTTGTCACACCCTGACCCAGATCCCAGGCCTTGAGCACATGAGCAGATCAGTCGTACCTAAGTAGAGACGAGCCCCCACTCGGATACAAGGCCTAGGTAATCATGAACATACAACAAATAAACAACGAAAAATCCAAATAAACATAATAAAATAGATCAAAGTCTACAACGGAAGAAAAAATAAGGGTACAAGCATCCTACAAATATCAAGGCCCTAGAAGGGTCCGACATAACATACTCTCACTTACAAATAAAACAAGAGGTTCTCGAACCTCAACAAATGACCTCCCACCCACGTGTCGCTCTTGAGTTTGAGTCCGCTACTCCTTAGGATCTGAAAAAGAGTGAGAACAAGTGTATGAGCTTTGGAGGAAAGCTTCAAGCAAGAACCCCTTGAGATAACAAGATAATAATAAGATAAGTCAAGAATGAACATATCAAATCAATCAACATGACTAAAGAAAGCAAGTGAGGACCACGCCCCGTACTATCCAACATTTGAGAGTCTCAAACCTACCATAAGGAATCATCAACGGTAGGGACTCCTAACCACAACTATAGCCTCAAGCTCTGAAAGAGAAATCCAAGGAAGACTCTCAAATATCCCCCAGTCCGTGACATCAACCTTAATTGGAAATGACTATCCGGTCCGAAGTCGGTAGCGCCACCTCTCGTACGTATTGACACGGTCAGCGTATCATCCCATTGACGAGCTGGACGACCAGAATATCCTCCCCCTGTCAAGAACCATTAGAATGCCAGGGTGTCGTTAGCTCTGAACGTCCCACCAAAGCCACTCTCCACTAAACAGGGCAGAAGAATTGAACTCAACTAACGCACACCTACCCAGCCAGCCCACAAGCACATCATGTTTCCATAGTCTTGTCCCGGTCCACAGGTAGGTATGCTCAACGAGCACGAACATTCAACAACAAATGAAGAAACTGACACACACCTACTCGAACGGAGCACGGGCTCACGTGTTTCCACGGCCACGTGCCGGTCAACGGATATGCAAGTTTAGTAAACACCATCACACATGAACCGATACCAATCATACACACAAAATCATGGAACAATCCAACAAATTAAGACATCAAGTATGTGTGTACAGTGAACAAAACAATGATCGAGATCATCAAGAAGACATGCTAGAATATAGCAATAGCAAAACCAATAAATACTAATCACTGAGTAGGAACTAGGCAAGAGTAACTTGCCTTTATCAAAGATCTACTCGATCAATCTGTTTCCCACCTAACGTGGCTCAACGCTCTACATCGATATATGTAATAGGACCTACATCAGTATGTTGTCACAAGCATAACCATCTCTATTTAATAGTGTTTTATGGGTTCAACCCATTCTAAGTCCCGGTTGGGTTCAATCACTTAAGGATCTATGCGTTCCTTATAGAAGCCAGCTCATGTCATCTTTCTAACCTAAAGCCCAACCTAATTAATTACAATAAACTTGGGCTTTGGTCCATCAACACAACCCATCTCACATGGGCTTGAGTTACATATTGTTTACCCTAAAAAAATAAAAAAATAAAAAAAGGGGAATATATAAATATATATATGAGCCTTGAAAATACAAAATGTCTCAAGGGCCAATATGAAATATTTCATATAAATTATGATGAAATATATGTTTTGAAATATCCTGAAATTAAGATATTTTAATTAAACATATATATATATATATATATATATCTGGTCATATCTCAAGGCGGGCCAAGGATACAAATCTCGAGGCGCGTCGAGGATACAAATTACAAGACTGCATGAGAATACATATCTCGAGGCAATCTAAAAAAAATGCAAATCCCAAGACCATCCAAGGGAACAAATCCCGATGCAAATTCAAAATAAAATAAATAAATAAATCAAAGTTTAATTTTTTTTAAAAATGGATTTGATCCCATCCTGTTGACCCGGTTTATCTCCTTGATAATTTAAATTTTAAAACAAAAAATATATATATTTGATATTATCCAGCTTGAGATAAAATCAAATCATAATGTTAAATTAAAAATTAAAAAAAAGAAACATATCTGATATGGATCCTGGTCTATAAAAAGGAATATTGAGATGAAAAAAAGAGGAGGAGAGGGCTCCCTCCTCTCCCATATTCCATCAACGTCATCGTCCGACTCCCTTGTGGGTAGTGGTCACCAGATTCTTTGCCAAAAAGAACAGCACCACCCCATGCGTGGTGGTGCTGGGTATTATTCCCCGTTGCTGCCAAAGAATAGCACCACCCCATGCGTGGTAGTGCTGGTGATCATCCTCACCGCAACTAAGGAGAAAACCATGTTCAAATCCTCCCTTGTGGAGACCACGCCGCCGCCAGAGAGAAAGGATTTTAAAAAGCAAAAAAAAAAAAGGAGAGAGAGCAAAATAAAACAAAGAGAGGGGCGGCGAAACAAGAAAAAAAAAATCTAAAAAATAATAAAAATAAAAAAGAAAGGCGGAACAGAGGAGGCGGAAGAAAATAAATAAAATAAATAAATAAAAAGAAGTGGAGAGGGGGGCGTCAAAACAAGATTTTTTTTTTTAAAAAAAAAAGAGAGAAAGAGGAAAATGGCATAAAAGAAAAGAAGTAAAAAAATAAAAAAATAAAAAAAAAAAGAACAGATGAACAAAAAACGGAGAAAAAAAAAGGAAAGAGAAAAAAAATAGAAAAGCGGTGAAAAACGGGCTGCAGATGTTAAAAAAAAAATTAAATTAAAAAAATTCAAAAGTCCACTCAAATAATATAAAAATATCTCTCTCTCTCTCTCTCTCTATATATATATATATGCAAGCATATATAATTATATACATATATTTATATTCAAGTCAAATAGTGGATCTTGCAAACAAAAAGTTGAAGTCCTGGCTCTTCCCCACGGGCATCTTGTTACACAAGCATGCTGGTTGAGGCAGATAATGACATATGAATCTAAAAGTGGCACGCACCTTGATGCGGATGAAGAAACACGCATCTTGAGGCGGGTGATGAAATCCAAATCGTATTTCGAGGCAACAGTGGAACACTCACTTTGAGGCGGCCAATGAAATCCAAATCTCAAAGTGGCACGTATCTCGAGGCAACAGTGGAACACTAACCTCGAGGCGGCCAATGAAATCCAAATCTCAAAGTGGCATGTATTTCGAGGCAACAGTGGAACACTCACCTCGAGGCGGCCGATAAAATCCAAATTTCAAAGTGACATATATCTCGAGGCGGCAATGAAATACTCATCTCGAGTTGGTCGATAAAAAATCCTAAAGTGGTGTAAATCTCATGGCGGCGACAAAGCATGCATTGAGGTAGCCGATGAAACACAAATTCCAAAGTGGCGAAGCATAAATCCCAAAGCGGAAGCGGAGTCATAAATAAATAAATAATATGTATAAATATCCTATGATGATATTCATATGTAATGAAAATTATGATTTTCAAATAAATAAAATCATTTATTTTATTTTATTATTCATTGCCTCTACTTGTACTCCTTTGCCCTTAATCGGAGGTTCCCAAGACTTTGTCTGGGGTAATTAATAATAGAGGCTTGCCTCTATTAGGAATTGAAGAACCCACAATAAAAAAATATGATATTTGTGCTTCGATATATCGTCTGGTGTCTTCACGATGTCAGGCGTGTATTTTCGATCCCACACATATAAGCCCATTTATGCATGCAAACTATCTCTCTAAAGTTAAGCATGCCATTCTAATCCTCATTAACCCGTTAATGATCATAACCTAAACCATGCATCATTAAATATAATGTTCAGGACTAATTAGTGAAACACCATTATCAGTACTACCATCTACTCACCATAATACCATCTCTCTCAATTCCATACCAATCCCTTAATGAGATCTAATGGTTATTAAGGTTTAACTTCAATCACTTTCACTTAACATTCTTTGAGCCTACATTGCATGTATTAATCTCATAATCCACAAGGGCAACATTTGCAATTCTAATAACCCCCAAGTGTATATACTACTCTACGTACACATGCATATGTTCCCTCTAGCATCACCATCCATAAACACATAAGGCTACCTGGTCCATTCCCACTAACATACATGCATTATTATTAACCTGAAAGTTTATGTCATTCACCATGCTTTTAACTTCTACCATGCATGAGAACAAAGCAGTATATCATACATGCCCCTCTCTGTGCATGCATGCCTCTTGGGCCTAAACCAATGCATGCAACTTATACATCACAGAACATCACCTATCCAATAGGTTATTGAAGCTCTGGTTATGAAACCATCAACACCCTCAAGCATACATGCATCCACATATTTATTGGAATTTAAAACTTCCACATCAAGGCACTTTATACATGTGTGCAAATACTAACATGTTTGCATACCAAAAAGAACTCATGCATCCTCCATGCTCTTCTCCTTCTAACTATATGCATCCATAATTCATGTATGGGCTTTAAGTGATCTTATATACGCTTTCATGTTTAAAGGTCCTTTATATAGGTTTTTCAGAGGCAATGAGACTCACCAAGTGACCGCTTAGCAACACTCACGCCTCCTAAGTCCTCCTCCCCTCTGAGTGGCGTGCACGCGCTTGATAACTCGTTGCCGAGAAAGACAGACAATCACTGCGCCCACCTTCTTCTCGGAACCCTCTCTCTCTCTCAGTCATGGAGGTGCTAGGGTTTGGAGGAGACGCTTGTCTTATAGAAGCTCGTGGAGGGATTCAAAAACAGTGATCCCTTTATTACGGATGGTGACTGCGTGGATCATGGAGGAGATGACGAGGATCTCCTATCGTTTACCCATTCATGCGTCTAACTTGATTTTCCAATAAGATTATCTCATTCATGAGACATTAAGTAAAGAACCCTTAGGTTCTCTAGATATTATTACACAAGCCATTATTTAAATATTATCGGTGAGATATTTTTCCCAGGTTTAATCACAGCCATTCATTCCTCACCTCATGCATGACTTAAAGTGGCTTTTTAGTAAAGAGTCCTCCAAATTTTCCTATTTGCATGCAAGTCATACATGGCTTCACATGGTTTTTTAGTAAAGAGCCCTCATGTTTCTCCTAATTTGCATGCAAGTCCCTCAAGGTGTGAGAGAACCAATTTCCCAATTAAACCCCATCTTTTAACAAAATTACAAATGGGTCCTTGATGACCACATTTGACCTAAATTTTAACCCCCCAAACCCCCCCTTCTTCCAAATAAAACCCAATTAAATTAATTAACCAAATAATTACGAATAAAAATAGGAAAAATTACTATAGCATCCCTGACTGTTCACTTTCTGACTTTTCAGTCCCTCTGACCAAAAACTATACTATTCAGTCCCTCCTTTCTAAACTTCTGACTTTTTAGTCCCTGCCATGAGACAGCCCCGTTACTTTAAGAAAAAAAACCCGAAAATACCCGTCCCATTTCCCCCCAAAAACCACCTTTTGGCTGACATGACAGGGAGCAGGCGGTAGGCTTTTTAGTTCTCAGACCATACTGTGTACTTTCATTCTTGCTGCAGAAGCAAGTCAGTCCTCTTCTTCCCATTCTCTTCGTCTCCTTTCTCTTGTTCTTTTGCAGAGAGCTTGTGTTTGGGTTTTAGTCTTGTAGAGAAGCTACGACGTAGTGAGTCTTGCGGCAACGGAGACTCTTTCAAACGAAGCTGCAAAGGTAGTAGATTTCCGGAAGTGGTTTCATAGCGTACGTAGTATAATTCTTTTGTTTTGCAACTTGGCGTTCTTGTTGCGGGATTTTGATGGAAACCATTTTCGCCGTCGCAATATGGGGGAGAAGGTCTAGCCTTTGAGCTCACGGTGCCACTTGTTGGGAGTCGGTAATAGGTGATATATGTGAGCGGTGGGACCTTGACCCTCGGCGTGAGAGTCGCTATATAGCGCTGACGATCGTTGAACAACTTGTCCAATTGACAATTCTCAGGACTTTGTGCGTATGTGCAACATTTTTCACTCGTTCAACAAAAATATGGTCGACCTTATTGTGGACACAGGTGAAGTGACTGTAGACGACGACTGCAGGTCTTCGTTTCCAACATAAGTTACTTTCTTTGTTAGTATGTGTTTATTATTTTCCCGTAACCGTGTATTACAAACACGTAGGACTTTACGACTTTCTTAAAGTCTTTAGTATTGATCTTATCTCTTTAGTATAGACTCAAACCCTTTAGTATTATGCTTATCCCTTTAGTATCCGCTATAAGTGTTTAAAATCTGACTTAACTGTTTAGTATTTTGTTCTTTTGTTTAGTACTGTCTCACTTAGAGTCTCTTATCAATCAACAGGGATCCTCTAGCCGAGAGCATGTCCTTAAACATTGAGGGTTCTTCTCAAACTCACGAGATTGCAGTGCTCAGTGTCGGGCAACGATTTCAGAACGTGAAACACTTCAGGAATGTGCTCTGTGACCTTGCTATCAAAAGGAAGTTTGATTTCACCTTCATAAAAAATGACAGAGAAAGGGTGACAGCCAGATGTTCCAATACAGACTGCAATTGGAGGGTTCATGCTTCTCGAGAGGGAAATATGCATACCTTTAGAATAATGACATTGTAACCCACACATGTGTGTGGTGGCGGTATCGGGACAAGTTCCTACCCGAAAGCAACCAAAAAATGGGTTTGCAATCGTGTGATCCAAAAGTTCAAGGATCGTCCCTTGTATCGGGCTGTGGACATTCAACGGGATATTCTGCGAGAGCACGGCGTGGGTCTTCCGTACAAGCAAGCATGGATGGGAAAAGAGGTTGCCCGAAGCGTTCTACACGGGAGTGAGGTACAAAACTACGATTTGTTGTTATGGTAAATTAAAAAGGTGATGGAGACAAATCCCGTTAGCGTTGCCACAATTGAAAGTGATGGCTAGCGATTCAAACGTGGTTATTTTTGTTTCTGTGCTTGTGTCGTCGGCTTCAAGTTGGGTTGTAGGCCGCTGTTGTTCGTTGATGGAACACATTTGCTTGGGAAATACGGTGTCATCTTGTTAGGAGTGACGTGCAAAGACGACAATGAGGGATTCTTTCACATCGTGTTCGCCATAGTGGACAATGAAACCGACGATAATTGGACCTGGTTCCTCACCGCTCTCAGGGATACAATATATGGCGATGAGGATTACGACAAGTGCATTACATTCATATCCGACAGATCAAAAGGTCTAGTTAATGTCATCGCAAGGGTGTTCCCTTCATCGTCTCACGCATATTGTTTGCGACACCTAGAGGCGAACTTCATGAAGGGAAATACAAGTCTTGGGAAAGCATTGAAGGAGGAGTGTTGGGCCCTCTTTACCCGCATCGCATATGCATGTACTTCTAAAGAATTCGATGACGCGGTGAAGGACCTCCTGGCCGCATCGGAACAAGCGCACCCTTGGCTAATCCAAAAGTCTGATGTGGCCTATTGGTCAAATTATTTGTTTAAGGGGCAAAGGTGGTGCGAGATGTACTCGAACGTCGCAGAGTCGTTCAATGCGTGGATCAAGGAAGTGCACCACCTCCCGGTCATGGAAATGGTCGACTCAATCAGGTAATATTGACCCGCGACTAGATAGCTTTACTATTTTTGGGATACTCTTTAGTATCATAGATAACTCTTTACTATCGGGCTTAACGCTTTACTATCAGACGGAATGCTTTAGTATCTTGTATAACACTTTAGTATCGTAGCTAACGCTTTGGTATCTGGCTAAAGTCTTTAATATTCTGCATAACGCTTTAGTATACTGTATAACTCTTTAGTATCCTGCTTAACCCTTTAGTACCCTGCATAACTCTTCTCCACAAGCTTGATTATCTTTTACAATCATTTACTGTTCGCAGGTACAAACTCGTGAATATGATGTATGCTAGGCGCGAGCATGTCCGGCGTTGGGGAACACATCTTTGCCCAGCAATACATCGGAAGCTCGAAGACACAATCGAGTCAAGTCTCTTGCTCCGCGTTGGTCGTTCGGATGGCGAACGATTCGAAGTTATTGACCAGTGCAGCTACGCGGTCAATTTGTGGACAAGGATATGCTCTTGCAGACGTTGACAAGTCTATAGAATACCTTGCATGCATGCTTGCGCTGCAATCGTGACTTCAGAGGCAAGTGTACATCAATTCGTGGATGACTAGTTCCTTTGTGCGGATATGCGCCAATGCATTATGCGGAACCATATTTCTCCGGTCCGGCCACGATAAGCCGACGGATGCATCCGCGTCCTCCCTACGGCCACCTATTATGAAGAGCGGCACGGCGCAAGCGAGAGAGACATGAATCGAGTCAGGGCCTTAGATGTGTGAGAGTTGCGGTGCAGCCGCTGCAAAAACACTGGCCACAATCGGAGGACTTGCAACGCAGTAATAGCTGATTAATGAATAATTGGGTGTTGAATGTAAATATCTGTGATTGATGAATAGTTGGGTGCTGAATGTAAATATCTGTGATTCTAACCATTTTTTAAAGTAGAAAATGTCACATATACATTTATAAAATGTTCACATGATTGATAATAAACACCTGGTCAAAATAGCAAGCACTCAAAATCCTAAAGAGTTAGTCCAAATATTAAACACTTATAACAAGATATTAAAGTATTACGCCAGATAGTGAACAGTTAATCATGATAGTAAACACTTGGCCTATGATTGTAAAGACCTAGATATTCTTCGATGATGCTTCTTCAGTTTGTGCTCCCTTTGGTTTCCCCGGTGGAGTTGTTCGACTGAATCCGTCAGCAATTATGCGTGCGACATACTCCAGCCATAGACGTGGAACCTCGGAGCGATTCAGGCGAAGATTTTCATCATTTAGTATTTGCTCCATGAACCGCATGACGTAAACGGGGCAGTCTACACTGTCCTCTTTCTGTTGAGGGCAGTCCCGGTCATGAGAGAGTTCCAACTTGTCTGTTCCGAAGCACTCCCCATACTCGATATTAAGTCTAGATTCGAAAAGTGCCCTCTGCGTTTTAAAAAATTATAGTTAGATGTGAAAGGGGAGAATACGAAATATGAAAGTGAGTGACTTACCATTTCCACAGCAGCCCTGTCATATGTCCGGCTGTTGAGAGATGAGTAGTGAATATACTGTTGCTTTTCTTTATCCAAGACAAGGAGGTGGAAATGCGTGTCCCGAATGATGGGCATAAGAACAACTTCCAATGAGTGGAAAGTTTGACTGCATCGGCCATCAGTACGAGGGACTCATTTGAGGTGTGGTGCTGTTTCGCGAGTATCAACGCAAAAGGCCTCGTGATGGATCCACGCCTCTTGTATGGGGAAGGTGTCTTCTTCAGTTCTTCCAGCAACATGCAGACGAAGACGTCCATGACATCGTCGGAGACAAGATTTCTTCCTTCGACCAGTGGGTACAAGTGGGCGCGAGTAGTAAAAGCCCATTCATTCTTCCAAACAATTGTGCTACAAGAGAAATCAGAAGGCACATTAATAAACAGTTGGGTCAAATACTAAGCAGTTATGTTAAATACTAAAGCCTTTCCGCTAATACTAATGTTTTTAGTGTAATACTAAAGACTTCCGTCTAATACTAATGTCTTTAGGGTAATCTTAAAGACTTTGTGTTAAATAATAAATAGATCAACAAGTATGAACATTGTTCTCACCTGTCCATCAAGCAGTTAAGATAGAAAGCCGATGACCGCTTGCTTATACATTTCTTGTTTGCTTGAACCCTGTTGGCCGCTTGTTTCTAGGAATAAAATTTGTCGGCACCGGCGCTACATTTTCTCCAGCGTAGACGATTGTCTCTACATCAATCACATTTTCATCGACAGGGGCCCCCTGCACTTCCTCCTGCGGTATGATGGGTTCCAGGATGGCTACATCTTTTCATCGACAGGGGATATCACGGCTTCAGCGATGTGAATAAAAGCGGTCCGCCTCCGCTTCTTTGGTAACCACCACGCACTCGACTGCGGCGGGAAATGGGTCGCCAATGAGTGAATCTCCAATGGCTGGGGTATGTTCGCCTACAGAGAGATTGTCGGCTTCCATAGTGACGGGTTTGGGGCCCGCTTCGGTTTCAATTATGGCGGGAACCATATCCACAATAACGTGGGGGCCTTCTATGGGAGCTTCGTCGCCAATGGGGATCAACGTCGTTGCATCAGTTGCTGACGCCTTCTTCAATAGCGAAAAAGATTCGATTATTTCATCGACACTTTTAGTTGGTTCCTCTCCTTCAGTTCTTCTTTCTGTAGCCGGCGGGCCTCCCTCTTGCGGAGCTTGTTCCGGAGCTTTCCTCTTCATTCTTAACCGCAGTTTGCGGGCAACTGTTTCATCGACGATATCCGCCAATGCATCCGAGGATCGTGGGGGAGGTTGCAGGCACCTTGAAACAGTTGCCTTACTTCATTTGGTCGGTGGGGCCTGCTGTGGAGATTTTGACGCTCCTTGCTCCGGAGCCGACTGTTGCTCCCTGGCAAGCAACATATTTACTTGCCCGCGCATTGTAGAGTCCTCGCTCAGCAGAGTATCGTACGCGGTCTGCAAGCGCAGCATTACATCGTCGTTGCTAGGGGAAGGGCTCCTCCGACTAGAGGGAGATGGACGAACGGTGGGCGGCTCCACGGCCCTCCGGTGTCGGGATTTTTTCTCATTCCTCTGCTGGCTGCGTGTCTGATCATCTGCGACGCTTGGACCAGCAGCCGTACTAGTTTTCTCTTCCATGGCCGTGCCATGGAGTAGCTAAATGTTGGTGAGGGATGCCTCTTTTGCGTTCTCTGGGACGAGATCCTGAAACTGTGAGACAATATTACAAAAAACATTAGTAACACTAAAGCCTTTGTAGGAATACTAAACAATATTACAAAAATAATATTACAAAAGTAAAGTAAAATACTAAACGGTGTAGCCTTATACTAAAGACGTTAACGTAATACTAAAGCCTTTGTAGGAATACTAAAGACTTTAACATCATACTAAAGCGTTTGTACCAATACTAAATACTTTAACATAATACTAAATACTTAGTACGAATACTAAAGTCTTTAACGTAATACTAAAGACTTTGAAAAAAACTGATGATTTTCGCATGCAACTAAAAACTTAAGAGTTGAAACGATGAAGTAAGCTTACCTCTTTCCCCTCGAATGATGCGATCAGTTTCTTTACAGTGGTGGTCTTCTTGCAGCTGGTTTCTCCGTAACATAGAATTCTTGGAGTCCGCCTGAACTCCAGCTTCTTTCCAACACGGGTTACTTTATAGAACCAGATTATGAGGACGATCGAGCAGCCTCTGAGATAGCCCGTGTTCTTGGGCTTCTTCCCAGAACACCTTCTACTACTCGAGCAGATATCAGTTAGACGTCGTCTATGAGAAATTTATACACGGCTTGTGCCCATGCATATGTACCCAGCGCCTGAAGGTTGTCAGCATAATGTGCACTCCAACTTGGGGCCGTGCAGTTTGTGGTTGGAAAGAGGAAGACACCCATCAAATACACTACTAGCAATTTGACAAAATTTTCCTCCTCGCCTCTCCTATGAACAAGATCCAGCAGAGTGTTCTTCATGCAGTCCCGATTCCTAGAGTAGGCTTTGTCGAGATATTCTGCCTCGAATGCGGATCCTGCTTTGGGCCGTTTGAAATCCACGGCTTTCCACTGCAGCGCAGTCGAAGTATTATGGCAACGTCCTCTGGACAGAAAGTCACCAAGCTTTGCCTGATTCTAAATATTTGAAGGCGAATGTCATAGGCCTGCATGAGTGCGTCCAGAACGACCCTTTCCTGTACTACCCGCCTCAAACCAAGCAGGGGAGCAAATGGAGTAGTGTTGATGAGTTGCCTGTGTTTTCGGTTCATAAGTCTGTTCAATTCAGTGAGACAATCAACCATTGGACCCGTGTAACATCGTCCATTAACCAGATTCTCAGACTTGGTGTGGTTATCTACAACGAAAACGCCAAAATACATACAAACAATTCAGTCATGTGCATTGTTCTAAACAGAAACATAAGATTTTGAACACATAAGGCAAATACTAAACACATAAGGCAAATATTAAACAGAGTAGTGTGATTTTAAACACTTTGTTACTGATTTCTAAAACAACAACCAACAATGGAACGCATTCAGTAAGTAATATGAGAAAGGATCAAACCCCAAAACCCTAACCCGTAAATCTCCACAATTTGATTACAATACACATGCACAAATTGTATTCTGCTACAGATGATAAGAAAAAGGAAAGAATAAACTCAAAAAAAAAAGCAAACAGTAGAATCGAACACCAGCGGCGAATCCCTAATCTCCTCGTAGAAGAAGGTTTAGGGTTGTGTTGCGGTTAATACCTTCTTCGCGAACTCCCACAGAACTCATCGTATCATTGCTGGAAGAGAATATGAAGGAAATTCCGGCAGGATTGATGGTGCGGTCTCAGTGTCTTCGCGTACTTCATTTCCGTTTTAGGGCTTTTTTTGAAAGACTGGGATACGAAGTAGGGAATAGGAGAAGTCATTTAGGGGGGCAGACGCGTCATTTCACGCCCGGACGTGACCTGTACGGGCGTTGCAAAAGGCGCCGAATAGCCCATCAACTCCCAGGGGCAGCAGCGTCTTTTCACACGGTTTTTAACACCGTTTGATACTGTTTGGACTAGAAAGTAAATCCATGTATAAAGGAGGGACTAAAAAGGAATAAGCAAACTTACAGGGATTTTTTAGGGATTTCTCAAATTTGGGGGGACCTTTCATTACTTCCCCGATAAAAATATTATAAAAATCCTCGGATTTTACAAATGTCATTATACCTTATGGCTTCTAAAGTCGGACTTCAAACTTAAATTACCATTAAGTATAATAACCCAATTCCTAACCTATAATCAAGGTTGTACTATACAAGGAATCTCTAACCACAAAAGCTTTAGTCATTCACAGTTAAGAAAAACTGGGTACAACATGCGATGATCTAACTTAGTATAAGATTGAACAAAATACCCAACTATTGTCTTCTCATGCTTTAAGATTATCCTCACAATAATCCACAAGATACAATTTTTAATTTATTATTATGACATATTATTAAGGCAGCTAAATATACATATTCATTAGTTGTACTTTAAGCATTAAGACCTGCAACCAAAGATTAATTAACACTAACATTTTCTCTACTAGATGATGCCTGCTCTAATGTTAATAGAGGATCAGTAGTATTGTCTGCTTCTTAGCAGCTCAACAGAAATTAAGCTAGGATATTTTATTTCATGCTTCAACTAAGCATTGGAAATATTCTACAGTTCATAACAAGCTACTACTTATTCACAAATAACCAACTGATTTTCCATTAAGTACCCAAGCTTGAACTTCAGTTAATCCACCTAGTCAAGCATGCATGATTAAATAGTTCAACCACAGCTCACAAAGAAGGTATAATAATTATGCAACTACATACTTAAATTGGCAGCTTCTTTACTAAGGATACATCTTCAAATCTGATTATGCACAAACTATTTGGTCAACCATTCAACCAAATAAATCATAGAATTAATCACTCAACAAGTATTCATCTTTGTTCATACACTAACCAAACACCTCTTATCACAAAATAAAGTGATAAATGGGTAGCAATCCCCACAAACATATTTGTTTCTCTTTGACATTAATAACTTGCTATTATATTTCTCAAGTATGACTAACTAGCAAGATTTACACATGTAGTTCCCACATTCTTTCACCTTTAATACCTCTTAGAACAACAGCACCCATAAGTATCTTATAGACTTATTCCCACACTTGCACAAGTTCATGATTCCATTTAATCAAGAAAACAAGCTGTCACAAATAAAAAAATAATCCTTCATTTTACAATTCAAATAAGTGATTTTGCAGCTTTAATTCAAAGAAGCTCCATCCTCAGTTAACTCACCGGCTGTGTTGTTTACTAGAGGTTTAACATGGGTTTATTCATCAAGTATTTCGATTAAAGAAATGTTTCCCTCGAGACTTAACAACAGTAGCCTAAAGGGTTTACAACCAAATGTGATATGTGCCCATATCCATACGTTTGGGGTGTTTAAAACATGGTTTATAGAAGTTTACCGCACTTATAGGCCTCAATGCCATCACAAGAGCTTAAGAGAAACTCATTGTCCTGCTTGTGGCTCATTTTCTGTAGAACACTATATGTGCATGACCAAATTCTTAGGTTCTATATAACAAGATAGTTCCTATGATCAATGAAAATACAATCATCATGCTAATTTCATTTAATTCATGCATTCAAGTTCATCTACAAGTGGTTTAACAACCAATTTCATGGCCTTAACCCCATTCAATCCTTCTGTCAATTGATTTTTAAAATCCAAGATTTTATTTGAAATAAATGACCTATAAATTCTCTTTAATTAACTTATCAATTAAAGGGTCTTCCAAACTTGAATTTAATTTGAAAAGAAAGATTAAAATGATCAAAACCCCAATTAGGGTTGATTAAGGCTGCCAAGTACTTATTTGTAATTTCAGGAAAGTCTAGGGACTTGTCCGAAATTGTGCTCCTCTCATGGGTGAGGGACCTGAGTATAACCTAGAAAATATTAGGGGAGTATTTGCAATATCACGTGAGAACTCATGCAGAGAGATGGTGTATTAAAAGAAACCAACGGCTGAGATTTGATGATCATGTGATGGTGCGTAAGTTCGAAGCACCAAGAGCAATCCTGGCTCTTCATCCCTTTGATTAAGATGAAATAATCTAAGCCTTTGATCTCAGATAGATGAATGATTTCGAGGCAAAAGAATAGATCCAGGCCTTTCAGAGACTAAAATGATCTCTATCATTAATCTAAGGGATGGAGTTAGTTCGGAGTACAGGACGACATCTAGCCGTTCATTTCTAATCTCAGAGATAGGTATGAATGTGGTCCAACCATAAGGGTGGATCACAACTGTTCATAACTAGGTGAACACTTAAGTTCAAGGCGGAGTGGGAGCTTTTAACCTTTCATCTTGAACGTATTAGGGCCGTCTATCCGAACAAGTATTAGATCTGAAGCGCAATAACACAAAGCCACCATCGGACGCTATACAATCCATCGTATGTTATTCGTCTTCGGGCCAACTGATCACGAGGCGACCCCAGCTACATGTCTTCCCCGCCAGCAAGTGCAACCGCGCATGAATCCATCTCTGTTATGATAAACGGGCGACTAGATAAAGGAAAGAACGTGATCGTGATCACGCTCAACCTGCGATCACCGAGATCTCAATCCCGTTCCATCTCCACCATGAGACCTATAAAGAGGAGGAGGTCTTGGGAAACCCTAGCACTCTTCAGTGATCACCACCGCCACCGTCCGATAGTAGGAGAAGCACGATCCCTTGTACCTGCGATCAGAAAAGAGAGGAGGGAAGGAAGAAAGGACCCTTTCGAGCACCACCACTGAATAGAGGCATTTCGAATAACGGATTGCGAGTAAACGGTAGGAACCCAGTAAACTCTGGACCGACGCGACCTGGCCGTCTCGGTCCCCTCTCTTCACCCTCTCTGGTGTACTTCTTTGACACCACCAATCTTTTGTGGCGTCACCTTATTTCTCTCCTCCGCTCTGTACTTTTTCAGAGAAACTCCGGCTGAGAGGAATGTCATCGCTGCACCGCAGGGACTACCCCAAGCTGCTATCTAACTCAGGTGAGTCCCCTTTCTCTTGTATTCTTGAATGAACGCCATGCATGGGCGTAGTATGGTAAGGCCTCTAGTTCCGGTCACAGGCGCTCCTGCGAGGAGAGCGCAGGAGCATGGGAACGTAGACACCATGGGGGAGCAAGCCTTCTGTTCTTTGTGAGGTGATTACTGAGAGGCTGTTGTTTTTCGCCGGCAAGGATCGCAAAATAGAGAAGGCTCCGGTAACCATGAATCGCCAGAGGCTGTCACCCACAACCGAAAGCGTTGCCTCCTACTCCGGACCCGTGTGCTTGAGTGGGATGGAGACAGGGAGCCAATTAGGATTAGTTGGTTAGGATTAATCAATTAAAAATAGATTCAATTCAATCAAATATATTAGATTGGGTCTTCAACAACATCAATGAATTGCTTTAAGCTAACCTTTTGAGTTGGGTCTGGTTTCTTGTTGTAGCCTAAACGGATTTGGTCAAGTCCATGGTAGTTAATTAAGAGATTAAGATGGTTTGGGTTAGTCAGGTTAGTTAATAGATTGGGTTTAACAAACTTGAAATGTGTTGGGTTGATCCAATAGATTGGGCCTAGTCAAATAATATGAATTGGGTTCAGTCAGATTGGTTGGTTGGGTTTTACCACATAGAGGATTAGACCTAGATGAAACAGATTTGGGCTAACCAAGTTGTCTAACCAGGTAAGAAGAAAAGCAAAGAAAAATAAATTGGCAAGTGAGGGGATTAGAACCCAAGATCCCCTACACCAACCTAGTGGGCCATAACTAATTAGGTGCCTTTTTACCTTTGATTGAACATAGAAATCTAATCATATGCAATAAAGGTTAGACCTAACCAAGTTATAAAAAAAAAAGGAAAGAAATAAAAGGGGAGGGTGAGGGATTCAAACCCAAGACCCCCACAAGCAAGCTAATGGGCCTTAACCACTAGGATACAACAACTTTTGGTAGAGGATGGAATTCAGATATTTAAGAAGGAATTGACAGGAAATACATAAAGGGCCCATTAGGCTGGTACATGGCCCAATAGTAGACCATTCATGCACATTTAGAGTTTATGAAATATTACCATAGCTTACATAGATTCTATTACCAGATACCGGCGTAGAGAGTAGATTCACGCCAGGAGAGAGTCGTGCGTGATTCCAGATATCTTCGATAGAGGTAAGTGCACTTGCTTAGTACCCACTATCCGAAGTATTCTTTGGCACTTTGGTTATCATGTTTGATGATTCATGATATTATCGTTGTCGTATTTCCTTTGGCTTGAACTGTTGATTTTATACAAGCATATATGTTGATTGGATTCCTGCTGAGCATGTATGGTTGTTTTTTGGATGTTGGTATCCTCGATTGATTGTTAGTATTTCACCCAGATTAGTGCAGCATGGGGGCTCCGTTGGGGAATGTTCAGGGATGGGACATCCTGGCATTCCGATTTGTCATGCTAGAGGGACGATACTCTTATTGTCCTGCCCGTTAGTGGGGGTGATTCACTGACCGTGTCAACACGTACTAGAGGTGGCGCTACCGACATACGACCTGCGGGTCGTACGACCGGAGGGTCGATTTCAACAGATGCTGTTATTCTTGGCCAGGGAAGATATTCGCCGAGCTTCTTTTAGATCTCTCTTCATGCCCTGAGGCTCCGCTAAGGGCCAAAAATCGCTCGATGACCTTAGAGGAGTTCTAAGCTGAGGTACGAATGGCCATCAAAGCAATTAATCGGCGCCTAGACAGGTTTCATGCCATTTCTAAATTGAACTTTCAAAGGCAAATGGAGGCCAATCTAAGGAGTCCTCGTGCGGTGAGCAGAGCCCAAGAGTACAGAAGGAGTCTTGGGGTTCGACTAGGAGACAGAGGTGGAGGCTCGTCGGCAAGGATGAGTAGCATTGTAAGGTGCCTCCGTTATGGGGGCCATGGACACCAGTGGACGGTGTATTTCCGTTCGCCTTGTAGATGCCTGAGTTGTGGGAGTGAGCACCACCGTACGATGTACTATCTTGGGCCAAACGGAGATAGAGTATCTATAGGTCTTGGCGGATTCTTACTGTAAAGTCCAAGAATTTCTATGTTTTAAGTATTGGTCTTTAGGGGTTTATGTTTTCTTTTTAATTAATTAGTTATTTTTTTAGAAAATAAGGGAGCGTCTCCCAAATTTGGAATTTGTTTCAATTATTATTTGAATAAATTTTCTTTTAAAAACTCCAATTAATCGAGGTTATTAAATTTGGATGTTAAGTATAAAGGGAGATCAAAATGGAAAATACCCTAATTAGGGTTAATTGGGGTCATTAAGGGCCTAATGGTAATTTTGGAAAAATTAAGGATTGGAAGAATAATATATCTCTCTCTACCACGGACATAATTATAATATCCGAAAGGGCAGGGACCTAACGAGAATTCTGTCTCTCTCTAAGACGAGGGACCTACATGTAAGTTAAATTAAAGAGAGGGACTTAATTATAAATTCATGATTAAAACCATGCAGACAGAGAGAAAACGGACGTTGGAGATTTAAAGATCGCGCTATATGGTTCAAGCTCGAGACAGAGGATCTAATCGGGACCGCTCGTAACGCTTCATCAGCCAAGAATAATCACAGCCGTTCATCTCAAGGGGGCGAATAAGTTCGAGGCTCGGGGGTGATATCCTACCGCCGCTTCGCCCCGACGTAATCTGCTGATCCAAATGAAGATAGATCCGAGTACCGTGTTGAGTCGATGGCCGTTAGATCGCATCTTCTTATCCTGGTTGTCCGCTTGACTAAGAGCATCAAGGCGCCAGCGATTTCTTCTCCCTCTCTCGTGTTACCGCTCAAGTACATTGCCAGCGTATCATTTGTTCCTTTGGATAGCTTCAAAACAAAGATAAAATAGAATTTAAAGTAGAAGATAAACTAGAATTTAGAGTTTGAAATAAACTCGAGATCGGATAAGCCTTCCATGGCGTCTATAAATAGAAACACCATGACCACCACTTTCTAGCGCCAACATCACCACTGTGAGTAACTAAGAAAGATAAAGAAGGAAGGAGACGTCGAGGCCGCGTTCACGAAGCCGGATCACCTTCAGAGGAATACTGGTAGAAGAAGCGGAGCTTCCTCGTAGGGCGAGCTCGACGGAAAACGGTTCTCCGGTGAGTGCTTTGATCTCCGTCAATCATTTATTAGCTACTGTGCATGCATGTAGAAGACTAAGGACGCTGTGAGGGAGAGAGGGAGAAAGTTTTGGGGACCTGCTGCCATCCTCCGTCGAGCAGCAGAGCACCAGAGAGGATGGTATACTCCGGCCGAGAGAAGGAGAGACTCAATCCGCCGCATCAGGAGAAACCCACGATAGGCTACCGCCCTCTGGTACCGAGGAGAAGGGAGAAGGAAGGCCCTGGCCGTACTCACGCTCGCCGGCGATCGCCGTGCAAGGCCAAGCGTCGCTTTCGCCTCCGACGAGCTACGGCTGAAGGTTGAAGATCAACAGTGTTGCAAAAGGGTGGGGTGTATAATCGGTTAGGCTCAGTAAAGTTAGTTTGGGTCTGGGTTTGTTTTAAACATTGATTTGATTGAGTTCAATGGTTGAGTCCGAGTCTATTTTAAACAAACGGATTAGATTGAATTGAATAGAGGGTTGGGTTGAGTCAAGGATAGTAGAGTGGGTTCAGTGTTAATCAAGTGTGATCTAGTCAACTTAGAGATATAAGAATGGGCTAACAGGTTGGGTTTAGTTACACTCTATTTAAATGTTTAAGTGAACCAGATAAGTTAGATCAAGATAGTTGGTTGACTAGTTGGGTCTAACAACATAAGTAAGTTGGGTTTGACCTACTATTTATATCAAACCGGTATAGTCAATTAAGTTAAAAGAGCTAATTTAGTTGAGTCAACCAATTCAAAGTGGTCAGGTCTAATTAAAAGATTGGGTTCAATCAAACATAGTTCAATCAAGTTCGCTCTAATGGGTTGAATCTAGATTTAGTTTTGGGCTTAGTCAGGTTGGCTAGATGGTCAGGTTTAGCCAAGGTTTGAAAAGCAAATAAAGAAAAATATACAAAAAAAAAGGTAGGGAAGGGGGTTTGAACCATGAACCTCCTGCTTGTGCTTGGTGGGCCTTAACCACCAAGCTATGTAATTCTTTTGGACTAGAAAAAGGGAAAGTGATTAATAAGGGAACCAGGAGTTAAGTTGGGCCAAATTAGTGAATCATGCATGTCATACTAAAACCTTAAGACATTGCCGACATTCAATCAGGTTTTGTTACAATATACCGACG
This sequence comes from Dioscorea zingiberensis, assembly GCA_026586065.1. NCBI lineage: Eukaryota > Viridiplantae > Streptophyta > Magnoliopsida > Dioscoreales > Dioscoreaceae > Dioscorea > Dioscorea zingiberensis. The sequence continues at coordinate 25,507,385 of CM048825.1, read as the reverse complement.
TAGAGTCATATCGGGAGTAGGAGTTCGGGTAGGATCTCAGATATCATTATAGATATAAGTTACCTCTGCCTAGTCTCCTGCCCATCAATGGTTTCTTGGTTTTATTGTTGCTATTTATTTTAGCATATCTATTGTCTATCTGTTATTGGAATGCGTGCACATACCTGTTGTTTGTTTCCTTCTTTGTATGTGCATGGTTGATGTGCTAGAATTTATTTCATTACCTGTTGTTTGGTTTGTTCGTTGGGCACACCGCCCTATGACCGACATTTGATCATGGACATATGGTCTTATATGCTGACCAGGCAAGTGTGCGCCAGGTGGTTTGTTATTCTGCCTGTTCAGTGGAACAAATGCTCATGTGGAGCGCTCAGGGCTGAGGACACCCTAACGTTCTGATAGTTCCATACTAGAGGGAGGATACCCTGGTAGTCCAACACATGTCGGTGGGGCGTTATCTTGGCGTAATCGACACGCGTCACGAGACCGAGGTCGATTCCAGATGAGGTTAGGTGCTGACCGGAGAAGTTTGTTGAGCCTGAGGGCTGTTTCTTAATCTAAGAGTTTCTTTTTTTCCTAATCTCCTAGAATTTTGTTTGTGTTGGGCATGGCCCCGGTTGTTTGACTTGTTGACTATTGAATTATTGATATACCCTTATCATGTTTATCGGTTTGATTTCATAGTGATCCCTGCGAGGAACTTACTGAGCTTTCCTTCCGGAAGCTCATCCCTTTTGCTTTCCTTTTCTTTCCAGGTTCTAAAGGATAGCTATTTCAGATTTAGGAGCAGTGTGAGGGGTCAGAACATAGCTTGCCGAGGTTGGAAGATCTCAATTAGTTCTGACTTGTAGGACCCTTGTAGGGCCTGGTTATTGTAGGATGTTTGAATTGTATTTTTAAATTCCGTTGTAACTCTGATGAATAAATTTTGAGTTATTTTAATATTTTGTTATATGTTTCTGATTTACTTAGGCCTTGTATCCGAACGAGGCCCGTCTCCACTTGGATACGGCCGGTCTGTGCAAGTACTCAAGGTCCCGAAAACCGGGTCAGGGCGTGACATTACCGTCAAAGGACGACGTGTAGGGCACACACGACCCGTGCAGCTAATTCCTAGTTTATTATGAATAATGTTGTAGTCTTACAAACTGTTTGAGTTGTATGAACTACAATTGCTATTTTCGAAATTATGGAATAAAATAAACTATTCAATTATTACTCGCATGTGTGTTATTTTTTAGCTAACCCCAAATGTTGTCTAGCAGTTACTATAATGAGAGGTAGAGGCGGACGTGAATGGCCTCGTGGACGGCCTCTCCGTATGGAGGTGACTCAACCTTCGGTAGAGGAAGTACCCCAGCCTCCTGTGGAGGAGGTTCCCCCTCCGCCAGTAGACATGGAGGTTGAGCATGAGTTGCCTACTCAATCAGGTGCTGCCGGGCTATAGGCAGCGGGCCCAGATCCGAGGGGGGAGGCACCCCCCATTACCATGATAGAGTTAATGCGTGAGATGATCGGGTACATATAGGAGCAGAGGCAGCAGCAGGCCCCACCTCCACCCCCGCATGCCAAGCCAGCTACTAGTAGAGGACTAATTAGGGAGATACGGAGGCCTTCTCCCCGCCCATTCAATGGTACTGCCGATCCACAGACGGCTTAGTTATGGATCTAGGAATTAGAACGGACCTTTGAGATGTATCAGGCTGAGGACCCGGACAGAGTCAGAAAAGCAGCTTATCTAATGCAGGGCTACACAGAGGATTGGTACCTCGGGGAGGTACAATTGTGGAAGGGTGTCCCCTTGGAAATTTTGGATGAGTTCGAGAAAGCCTTCTTTGGGAAATATTTCTCTTGGGGAAGACTACTTCTGATGGAACAACAGTTCATTCATCTCACTCGAGGAGGGATGACAGTAGAGGAGTATGAGATTGAGTTTGACAGACTGGCGCATTTCGTTCACGATCTGGTACCTATTGACGAGAGCAAGGTGCGTCGATTTGAGGCCGGCCTGCGACCATCTCTAAAGAAGATTGTGGCGGGATTTATGTGCTCTAGTTAAGCAGAGGCAGTAGCAAAGGCCAAGTACATCGATGCTTCCAGCCAGGGCGACTCTTAGAGGCCATCTAAGAAGGACAAGCAGGTGAAAAGGACAGAGTAATAGTCAAGGACAGTCTTCTGAAAAGATCTCCGAACGTTAGAGATTTGATAACAGATCCCGGCCATATGGCAATCCAACTGGGTCTTTAGCCTCATCTGGAGGCAAGGGTTCATCGACCAGTGTGTCACAGACAGTACGGTGTTATGAGTGCAAGGGTCCCTATAAGAAGGCACAATGTCCAAAGCTTAGTGGTGGGTGCTTTGTGTGTGGCAGTTTAGAACATAGGAAGGCCCAGTGTCCATAGTATAAGGGGAGGAGTACAGAGTCCGTACTAGTTATTTGGTGCCTCCAGGCAATCAGTTGTACGAACACCGAAGCCACAGGGGGTGATAGGAAAGGGAAGGCGACAGCAACAGGCCAGCGTTCCACATCTAGTCAGCCATCATCCCAGTAGAGGCTCATGACTCACGGTCGAGTCTACCATCTAACCACAGAGGAAGCGTAGTCATCAACCGATATCATCGCAGGTACGATCACTGTTAGTTCTTTTTATGCCTGTATATTGTTTGATCCGGGTGCCACACACTCCTTTGTATCTACATTGTTTGCACAGAGACATGCATTGACAGTAGTAGAGCTACCATATGAGTTGAGTGTAGATACCCCAGTAGGAGCTACCAGGTTGGTGAGCAGGATAGCTCCAACATGCCCATTATTCATTGAGGGTCGGGAGTTACCCGCTGATCTACACGTGATAGACATGAGGGATTACGACATGATCCTCCGGATTAATTGGCTCTCTTCGATTATGCGCTATAAAGGCTGGATTTTGGGGGTACATGCGGCGGGCTTTCGGCCACGACCAGTACGATCGGGGCCGTGCACACGCGGCCGGAATAATGAACGATATCGGGTCGTGCCAAGCCGCGACCCGACTTCATCTGTCTTTGGCCGCACCACCCACGGCGGTGGGTGATGCGATGCTGGGCATGAAATATTTTGTGCCCTGGCCGTGCCCAACCCGCGGGCTGTGCTAGCACGACCCATTAGGGGTCGGCACGAAATAATGCCACGTGGCAGTACCAGATGCTACCACGTGGAATTTTTAAAAAAGTTTTAAAAAATATATATATTTATATATGAGCTGTTGGCAGCTGTACAACTCTGAAAAAAAGAAGAGATACTCTTCTTTCAAGTAATGTCACGCAGGAGCCTACAATGCTACCACATTGCAATTTTAAATTTTTTATTTAAAATATTAAACTTTGAAAGCTTGAGTGTGTTGGACGTTGAGTGTGTTTTAAATATTAAACTTGAACGTTTGAAAGCTTGAATCATTCTCCTCTCTTCTTAGTAGGTTGAATGCTTGAAGAATCAAAGACTTGCAGATGTGCCTTTGCTCGTAATGTCAATCCCTCAAGAACAAGAACAAAACGTCTGGAATTGAGAGGAAAAAGATATGAGGATTTTGTTTTATTTTTTTCTCTTCTTTATCTATGTGAACAAGATCTTCTCCATCTCCTCACATCCTTGTGTTTTTCTTTTTAACCAAAAATACCAAGAATATGGAGAATCTGATAGGTATATTTTATTTTTTAATTTTTTTTTAGAATTTTGTAGAATTTTTTTAGAATTTTTTAATTTTTTTTATTTTTTACTAACAAGCCGTGCTTAGCCCGTGCCGGAATTGGCCTGGCATGGCCCGACCCATCATGGGTTGTGCATCGTGCAGGGCCGGTTCCGGCGAGTTTCGTGCCTGGCCTGGCATGGCACGAAATCATTCATTTTGTGTCTTGCCAGGCCCGGACGTAAACTTGCGACACGAAGCAGCTATGCTTCTTAGAGCCACCCGTGCTTGGCAGCTTGCCTAGCACTAGTACGCTGTGGTGGATTGTTGTGGGAAGAGAGTGCACTTCAGGATACCAAGCGATGAGGAGTTCACCTTCGTGGCGGCCGGGTGATTATTTTCTAGTCGGAGATCCGCGGCTCTCGGGGCTCGAAGGTTGCTTGGCCGGAGGATGCGGCTTGCTATTTGGCCTCGATCTCAGAGGTGAAGCAAGGGAGTGGACCCGCGATCGTAGACGTTCTAGTAGTGAGCAAATACCCTGATGTGTTCCCTAGATACCTACCGGGATTACCCCCCAGAGAGGGAGTTGGAGTTCTCCATCAACTTAGTTCCTGGTACGACTCCTGTATCTAGGGCACCATATAGGATAACACCTGCGGAGCTGAAGGAACTGAAGGCACAATTGGAGGATTTCTTGGAGAAGGGCTTCATTCAACTGAGCATGTCACCTTAGGGAGCGTTAGTGTTATTCGTCATAAAGAAGGATGGATCGATGAGGTTGTGCATCGATTACAGAGAATTGAACAAGGTGACGGTTAAGAATAAGTATCCGTTACCGAGGATTGATGATCTCATGGATAACCTACGAGGGCCCAAGTGTTCTTAAAGATTGATTTGAGGTCCGAGTACAATTAGGTACGGATTAGAGAGGAGGACATCCCCAAGAGTACCTTTTGGACCAGATATGGACACTATGAGTTCCTCGTGATGCCATTTGGGCTTACTAATGCCCCGGCGGTGATCATGGACATGATGAACAGGATCTTTCGACAATATCTAGACCAGTTTATGGTAGTCTTCATCAACGATATCCTGACCTATTCTCCCAGTCACCAGGCATACATGGAGCACTTGAGGATCATATGGAGACGTTGAGATAGCACTGGCTCTATGTGAAATTCTCCAAGTGTAAGTTCTAGCTAGACAATGTGGCCTTCTTGTGGCTTGTTATCAGCAGTGTTGGAGTATCACTAGACCCCCAAGAAGATAGAGGCAGTAGTCGATTGGAAGAGACCGACCACTATCAGAGAGATACAGAGCTTCTTGGGATTAGTCGGTTATTATCTGAGATTGATCAGGAAGGGGGCTCGACTTGTTTGGTCAGAGGCATGTGAGAAGAGTTTGTTGGAGCTCAAATAGAAACTAGTATCCGCGCCAACTCTTGCCTTACCATAGGGTAGCCGTAGATACACAGTTTACAATAATGCTACGAAACTGGTCTGGGATGTGTCCTAAAGCAAGACGGACGAATTCTCGTTTATGCTTCCCATCAGTTGAAACCATATAATGAGAACTACCCCACACACGATCTGGGGATTGCAGCGATTGTGTTCGCACTGAAGATTTGGTGAGATTTCCTCTGCGGTGTACTATGTGTTATATACACCGACCACAAGAGCCTCAAGTACATCTTTACTCAGAAGGAACTTAACATGAGACAGCGGCGATGGTTGGAATTGATCAAAGATTATGAGTTAAGCATCCATTACCACCTAGGCAAGGTTAATGTGGTGGCAGATGTATTGAGCAGGAAATTCAACTACGAAGTCGCCGCATTTTTGACTTCTCAGAGGCCCTTGTTGGAAGATATGAGAAGATTGGAGCTGGAGGTCATATTACCGGATATAATGGTGATTTTGGCCAGTTTGTACATACGACCTTCGGTGTTGGGAAGGATCTGAGACTCGTAGATGCAGGACCCATATCTGGAGGAGATTAGGGGTCAGATCGACCAGGATGTACCGACAAGATTTTGGATTCATAAAGATGGCACACTCAGATACAATGAGTGAGTTTGTGTGCCCAATATCCTAGAATTGAAGAAGGAAATTCTTAAGGAAGCCCACTGCTCGAGCAATGTGATCCATCTCGGAGCTACCAAGATGTATAGAGGATTGAAAGACCACTTCTGGTGGAAATACATAAAACAGGAGGTCGTTGAGTTTGTAACATAATACATTACTTGTCAGTTGATAAAGGCGGAACATCAGAGACCAGCTCGGAAGTTGAAGCCCTTACCCATTCCAGAGTGAAAATGGGAACATATTAACATGGATTTTGTGACCGGATTGCCTCGAACCCAGAAGGGGCATGAGTTAGTGTGGGTTATAGTAGATCGTCTAACCAAGTAAGCACATTTTATACCCCTGAGGATGGGGGGCCACGTTGGAGTAGTTAGCATGGTTATTTATTGACGAGATTGTTAGGCTGCAAGAAGTGCCGGTGTCGATCACCTTTGATTGTGACACTAGGTTTGTCTCGAGATTCTGGGAGAGGCTGCACACAGCCTTCGGCACTCGCCTAGCATTTAGTACGGCTTTTCACACTCAGATGGATGGTTAGTCGGAGAGGACCATTCAGATTCTGGAGGATATGTTGAGAGATTATGTGTTAGATTTCACAAGCTCATGGGACAAACACCTGAGTATGGCAGAATTCGCCTATAACAACAGCTACCAGGCGAGCATACATATGTCTCATTATGAGGCACTTTATAGAAGGAAGTATCGAACGCCTATATGTTGGGGAGATGTGGTGAAAGGAAGCTTGAGGAGCCAGACTTTGTTCGACAGACAGAGGATCAGGTCAAAATGATCCGAGAGAGGTTGAAGGTCAAACAGAGCAGTCAGAAGAGCTATGCTGATCAGCGCCGTTCTAAGCTTGAGTTCTAGGTTAGTGACGTGGTGATCCTGAAGGTTTCACCAATGAAGGGTGTTGTGAGATTTGGGAAGCGTGCGAAGCTTTCCCCACGTTATATTGGACCCTTCGAAATCCTGGAGCAGGTAGGAGCGGTGGCCTACATATTGGCTCTACCCCAGGACCTAGCACAAGTCCACGATGTGTTTTACATTTCTATGTTGAGGAAATGCATCCTAGATACATTTACATGGTCCCGTAAATTCCTATGGAGATCTAGGAGGATATGTCGTATGAGGAGCGCCCGTTGGAGATCTTAGACCGCAAGGACCAACAGTTGAGAAACCGGGTCATTCCTTTTGTCAAGGTCAGATGGAACCATCACTCTGATTGGAAAGCGATGTGGGTTGTATTCCGGGGCAAGATGCGCATGTGATGCACGCCATACTCTTAAGGTGTAGGGGCATCCACTTGCGGTTCCTCCTGGGGCTCCTCACGCGGCACTCTTGGTGGTCTCCCACATCCTCTCTTCGACGGCATTCTGCAATATCCAATAAGTGTCAGTTAAAAGATATAACCCTACTTAGCAATTATACAGCTAATTCTATATGTCAACTGACTCTGACTCCCACTTTAAGGCTCTGACTACCTCTAGAACTCTAAGGTCAAGGAGCAAACCGCTCTGATACCACTAAATGTAACACCCATCTCGCTAATGAGACAAATGCCACACCAGCTGGGCCGGAAGTGCACCCAGCCCATAAGCTGTGCACTTTAAACCAGAAGATAACCATGTAATCTAAAATAAAATCCATAAGACATAACATAACCGGCTACACACCGGAAGTCATATTCAACCAAGTCAGGAATACAATACAACATACAGAGTTATGGGCAACTACGGCCCCAAATATAGTGGAATAAAGGAAATAATCAAGGTCTAGTACAACCAAATAACATGAAACATAAAGTAGATACGCTAGAGCCAGCTAAACTTCGACCTTTGCTCGAAACACGAGCTACTATCCCGGTCTAAGTCTAGATCCTCTAACAGGAAAACAGTAATCGAGACGACTGAGCTATACAAGCCCAGTGAGTAAGAACTTCTCCGCCAGGTATTATACATACTTGTCGTCTATACGAAAGTACTAGTACAAGAACAATGCAAGTGTAAATCATGAAAGTCAACATAATTATCTTAAATCCTGATAAGTATGCTCACACGATCAGAAATCCGAAAAAAACACTCAATCAATCACATATCATATCATGCATATAGGAAACATATATATGCAATAGCCTCGTATCGAAAATCAACATGCAACCCTAGTTCAATACTCTGAATGAACCCAGCTGTCATCAGCCGGATAACTGGATCCTGATGATCGGGAGACAAATGGAATAATCCGATCGATTTCAAGCCTCGACGCACCGCCGGTATAATCAACCAATTGTATCAATCGTCATGTATCTCATATCCGAGACCTGACAACCAGTGATATGATCAACCAAACTGTATCAATCATCACGCGTACATCTCGTATCTGATTATTCTGATCCAGTACCCGAGGCCTGACGACAAGTGGTATAATCAACCGACTGTATCAATCGTCACGCGTCTCATATCCGAGACCTGACGACCAATGGTATAATCAACTAACTGTATCAATCGTCATGCATACATCCTCGTATCTGATTCGGGCACCCAAAAGAGTTCGGAAGGGGTTTTATATAAAAAATGATTTCGCAAATAGTCTTGTTTAAGAAAAACGGATAAAAACAAATCTCTTCCTTAACCCTAGATCATCAACAATTCCTTATAGGCTCTATCCTGAGCCCCGCTGGATCAATCGTCTATGTCTAGCTAGAGAGCAGTCACGACACGGTGATTATCAATATCTACCAATTAAGGTTTCACTTATAATAATCATGCTCTATTAGTTTCATAGCATTTGACAAGTATGAAATCACTATGCAACTATAGGGATAAAAACTATCTTTACCAAAAACAAAAATTATGTATAGTAGCCAAACCATTTATGAGATAATATAAATAGTTTAAATAATCTTATGATAAAAAAATTTTTAATTATCTTTGGAACAAACAAATTCATGAGGAAAGGTTGTACAAACTTTCAACTTAAATATGTGAGTATGACATGCTCCATGAAGACAAAAGTCATTTTATATTGAGAATTTAAACAAAAAGGGGAAAAACAATATCTATACCTTTCATTTTTCTCATATTGTTGTTTCAATGGATGAGACCATTATAGATTAAATGGAGCAGATAGACAATGTTTCTGCAAAACAACTTGAAAACCGTTATCTAAAAATATGGTCGTAATAAAAACGTGATACAAGAAAAAACACATTAAAATTTTAAAATTTTAAAATACAAAATTCTAAGAATTTCAATTGCCCAAATTGAATTATCTCAATTTTTTATAAAAAATAAAAAAACTCCAATATCATGTTTTTGATGTCACCGAATTTTTTAAGATCTAAGAAACTTGCCTTGTCTCTTCAATTTTCAAATCTTGATAGAGAGAAGCTCTTGCAACTTCTCAACACCTAAGATAAGCTCAAGCTGCATATTCAAAATAATATGTTCATCAAGACTGTACAACTATTGAAACTTTTCAAAAAAAAAAATATTATGCATAGTTGCCAAACCATTAATAAGATGATATAAATAGTTTAAATATTTTCTGATAAAATAAAGTTAATTATCTTTAAAACAAAAAAATTCATGAGGAAAGGTTGTACAAACTTTCAACGTAAATATGTGAGTATGACATGCTCCATTAGGACAAAAGTCTTTTTATATAGTGAGAATTTAAATAAAAAATGGAAAAACATTATCTATACCTTTTATTTTTCTCAGATTGTTGTTTCAATGGATGAGACCATTAGAAATTAAATGGAGGAGATAGACAATATGTAAAAGCCACCTTGTTTATGGCTTAATTAACCCCTAATGATGTTTTGAGTTAATGAAATCCCATACTCTCGTTAATAGGATTAAAATGAGGGGTTGAATTGCAATAGGTGGGCCTAGCATGAATCGATACCATTGGAGGGCTTAAATGCAAGTTACCACTTCCTAATACCTATGTGTTAGAGGACCTGGTTGTGAATTTTAAGACTGGTTGGATTTAAATGCAAAACTCACCACTCATGAGGATTTATCCAAGGGGGTCCGACATGTAAGGATTAAAGGAGGATGGGTATATTTGCAAAAAGGAACGTAATCCATGCATGGAACAAACTGCATGGTCATTGATATCAACGGTGAGGAATAAAAAGCCAAGAATAAGAAATACCATCGCACGGCCTAGATGGTGACGCGTGGCCAGCCATCATGGATGTGGTTTAAGGAGAACATGGAAACATGCTTCTCGATGGGAAACTGGAACGCGGTTGGAAGAAACGCCACGCGGCGTACTAATCCACCATTGATCAGCAGGAAACAATTTTTCTTTCCTTTTTATTTATTTCACTCGAATCTCTAAAGACAAATCCACAACGAATCCGGCCGTGCCTATGGTGGGGAAGGCGTCGGATTTTCTGTTCATGGAGGAGGATAAGGGGCAGCGAGTTGTCCCATCGCCTTGAGTCCCACAACACTGTCTTCTCGACATTATAAAGAGCATAAGCTCCGATCGCAGTGGGCATCACAACAACCTCGTAAGCGAGACTCCCATCCCCGGAAAACTCGACAGAGGTCTCGACCACAGTTGGGAGATAAGCCCAGGGGACGAAGAAAGATGGGTGAACCGGAAGAGGCTCGTTGTGGACCTCACCGGAGCTCATGAACCCGAGTTCATCCACTCTGACTGATGGAGGATATCGCGACTCGCGGTGAGACCCCGGAGGCCGAGGGAGGGAAGGCTGAAGTGACCTCTGACCTCCTCTGAAGTACTATCGTAACCTCGCCGGAGTGCTCCTCACAATGGCGTGGAATGACAGAGCAGGAGCTCATAGACAACAGTGACACCCAGGCCGCCCAACAAGGACCTCCCTACTCTCGGATTTGAGAGCTCGAGCTCTATACTTAGTGTAGCTCCATTAGCCAAGTAAGGGAATTGAAAACTCAGCCTTCATTATCCTTAAGTGGTAGACATGCATGCATGAACCAGTAAACTCATAGATAGAGATGCATATGCCTGCAGAGACGCTTGCTCTTTGCCCTCCATGTATCGCATGTGACCATGAACTGTAGGGCCGGTTGGAGTATGAGTGAGTGTATTGGTACATGTATTTAGAAGAGGTTGAGGTGTTAGTGAACAAGTTAGAGGAGCTCTCGATCGAGCTTTGTTAATGAGGGTCTGTAGAGACTCACGGTGTGTGGGTTGCTAGAACCTTGCATATAAGGTTATGCCTCTGCTTGAACAAGTAGATTGTTAATATTATTAATAGTTAAGCCAATAAGAGGGGAGTGGAGAAGGAGGGGGTGGGACACTAAATGTGTGTGTGGATGTTAAGCCCGTTTACAATGCCACTGAGTTAGGCTAAGTTAGGAGATGGCTCACTTGTCAAAATTGTTTCTAATGGGTTGCAATTCCATTAATGGGTCACGGCTCACTCACAGAAATGAAACTATCAACTTGGTTCAACATAGAAGACTTTTGAAAATTTTATGAGTAACCCCAATCACTACAGGAACAGTAGTATTAGAAATTATACCAGGCAAAGCCAGTAACGAATCACTGTCCTTCTAGGTTGATTAACTAAGAGGTGGACCTGGGCATCATAAAATTCTGGAAGTCTGCACCTTTTATTCCCAAAATTCTGGCTCTTATAATACTACAAATCTGAATTCCTGGCCATGAAATCTGTCTATCTCTGTCACTAGAATTTGGCAACATTAGACATTAAAGAACCTGGCCAATTTATTACTGAAAAACCTGTAATTTAAGGATTGTATCTTTCAAGCCTGATTTCTGTTGCATTGTTACCATACATTACTGATGCAGGACGGGATAGCGATTATCCCGCGGGCTAGCCTGATTCAAGGACCGCAACGAAAAACAAACAAAGAACCAAAAGAACTAGAGAAAATAATTTGAAATTCAAAAAAATACTTTTATTCAAAACTCGATAATGAAAATTGAACCCACAAACCGGATTAAATAGCTTACTAACCTAGAAACCCTATCATCTTATCTAAATTGCCAAAATTGAAAAATTATTATTCAAAACTAAAACTTATCTAAATTTAAAACTCTAAACAAATTAGATAACTCCTAAGAATCCGAGATCAAATCGGATTCCAGTCCTATCCTAATTTGATAAATAATTTAATACTAGAAACAACAAAAATATCTAAACAATGATATGGCGGGATAACAGCAGAATTTTAATTCAAATATGATGCCCACCAAGTCGATCAGTTGACCACGTGGTGTGCACCGAAACAAGCTTTCTGGATTGGGTTCAAACGCGTAATTCCGACATCTGTAGCCAAAGTTATAGCCAACATACAAAACCATCCCAAAAACTGCTCGAATCATGGAATTGGCACGATCACTTCCAATCTTTACGTTGATTTGCTAACTCGGCACCAACTGACCCGTGCCTCCTACATCAATTTCTCGAGTAGCAAATGAACTCGGTTGTAAGGGTTGTTATTGTCATGAGTGTTTGGTAAGCCTTGCTGGATTATTATGGTAAACAAACACAAGTATGCATGGAATATTTATGCTTAAGTTGGAATTAATATGGTTGTGGTGATGAGCATGCTTAGTAACCTTATAATCTGAAATCTGTCCATATGATTTATACTAGCATGAGTAATAGGAACCTATGCCTGTGGACAAGGCATTGTCATTAGTTACAAATTTATATTCGTATTCATGCAACCCATTAGGGGTATGTAGAGGTAAATAACAAGTATAATGAGAGTACATATTAAATTATACAAATCCTGACACGGTCGTTTGAGTCACGACGAGAAGCGACCTAGGATCTGTATAACTATTAAACCAGGTAGACTCTCGCACTAGTTATAATTGTGAGTATTTTCTACTCAATCTTATTTTGAAAGGTATATATTTTATTCGTGAAATGATCTATTGTTGTTCGTTTCATTATGTCTGGATTGGCATGTACCCGATTTCTATTGCATAAATTATGTTGGATTTTTGAGTTTTCTATACATGTCCATTTACTGGCAATTACCCAGCTAGGAGGAGTAAGTCCTAGCCATGTGCACTTGTCTTATGTAGTAGCGCTACCGGACATATTTATCCTCTCCAACCTCTATGGTCGAAGATCTGGCTTTGGCCGTTGATATTTCTATCTCGGGTTATGGAGTCGGTGGACAACCACTTGTTACGAGGATGGCCACTTATGCCGATAGTTTTATTCTGCCTTTACCGCTTAGGCAGTCGATACTTCTTCTCTGTTCTGACTTCACAGTTGTAGATCCGGCTTCAGCCGTTGATATTCTGTAACCAGAGAGATGTAGTTTTACGGTTTTACTCGTATATTTTTCTGATATTTCTGCTATGTTCTGACTCTACTGTTTGAAATTTCTATTTATTTGAAACATTATTGGCCTTACGCCTTATGCTTTTATATGCGATCCTACTGGACCTTTCTTTGGCTCATTCACTTGGTTGCCCCTTTTTCCACGTAACGATGGGGCTTAGAATTCGGCGTAGTCAAGGATCGTCTGTTCTGCTACTGATTTATATCTTTGTCTTATAGAGGTCTGTGTACCTCATATTTATTATGAGTGTGTGAGGTTTGGACATGTGTTATATATTATATTTGTATTAGGACACAGGGGTGACTTTTCTGTTGTCTGTAGGGTTGTGTAAGCCTTTAACACTTTATTTCTGTACTTTATATATTTGTGTGAATTTGTGTAAATTCCTTGTATTTATTTGCTTATTATTCCGTTGTACTATGATCAGTACCAGGAATCTGAGGCCTTGCGCCCTGGGGGGACTTGCTCCTGTTTGGTTGTAGCCGGTTTGCCGACGAGCCCAGACCCGGGTTCGGAGCGTGACAATATTTATTATTAATTAATAAATATTATGGAGGGAAAAATCATAGAGCACATGTGGCACAATAAGATAAGACTTAGTAATCATATGTTCATTCTTCATCCACCTCATCCTCCAATGGTGAAAATTAATCCTCTAGGGAACTCTAAAAATCTCCAGAATGGTCTAGAGGGCTTCAATGGTTGTGTCCTACCTAGCATCGAAGCTAGATCTGAATTGGTGCTATCTTGGCTCCCAAGTAATGCCTAAATATCTAATTGTCCAACTATCTCAAGCTCAATATAAAGGGACTTCTCCACTCGTCTTCAAATCATCTGAGTATTTGGTACGCTATTGATAACATAGAGATTGATCACTGAACAAACGCTTCTCTCTTTTAGAGCTTTCTCTCTCTCTCTCTCTCTCTCTCTCTCTCTCTCTCCTCTTCCAACTCTCCCATCTCTTTGGTACTCGCTATGACTTGATCGTAGGAGGCTACCCCAAGGCACAAGCACCAAACCTCCTTTTCATGCAGATCACTTCTCCATTGCAACGAGATATTTGAAGGTCTAATCCTTGAAGTAGGAGCTAGTTCGAGGAGTTGTTTACATAGCTGATCTTTCCCTAAATTTCTTCATCTTGTTTCATTTTTCATCCGTTGATCTAGATCAACTCTAATATCAAAGAGAGAAAATCTCACCCAACAGCCAAGACCTGTCTATTTGCAAGATTTCTCAAAAAGCTATAAACTTCTCATTTATGGTGAGAGCCAAGAAAACCCAGATGGATAACAAGACCATTGAACGCATCATCGTTCAAGAACTCAAGGGCACTCACTAAGACCAATCCACTATAGGAATCGTTCACTACTTCGCTGGAGGACCGCCCAATAGAGATAACAATGACTCAGCTCAGAAGAACTACTATTGGACGCCACCTCACGGAGAACCCATAAAGAAGAAACAACTCATGGAGCCAGCTATTTCTTTCTCAGACGAAAATCTTAAGCACATGCTTTACCCCCATGATGATGTGCTAGTAGTCACGATGATGGTCGCCAACTATGAAATTAACTAGGTCCTTGTTGACAGTGGAAGCTTGATTAACATCATCTTCTGGGATGCATATGAGAAGATAGACCTCAGACCTGAGTCTATGAAACTGGAGAGATCACATTTATTCAACTTTACACGAGGGGCGGTACAACCAGAAGGAATGGTCACTCTCTCCTTCACTGTTGGAAGTTTCCCTTGATGATCAACTATTTCGGTAAGCTTCTTAGTCATTAGATCTTCTTTTAGCTCTAATATTATTTTAGGTGGACTGAGTTTGAATGCCTTGAGAGCGGTCATCTCGACTTACCACTTGTTAATTGAATTCCCAACCAAGTATGGTTGCGGAGAAGTCAAAGGCGATTAACTACATACTACATGTGTCAATGCTATATGGCAGTCCTGCCTGAGAAGCCACAAGAGTCTCTGACTATTGAAGCCCTAGGGGAAGTAGAGGACTGGTAATCTAAAAAGGCGAGCCTTGTGGACAATCTAATCACGGTATTGCTAACTGAAGATCGACCTGACCAGATGGTTCATATATAGAAGGTCAAATACCCAATTTAGTCCCTCTATTATGACGATTTGTCCCTTTGGGTCCCTCTAATATAAAACATGCCTTTTTGGTCCCTTTAATTTTACTTTTGTGTCTTTTAAATTCTTCCACAAGCCTTTTTGGTCCCTTTATTTATGTTTTTCAGGCCTTTTTGGTCCCTATAAACTTCGAAGGGAGGGATTTAAAAGGCACAAACATAAAATTAAAGGGACCAAAAAGGCACGTTTTATATTAGAGGGACCCAAAGGGACAAATCGTAATAATAGAGGGACTAAATTGGGTATTTGACTTATATAGAACATAGGAGAAAACCCCTATAAATTAATAAAACTATACAACCCTAGAAGCCTTTAATTGAGAGAGAAACCCTAAGCAACCTTCGTACTTTCATTTGATTTCTAGGATTTAGTCAAACATCCACTTATTGGACCGAGTGACCCTTTTATTGACTAAGTACTATTCTGATCAATTAAGTTTACCGTTCCCTAAGGATTCGACATGGTACTCACCAGTTATTTTATTACTTACGACCGTGTAGCCGCCGATCAACGGCGTCAAAGGTGACACCCGGCCTAAAAGGGGGTGCACACCTGTATTAACGTCAAAAACAATGCCCATGATCAGCAGCCTAGTAGGGGCATCCTCGCGCGACCTGGCTTGTCCTAGTGTCAAAGGCGACATCCTAGGACTAACCGCATGATAGTGACTAGAGAGGTATAAAGGGAGGGAAAGAGAGAAAAAGAGGACCTTAGACTCACTTAGAGAATTCATCTCCTACATTAAGATCTCTCCTCTCATACTCTCTTATCTCCTCTACATGTTTCTATTCCCTAATACTTCTCCTTCCTTTTCTCCTTATATCCCGTTTATCCCTCACCAATTTGAGTATCGGAGGGTCCGGGGAGAAGCCACCAGACTTTCCTTACATGAAAGAAGGCTCCAAAGGCCAGTGTTCCATTGCCTCTCAGGATGATGACTCACTGAGGCCGTCACCATCTCGTGACATCCCATGTCTAATCATCCAACAACCACCATTTCCTCTCCATCTTCTAAGTTGAACTCTGAACGGAGTGCGGATCCCGAGGACAAGTCCGTTTTGAACATCAACATTATACTTGACCAAAAATATTATTTTATTGTTTAAATCATCTTTATATTTTAATATCTACAAATATGCATTCCGGAAATCTCTAAAAAAAAAGATGTCAAGTGGACATCTGACCAAGCCTTTATAAATAGCAAGCAAGCTAGAGCTAAATCTTAAAAATCTTTTGAACATGTACTTCCTAAAGTCGAGTCTTATTAATCATTCAGAAATCTAATGCTTAAAAATAGATGTTCAAAGCCAACAGCGAACCCCAATAGCTTTACTTTGATGAGAAACTTAATGATAAAAAATTTTGTGATTATTTGTTGCAACAGGAGCTTGTTCCATATGGACACTGATCATGATGCATACTGACGTGCCTCAATTATTAAAAGTAACTAAAGTGGCAAATGCTAAAAAATTCTGTAATTATTTGAAGGTTAATGTTGCACGTGTTATGCAAAACCAAGATATTTCAGTAATTTATTATCAAATTTGTTAACAAGTGAAATAATTAATCAAGAATTTCATTTAAACAGTCAACAACCTAGAGATTCTTAAGCACAAACTAAGAAATGTTTGCCTAAGCTCTTAAAGAAATTTAGATATTATGTAGAAAACCATTAATATCTTTACCAACATGAAAATCAACTACAATACTCAGGAATGGCAAGAAAAGATCATTCAAGGATGATAATTAAGTTTTAGATGAAAGTTATAAATGACAAAAGATATTTAAAATTCTCATGTTATTTGATGTGTTCAAAAGGTTAATTTTGAAAAAAAAAATCAATTTTCTTTTCCATTTCTAAAAACTTAAATAATATTGGTGAAAATATTTTATAACTAACAACTAAAATAAATTAAAATTAATTTGAAAATGTCTTTCTGATGCAAGAGAGCCCGAGTCAGACGATGCCGAGCTGTCTGATTGCACCATGAGAGCTTTGGCATACCACGACTTGGCGGACTGACGTAAAGGCGGGAGGTGATTGAGCCAAGTCCGGAATTGGGGAGCACTTTGGACACGTTTCGGTATTTTGGCCATAATTTTGGCTACCGAGCATCGGATTCAGCGGTCAACCCCAAATTCCGGAAAAATCATCTCGACAAGACGCTGAGATCCATCAGCTTTGCTTGATGGACCCTTCCTTGTACCTCTAATTCCACTTTTTTCCCCGTCGTTTCTTACGTTTCTGTTTTTTTCCATTTTGGCAATACTTCGTATGCCAATTTAGGATAGGATATGAATCCGATTTGAACTCGGATTTTTAGGAGTTATCTGTTTTGTTTAGTTATTTTAGAATTAGATAAGTTTTTCTATTAGACCAAAATTTGCCGATTTTGGCAAATTTGGATAAGAAGACAGAATTTCTAGGTTATCTAGGTTAGTTTTTTTTAGCTATTTAAACCCGGCTTGTGGGTTGAATTTTATTCATTGATTATTGAGTTATTTTATTTTTAAAGTTTCAGAGACTTTTCTTTTCGTTTGTCCTCCCTTTTTCTTGCTCTTCTATCAATCCCCCCTGTTTACCACCGCCCGCAGGTTAATCACTACCCTGCCCGGCGTCAGTTGGTATCAGAGCTCATCTTTTTCCTGTGGCCTCGGCATTAATGGCTTGAGGTCGTAGTGGCCATGGTGGTCATCGTGGTGGACATGTTCCGGCAGAGGAAGGTCAGTCTCGAGACCCAATCGCCTTGGAAGCGATGAACGAGGATCTGCAGAGACAAGTAGCGGAGTTGACCCAACGATTGGCGGCGCGAGATTTGGGCGATCATGAGTTTTCAGACCACGACTCTGAGTCTACCATCGTCAACCCCTATTCCCGACGTGGGCAGTCCAAAGAGCACCGTGCACGAGAGGAGCGTCACGGAGATCTCGGCTTTCGGGTGGAGTTGCCCGAATTTACTGGAACCCTACATGCCGAAGTCTTCATCGACTGGCTGAACGAGGTCGAGAGGATATTTGAGTACAAGGAGGTCCTTGATCGTCTAAAGGTGAAGCTAGTTGCCATCAAGTTGAAGGGCCGAGCATCCGCGTGGTGGGAGCAGTTACGGCGTTCACGGTATCGGCAAGGCAAACCAAAGATCGTAGATTGGGACAAGATGAAGAAGAAGATGAAGGGGCACTTCCTCCCCTTCGGCTACACCCAAACCTTGTTTCAACGACTTCATACGTTGAGACAGGGCGCAAGATCGGTAGATGAGTACACAGAGGACTTCTACCAATTGATCGCGCGGAACAAATTATCCAAGACGGAGAAGCAACTGGTGGCTCTATATCTGGGAGGTCTGCGCCAACCAATACAAGATGTTCTCAGTCTACACTCATTATGGACTGTTTCGGAGGCATACCAGCTCGCCCTCACTATTGAAAGGCAGCAGAATAGAAGACCACAAATCAGGAGCGATCAGAGCAGCCGGACCGCCCGCCCTCAGGCACCCCGCCCAGTCCAGCAAGTACCGTCAGGTAGTTCTAACTCTGGAGTTCATTGTTATAGATGTGGTGAGCAGGGACATAAATCATCCGAGTGTCAGAAACCTGCTAGTCAGAAGGGCAAGAACCTGATGATTGAAGAGATCGAGGCTGAGGAGGCTGAGAAACCAGTTTATGATGATTATGGCGATGATGATGAAATTTGGTGGCGTCTTGATTGGGGATGGCCATAAGACCCTCGTTGTTCGCAAGAGTCTGTTGGCACCCAAGGATGAATCAAGGGATGACTAGCTGAAAAACAACATCTTCCACACCACCTGCATAGTGGCCGACAAGGTTTGCAAGGTGATCATCGACAGCGGTAGTTGTGAGAACGTGGTGTCTGAAGACGCTGTCCAGAAGTTGCAGTTGAAGACAGAGCGACATCTGAAGCCCTACAATCTATCATAGCTGAGCAAAGGCAACGAGGTAAAAGTAGATCGGCGATGTCTCGTGTCTTTCTCCATTGGGCAGAGGTACTTTGACAATGCATGGTGCGACGTCGTGTCAATGGATGCATGTCACCTACTACTGGGGCGACCATGGCAGTATGATCGGAGCGTGGTCCACGATGGAAGGAAGAATACTTATTCCCTCAGCATCAAGGGAAAAAAGATCGTGTTGGTACCGTAGAAGAAAAGCATCCCGCTTTCCAGAACCAATACTAACCTACTTTCTATGTCCAAATTTTTAAGCGGGATCAAGCGAGTATGATGTAGTCTATGCATTGCTACCTTGCATACATAGTGCCACTGCATATGGATCTAGATCCGCCAATAGAAGTGCGTAGCTACTCCTTTAGTTAGCGGACTTGATGCTAGAGGAACTTCCCCGTGACTCCTACCTATGAGGGGCATCCAACACGGATAGATCTTGTCCCAGGATCTAGTTTGCCGAACCAACCCGCATACCGCCTCAGTCCCAAGGAGGCTGAAGAATTGCAGCGGCAAGTGGAGAAGTTATTAAGGAACGGCTACATCCGAGAGAGCATGAGTCCCTGCGCAGTTCCAACCCTGTTGGTGTCAAAGAAGGATGGCTCGTGGCGCATGTGTATAGACAGCCGAGCAATCAATAAAATCACCATCAAATACCGCTACCCTATCCCCCGCCTGGATGACATGTTAGATTAGCTATCTGGCTCAAAGGTCTTCTCAAAAATCGATCTGAAGAGCAGATACCACCAGATCAGAATACGGCCTGGAGATGAGTGGAAGACGGCGTTCAAGACACAGCATGGACTGTACGAGTGGATGGTGATGCCTTTTGGGTTGTCCATCACATTTGATCGTGACACCAAGTTCGTTAGCCTCTTCTGGAGAAGCTTATGGGGAAAATTGGGGACGCAGTTGAACTTTAGCAGTGCATACCACCCCCAGACAGATGGCCAGACTGAAGTAGTGAACCGGAGTTTGGGCAACCTATTGATGAGTTTGGCTGGAACTAAACCGAAGCAGTGGGATCTGGCACTACCTCAAGCCGAATTCGCCTATAATAGATCAAAGAATCGGACTACCGGCTTGAGCCCATTCAAGGTTGTCTATGGGCGGAACCCATCAGGAGTACTTGATCTCACCCCCGTCCCACGAATTGGTCGTGTTCACCCCCGAGCTGATGAGATGGCGGAGCACCTTCGGGTTATTCATGAGCAGGTCAAGTTAGCTATTCAAGAGAGTAATACCAAGTACAAGATGAATGGGGACAAACGGCGGCGTCAGGTGTTGTTCGATGAGGCCGACTTAGTGTGGGCTGTCCTCACTCTAGATCGCTTCCCTGTGGGTGAATATAATAAGCTGAAGGAATGAAAGATCAGACCCTGTGCAGTGCTGCAGAAGATCAATGACAATGCATACCGGTTGCCCCTTCCCAGTTATTTGAAGACCTCTGACATCTTCAATATGAAGCATCTGAGCCCTTGTTTTGTGGAGTAGACTAATCCTATTAAGAACTCGAGAGCGAGTTCTTTCAAACCCGGGGAGGCTGATGCAGGAGAGCACGAGTCAGACGATGCCGAGCTGTTTGATTGCACCATGAGAGCTTTGGCATACCACGACTTGGCGGACTGACGTAAAGGCGGGAGGTGATCGAGCCAAGTCCGGAATTGGGGAGCACTTTGGACACGTTTCGGTATTTTGGCCATAACTTTGGCTACCGATATCGGATTCGCGCGCTCAACCCCAATTCGGAAAGCTCATCTCGACGCGCACGTGGGATCCATTAGCTTTGCTTGATGGACCCTTCCTTCAACCTCAAATTCCACTGTTTTCCCCATCATTTCTTCATTTCTCGATGTTTTTTTCCATTTTTGGCAATACTTCGTATGCCAATTTAGGATAGGATATGAATCCGATTTGAAGTCGGATTTTTAGGAGTTATCTTTTTTGTTTAGTTATTTTAGAATTAGATAAGTTTTTCTATTGGACCAAAATTTGCCAATTTGGGCAAATTTGGATAAGAAGATAGAATTTCTAGGTTATCTAGGTTAGTTTTTTTAGCTATTTAAACCCGGCTTGTGGGTTGAATTTTATTCATTGATTATTGAGTTATTTTTTTAAAAAAATTTCAGAGACTTTTCTTCTCTGTTTGTCCTCCCTTTTTCTTGCACTTCTATCAATCCCCCCTATTTACCACCGCCCGCAGGTTAATCACTACCCCGCCCGGTGTCACTTTCATAGTAAAAATCCAATAATAGTATTTATATATATACACTCCCACAAGCAGCGCCCCCACAAAACATTTCTAGAATTAGAAACCGGACTTTTTGTATCATAGTGAGACATTTGATCTGATCCAATACTACTTTGTTTTTCTGTGATGTTGAGATTTTCTTCAATATGATCAATGCCATCATTGAATTGTTTAGGTTTATGAAATTTTCAAATGTTGATAATTAATAGGCCCATTTACCAATATAACCTTTTTAAAAATATTGGGAAAATTTAACTAAACTATCATGTGGTTTGCTTCTTTATCAATTCAGTGCTTGTGATTGGACTTTAAGCACTTTAGTACCCTGTGTTGTGCCCCATGAACATATTGATGCCAACCTGTTAAAATTGTTGATGTGGCATAAAAAAAATATTAAAATGACCTCTTTACCCCTATATATAAAAACATGATATCATCGGCATACTAAAGTGACCTTTTTATATAAGGGATAAAAAGGTTATTTTATATCCTTTTTTAATGTCTCGTTATCAATTTTAAAGAGTTGGCACCAATATGCTCATGGGGCGCACCACAAGGTACTAAAGTGCTCAAAGTCAAACCACAGGCACCGAATTGCTATTAAGGCAAACCACAAGGTAGTTTTGTAAAATTTCCCCAAATATATTTTATTATTTTTTCAGTCTCAAGACTATTTTATTTGTTAAAATGGCCCTAGGGTTAGATGTTAACTAGTGCTAGTGCAAAAAACACTTATGTTGGCATTATTTGACAAACAGGTTGATGCAACTAAGGTTACAACATGGATGAAGTTCACACGGTTCGAGTGATACAGCAAAATACTGAAGTAGATACTGAGGCACTAGCAAATGATGTGGTGAGGATAAGTTGGTGGCATGCTAACAAAGTCAAAGCACAGTTGGCACAGTCAAGGAGATATTTTTCTAACCTACATGTGATTAATGATCTCATGGGAATATCTTTAGAAAGATGTTGTTTGTGGAAAGTTTTGGAAAAGATCTACTAGTATTATATTTAGAAAGGTTAGATATTCTGAAGCTATGATTTGGAAAACGCTATCTTTGGAAAGCCGCAGGTGACTTGGGGAGCAAGCTTGGCGCATGTCCAAGTTAAGGACCAACCAAGGATTTGATTGAAGATTTGATCAGAGGTTTTGAAGACCATATTTAGAGTTGATTGAGAACTAAATATGGGAGGAACTACAATTGGTATATTGAAGATATGATGGAGATATTGAAGACCCAAACTTGAGTGAATGGAGATCAAGTTTAGAAGGCCGAGAGCACCTGGGCGAGGTATGATTTGAAGAGAATTGTGAACGTAACGTAGAGAGGTCCAACCAGTTACGTGGTTAAGATCGGGAAGATCTGATGAGTTTCGACTCGGACTCAACCAGGATGGTTGAAAGTGTCGCGAAGTTGTGTTACAACGTACGCTGCAATCTTAGTCAGTTCAGTAGCCGAGCCACGTTGCAAGTTCAACGCAACAGGAATTGCAATAGTTATTTTTAGAAGGTGTGCAAAAATAGATTTCACTAAGATTTTGAAAAATCTAAAAGAGGAGGTGATATTTTTCGACGGAGAGGCGTCTATATAAGGCCGAGCTCTGAAGATTTAGGATGAGTCATCGGAGTAAGACTTAAGAGTGTTAGGTTAAGTGGTTATTAGTGAGTGAGGGTGCTTTTGTATGTAGTGAGATGAGTCACAAGGGATTTGTACTCATGTTTCTTCCTCTCTTTTAGTGAATTGTTCTCTCCGGGCTTAGCTCCCCAGACTTAGGCTTGGAAGCCAAACTGAGTTACCAAACCTTTGTGTCTCAATTTTTTTGTTTGCATTGTGTGTGTGTGAGAACTTGTGTGTTCGTTTGAAACAAAGAGTTTCATCGAGTGTTACAACTACACCACACAACAGCCCCGGCGAGACTTTCAACTAGGATTAAAAATAATTTTATAAAATTTTTTAAGGGTTTAAATATAAAAATATGACATTTTACAACTAATCCCTCATGATAGTTTTCTTGGAGCTAAATATCTTTTTGGAATGTCAGTTAGAGCACTTACACCCCAAACCTTCGATTGTCTTGGCAAGAATTGCAAAGGTAATCACTATTCACCCAAAAGTGAATTTCCCTAGATACATACAAAAAAACTTCCACCCGAAACCTTCAATTGTCCAAGCAATCACTATATATATATATATATATATATATATATATATATATATATATGTATACATGATAAGGTAAGGTCGGCTGGATTACTGTTCATTTGCGGTCGCCTCCCATTTGGCCCCCTTGCACAGTATTTTGAGGAAATCCAACCATATGGATGGAAAGAACATCGAAAAATAAGTAAGCATGTCAATTTTCATACAATTTGGAACTTATAGGGCCTTTATCTTAACGGGTGAAATTTTGAACTGATAGGGTTTCTATAAATTTTCACCCTTTAAAATGAAGACCTTACAAGTTTGAAAACTTGTATAAAAATTGACATGCTAGCTTATTTTTCGATGTTCTTTCCATTCATACAGTTAAATTTTCTCAAAACACTGTGCAAGTGGGCCAAATGGAGCATAAATTAACAAGAATCCAAATTTAGCCACATAGGATCGTGCCCGTATATATATATAAA
This sequence comes from Dioscorea zingiberensis, assembly GCA_026586065.1. Taxonomy (NCBI): domain Eukaryota; kingdom Viridiplantae; phylum Streptophyta; class Magnoliopsida; order Dioscoreales; family Dioscoreaceae; genus Dioscorea; species Dioscorea zingiberensis. The sequence continues at coordinate 25,483,321 of CM048825.1, read as the reverse complement.
TATATATATATATATATATATATATATATATATATATATATATATAGTTGGTTAAATGTTAGTTTTTATATGTAATGAATTTAATAAAAACAAATGACATTAATTAAAACAAAGCAAGTACATTAATTAAAATTTAAAGAAAATATATTAATTAAACATGATAATCTAGACAAATAGGAAGACATCTAATCAAACAAATTTGCAGATGTATGATCTTCATCCACATTGCTAGGGGTGCCTTCATTCATGTTGCTAGGGGTGCCTTCATTCATATTACTAGGGGTGGCTTCATTAAAAAGGCTTCTCCTCTTTATAATTTCCATGCGTTTTGCTCTCCAAAACTTTTTCCTATCCGGAGAAAATGTCGTGCAATTCATAGCCATAATCTCACGATCCCTTTGATCTTGTTGTAGTTGACGGGTATATTCTTTATCCTTTTGGAGTGTCTTAAATATATGTCTTTCAAATGCATTTTTTTCTCTATTTCTTTCAAGGTTGAGTTTACTCATTGTTGCTAATTCCTCAAGATACTTAGTTGTGTCCAGATTATATGAACTAGCGGCTTGCTTCGACTTCTTTCATTCTGTCGGTCTAGCCACTCCACTAGATTATGATGCCCTCCTATGTACGAATGGTGATATTGTAGCAGCATTGGTGTCACCTCATCAACAGGGGAATCAAATGTTGTTGGCCCTTGGGATGTTGGCGCCCATTCAGTCGGTGTCATATGTTCAGGCTGAAATTGTTTGATAATCATAAATCTTTGGTAGCTCTTAACAACTTCCCAACATTGAAAATTCGTGAATTCCTTCTTGCCGTAGCATTGTACCAACATTATGCTTGAATTTGCTAGTACAAATAAGTAAGTTAAGTAAGTATATATTTTTTAAAAAAATTAATTTATAATTTTAAATATTTAATTAAACTAATTCAATTAAAAAATTACATCATCCTCAAGATTGGTACCACTTTGATAATTTTCTAACTCTTTTTCAATGCATTCCTCCAATATCCTAGCGATTTATTCAACACTTGTCTTCTACTAGAAAGACTCATTTTCAAGCGAAGAGAATCCACCGCATTTGATATGAATTTTTCGTGGATGAGGTTCCACATTGTTGCATTTTTCATCTTATTCTCCATCGACAGATTATGAGCAACATCGCCCCAACATTGACAGAACAAAACACATCTTCGGCGATGGACCACGAGCTACCTGAAGACGCCATCGAAAAAATATATGTTTCTCGAATATAAAGAAAAAAAGAACAATGAGATTATAGATTGAGTTTTCGTTGATGTGAATATGTGAGAAACTATGAAATTATGTTGGGTATTTATAGAAAGTTTCTGAATTTTTTTATTTTTTTAATTTTTTCCAAATTTTATTTTATTTTATAAAAATACAACCGTTAATATATCCGCTCCATTATTTTATTAAAAGAAAAATTAACCCATTGCTTATTTATCTGTTGCAATGATTTTTTTTTAAAATAAAAAAGTGGGCCCCACGTGCATTTGCCCGTTTGCGAGCCGAGGCATGCGCCCAATAGATTGGCCCCACAATTCACCTGGGCAATCCAATGCCCGGCATTGTAAATTTATTTTTCAAAGGTCTAGAATCGCACTTTGCCTGGGCAGGAGAACATGCGGTGTAAATGCTGTTAGGTCTAGCTCAAGCTGATTGAGGCTTGTTGAAGCTAAACGATACTATTAAGCCCTAGAGATAGAGCCTTAGAGCTAAATGACTTTTGAAATGCCTTTTAGTACTAGATAGATAGTTGAAGAGGTCACTTGATATCCTTTCCGAACACAAAACCCAAACCAGAGAGTTGAAAAGGCCTTTTTCAATACATATTTGTGGTAATATATAATTAGATTTATTCTACTTTATATGGTGTCTATATTACCTAAATGCAAACATTAAATCCATACGTAATCTAAGCATATGCAGCGATTTTTACCTATTGGATTTTATATTCATATAAGGATATCAAGTGGTCTCTTCAGTTCTCTGGTGCTAAATGGCTTTTCAAAAGATGTTTAGTTTGAGAGCCCTATATTTGGGGCTAAACGGTCTTCGGAACACTGTTTAGCTTTAGAGAGGACTAAAATCAGGTCTTTGGAGCTAAAAGGACTTTCAAATGTCATTTAGCTCCAAGGCCACTATCACCTGCGCTAAAACGGTCTATGAAATACCATTTAGCTCCAAGAGCAATAAAATCAGCTCATTGGAGCTAAATGGCTTTTCAAAGGCCATTTTAGCTCAACCAAGCCTCAATCAGCTCGAGTTGAGCTAAACGGTCTTCTATATACTGTTAGCTCCAAGAAAACTACTACAATAAGTTAGTTATAAAATGTTGCATTTTTTAAACCTTAATAAATTATATAATTATTTTTAATCCACTAGGTGGCCCATGGCCATTTTTTTATGTTTTTTTTACAGGGGCAATAAGCGCCCTCCGAAGAATCAGTCAAATAGGGCGTGCACAAGAGCTCGATTCACTCCGAGTTTCACACAATGCAACTTATTTTATGTCTCTAAGGTTTCACACAACATGCACTTATTTTACCGCTCGATCTACTACAAGCCAACACGGTGAAGACTTGCGTGCTTGCGTGGGTTGCCCCACTGGGTGACCCACGCCCTGTGCCCTCAACTTGCTCTAGCGGAATTTCGACCCTGGGATTTCCATGGGTCGAATCCCTTATGCAAGGGACCTATGTCGCTAGACCAAGAGATCTTTGGGAACATTATGACAAATAAAATGATCTAGAGACTAAAAAATAATAAAATATAAAAAAAAGGCTATATTGTCAAATATTCCAAATTAATATAGGAATACTGATAATATTATATAGTTATTATGAGAAGAATAATCTAAGAGTTAAATATTCTATCATTTTTTTCTTTAAATACAAGCCGATGTGTCAAATCCAATGGATAACATGGAATCAACTTATGGTTGGATACACCAAACTTATAACCATAATAATATAAACGCAATCTTATTCTGTGTACTAAATTAAACCCTAATGTCTTCAAACAAAAATCTCTCTCATCCATGTATGTGCTATCCACAAAACAACAATAATGTTCTCTCCCTCTCTTTCTAAACACACTGCAGTGTTTGTATGTTTTGTACTTTTACTATGCCTTTTTCACACATGCATTTGCTTCCATGTCTCAATCTCTAACCATTTATTATCAGGCCTGGATCACTAGTTCCCTTCTGTCTCTAATCAATGAAACAATCACACCATCTCTCTCTCTCTCTCTCTCTCTCTCTCTCATTGAATAAGAACACTGTAGGCCTGTAAGGATAGCTTCTTTATAACTTGAACTTTGTTTGGAGGATGGACAGGAGAACCCTACAGAGAGAACAATTCAGTGGCCAAGAGAACAAGAGAACTGTTTACAATGAAAGATCACAATCAGATGTTGCAGTGGCTGTTTCGGGGAGGATGGAACATTGTCCTGCAAATTTGAAGACCACATCTGAGTGTTTGTGGGATCACTTTGTCGGCTATATTTGCCCTTTCACAAAGACACTACTCTTGTTTTCTATTTGGCCATGAAACCCGGAGAGACCACATCTTCTTTCTCCTCCTCCTTCTTTATTTATTTATATATATATGAGAGAGAGAGAGAGAGAGAGAGAGAGAGAGAGAGAGAGAGTATATATATGGATGCTCTTGCTTAGAGCTAGAGCAAATTAATGTTTAATTCATCCCAACTTAATTTTCATAAATACAGACTATTGTCAAAAAGTGAGATCAGTGTGACAAAAAGAATATCACCGAATGGTCTAGATCATTATCTAGGCATGCAGATTGAAAACAAATGAGAGAATAATTATCAAGGGAGATCAAAATGCATGTCTTAATTAATGATAATCCTATTAATTAATTTGTTGAGCAAGTGTTTTAATTAAACCAACTTTTTTATGTACTGTTAACTATCTATTCTTTTATTTGTTAACGATTCTAGTCTTGGGTATATATTAATAAATGGCTTACCAACTCATCATGGGCATCCAAGCTTATAAGTATCTAGGTCTCTTATTATAGTGTGGGGTTCTCCTGTGAAAGAACCCGGGATCGAATCCCCACTCTTACAAAATAAGGGTGAAGACAGTGATGTTCTCCTGTGGAAATAGCTTACCGAGTTTACAGTTTTGTGTTGCTTAGAAGGGTTATTGAAAGATCAGTTTAGTTTTTGTTGCTTCAGAAGGGCAACCAGCAACCTTGCTTGTACGGTTAGTTTTGATGTTTTATTATGAAGAAATTATCAATTTTGACCGAATAATATAGTATTGATACGATGAGTTCATGAAAATATATATAAGACAGGATGCATGATGGTAAGTTTAAAATACTTAGCGAATTTACCAATAACTTCATCATATGAACATTTGTCTCTTTGACTTTAAAGCCTAAATTTATGAATCTGTTTTTCATTAACAAAGGCATGCAGCTTCAATTTAACATAAAAAGATAATTAGATTCTGTAAATAAAATAAAAAAGTAGTTATGGAAGAACATCACATGTGTAAAATACATTTGGCTTTATATATATATATATATATATGTGAACTAAATTTATTTTTCCAACAGTTAGTAGGAAACCACAATCTCAATGATTTATTAAAAAAAGCACAAAACTCAAAAAGCAAATCACCAAAAAAAGTGACTCAATCTAATCGAAACACTAGAATAAAAAAGGGGTTAATCAACACACAAACCGCACTCTAATGAATCTTTTCAACGTTTCTTTTCATCATAATAAAAGTTAAAAGGAGCATCAACCGAGGATATGAAAAGAGAAGCAAAATAAAACTTTTTAAGAATCAAAGTTGGGGTTAAAACAGTTAGGAATGCAAATAAAATCTAAAGTAGACAATATCATATTAATGTAGAGATGTGCGGTGCCCCTATATAGTCCAACAAAAATAAATAGATTTGAATGTTCTCATTAAATTTGAGTATGACACAACTAAGAACTAGGGTTAGGGTTATAAGCAAGTTGAGTATGAATTTGGTCTTAATAAATAATAAACTAATTATGGTAAATTTTAATCATAACAATGAAGAATTAGAGCTAGGACTACAAACAAGTTTAAGTTTGATTCTAATCTGACTTACCCTAAATTTGAACAATCACCAACCAAGAAATTATATATATTTGGGTGTGATAAGAAATTAAATTAGTCAAATATGATCTGAAGACTTTATCTTTATAAATTCGTGCACAACAAAAAGTAAAAAACTTTTTCCTAAAATGATTTAATTTCTACAAAAAAAACAAATAAATAAATAACCTAAAATGAAGGCACATGACAAACTTAAACTGTGGATTGGAGCCCACCAATTGTTTTAAAGTCTTGCAAGCAACCAAAAATTATTCATACATCCAGCTGATAAATGGGCCACGTCTAAGCGTCGTCTTGGCACAAAAGAAGGATGATGTCTATGTTTTCATCATTGAGACCCATATAGATCATGAAACACTACTACTAACATATAGGATATATGATATACCACCTTCTAATTAAGTTCATATTGATTTTTCCAATGTTTAATAATTAAATTCACATATATATATAGTTTAAGGTTTATAGTCTCTTACTAATTAAAAATTAATTGGCACTTGCATTGAGTCTCACTGAATTAATGATTAGTTCTATGATCTCTAAAGACCAACACTTCATCATCATGTCAGTCAACTTAATTCAACATTATTTCATCAAACTTAATTTGATTATAATGTAAAAAAAGATTTATCGAAGAATTAAATCATCCAAAGAATTGATAGTTACTTTTCATTAATACTACTAATGTCACTATCTACAAATAATTTGCAGCTCTAATGGTGAAAAGATCAAAACTGGAAGCATCAGTGAACCTGGTGAAACACAGCCTGTAATTCACATCTGACACATCAGAAAGGACCAAAGATGGAGGGGACTCTTCTGAGGAAGATCCAACCCAAATCTAAAGAACAACGAAGACAGACTCTGTTGCTAGCTGAAGGAGTGAATGATTATAAACTATGTATTTTTATTTCTGCTCTCGCCAAACAATGTAACGAACTCCTATTATCATAATTAAATAAAATATGATTTATTCACTTATTTAAAAAATAATATTAATAATTTGTAACGCAGCAACAAGGTGTTAAAAGTCTTGTGCCCGCGGTTGAAGAGTTAGCTAATAAATAGTTCAACAAGTCTCACAACAAAGCCAAGGCAACAACATGGCTCTTCCTCCCAAGCAAATGCTGGGATATGGAGAGCCTGCTCCCTGTCCCAAAGTTAAACTCTCTCCATCTTCTCTCTCTCTCTCTCTCTCTCTGTGTGTCTCTAATGTCACTAATTGAGCTGCAGACAGCATCAAACCCTAGTCATGCACACTGTCTCTGTTTTTCTCATTGTCCTTCTTTTTCCACTCCTTTAATACATGGTTGAATGGTTTATTCATGCATTAAATATAAGTAAGAAAAAACCATTTGACATGCTTTTGTTTTACTAGCACTTCCATCCATGTTCTTGCCACTCCCAAGATCACTTGATTCACTTCACTCTCTCTCTCTCTCTCTCTCTCTCTCTCTCTCTCTCTCTCTCTGTGTTTTATTTGTTCTTTACTCCACACCAAAATTTCCTTTTCTATTCTTTAATTACCCATGCACCAAACTTTTTCTTTTCTCTTTTGTGTGCATGATGTTTGTTTTCCCTTCTCTCACTCTCTTCTATTCTCTCTCTCTCTCTCTACTTTTCCTCTCATATCTTTATGCTTTATTATCCTTTGATGGGATGATCATTTTCACTATTTCCCTCTTTTCACTCTTTAGCCTCTCTCTCTCTCTCTTTCTCTCTCTCTATAATAGTATCATCATCTACATTCCATCTTCCTCTCCTCCCAGAGAGAACAAGCATGGGAGACCCTTACAGCAACTTCTTCCGGGAATACTACAACCACAACTACTATCCCTTCTCCTCAAGCTCATCTTCTTTTCCTCATGCTAATCTAAACCTCTACAACAACTACAACAACTACAACAACCCTAACAGCATGATCCAAACTCCCCCACCTTCCCCTCCACTAAAAGAAGCACTCCCTCTGCTAAACCTCAGCCCTAAAGACAACACATCTTCTTGCAGTGCCTTTCATGATGAGAGTGGAAACAAGAACAAGGCGGCCTTGTGTGATGAGGATGAAGATGAAGGTGTTACAGTGGCACTCCACATAGGGCTCCCAAGTCCCACTGCAACTGATCTCTTATCTAGGGTTACATGTTCGTCCACCACACAAGAAGAAGAAGAAGGAGATCATGGAGATAAGGAAGGTGATCAGGATGTCGGTGATGATGTGGTTCCATTAGGGTATCCTACCAGTGCTATAGGGAAGCTCAACAAGGGTCAGTATTGGATCCCTACTCCTGCTCAGATCCTCATTGGCCCCACCCAGTTCTCTTGCCCAGTTTGCTTCAAGACCTTCAACAGATACAACAACATGCAGGTTCTTTTAATTTCCCTTTCTGATCTTAAGCTTTTTAATGATGAAATCCATTCTGAATTTGATGAGATTTGGTTCAGTGTTGAATGGTTCTAGACTGAGAACAAGTGTACCTGATCTACTCTTTTTATGTGATTGAACTAGACAGAGGCAATGTTCTTTGTGCTTTTTGGTACTTTTGGAGCTTCTGGTTTTATGATGCAGATACAAAAGCCATTTTTGCAGCTTCTTCCACTCTTGGTTCAGATGATTCTTTACTTCTTCCTTGCAAGAACATCTCTCTCTCTCTCTCTCTCTCTCTCTCTCTCTCTCTCTCTCTCTCTGACTAAAATTCATCCAAGGAAAACAGTTGTCTTTTTAGCAAATACTAGGGAACTTTGTTGATAACCTTATTGTTCAAAAGAGAAACATCAATGCTAACCTTATATTACTTAGATTCCATATGTTCCTTATTATATCTTTTCAGTGAAAGCATAATCTTGCAAACTATTCAAGCTCATGCTTTACACACACACACACACACACACACACACACACACACACACACACTCAATGAATTCTCTTGATTAATGTCATTAATGGTGATCACTATCTTGTCCCTAACTCTTGTTGTGAATGTATAAATTCATAGATGCATATGTGGGGACATGGATCACAATATAGAAAAGGACCAGAGTCCCTGAGAGGCATCCAGCCAACAGCAATGCTGAGACTTCCTTGTTACTGCTGTTCCCCGGGATGCCGGAACAACATAGATCATCCAAGATCAAAACCATTGAAGGATTTCAGGACCTTGCAAACACACTACAAGAGAAAGCATGGTATAAAGCCCTTCATGTGTCGGAAATGCGGCAAGGCTTTTGCAGTTAGAGGAGATTGGAGAACTCATGAGAAGAATTGTGGCAAGCTCTGGTACTGCATTTGTGGGTCTGATTTCAAGCACAAGAGATCCCTCAAGGACCATATCAAGGCCTTTGGCCATGGCCATGCTGCGTATGGCATCGACGCCTTGGAGGAGGAGGAAGAGCCCTCGTCGGAGATTGAACAAGACTGCAATGCATCTCATTGAGCCATTGAGCAAGAGTTTGGTGTATATCATGAACTGCAACACTAGCTCTCTATAGTATAAAAATCCACTAGTGTTCTTTGTTTCTCCATGCATTTTGTGTTTGAGTATCAGAAGTGGATACAAGATCAATATAAGGACTAATTAAGAACATCTCTTGTAAATGAAGGCTTCTTTCTTCTTTCTTTATCTTCATGTCATTGCTTAACATTGAGAGTTCTTCTTCTTTTATCCTTTTTTGTGTTTGAGTAGCAGAAATGGATTTAAGGTCAATGTAACCAATTAAGAACATCGATCTCTTGGAAATGAAGGTTTCTCTCTTCATGGAGGCTTCTTTGTCTCTCCTTTTTTGTGTTTATCAGACGTGGGTGCATGATCAATTGAAGAGTTGAGGACAACTTGTATAAATGAAGACTTCTTACTTCTTTCTTTTTTCTTTAATTGATTGCTTAACATTGTTGGATGTGGTGGTATATTAGTAAGCGTTCTAGGGTTTTCATGGATATGGACTTGTGTTCTCTAGGTTAACAGCTAAAGGTGTGATTAATAAAGACATCTTTAGTTTAGCACTTCATTTCAAAGTAATCACACTCAAAAAACAGTCTGATGGAGATCATTAATATTGTTTAGGGTTTCATATATTGCTTATTTGCTTATATATAGTAGTGTCCTCTTAGGGCAAAAGGTTATATTTAGTCTAATTTTCCTTATTCTCTTATTCTCTTTTAGAAAATGCCTCCATAGATCTTCTTAGTGTATATATAGTCATGATATAGTCCGGCCGGTCTTATCACTATTCATTTACGGTCGCCTCATTTTAAGGCATTGGAAAGTATTTTTTCCAAATCCAATCATATATATATGGAATGAACATAAAAAAATAAGATAACATGTCGATTTTCATACAATTTGGAAAAGTGATAATCATCCACCTTAAATTCTTAATCGATAAAGTTTTTATAAAATTTCACCATTTGAGATGAATACTCATCACCTCACCAAATTGTATGAAAATCGACATGTTATCTCATTTTTTGATGTTCTTTCCGTCTATACGGTTAGATTTGAAAAAAAAAATACACTCCAAATGCCTCAAAATGAGGCGACCTTATTTGCACAGTAATACAGCCGGTCTGACTGTATCAAAATTATATATATATATATATATATATAGCTAATTCATTCAACCAGTCTGTAGTCATAGTTTAATTACATGTAAATAATATTAAAAAATTCCATCAAAATGAAAATAGGCTTTCTAATCAACTTTAACCATGTCCTTAGCTTTTGTGCATATGCCCAAAAGAAGAGAAAGAGAGAGAATTAACCTTGATATATCACTTGATATGAATTATAAGCAAAGATGATCAACAGTCCCATCTCTCAGCTTCCTTTTCTTTTTCATGCTTAACATGACCTCAATAAAGGATAGAAGAGAGGATTCCTAGCTAGCACGATCTTCTCTGTCTCTCTCTGTCTCTCTCTATATATATAAGATATATAAGATAGAATGAGATTCTAATCCTCAAGCTTTAGAGAAGGGAACGTACATAGTCCTTTCACCTGCTCAATCTCTCTCTAGAACTCACACTCCAAAGTCCAAAGTCCAAAAACCAAAAACCAAACCATCATAAAGAGTGAAGTATAGCAGACCTGCAAGGCAATGCCCACAAGCATAATTCCTTGCAATATGCAGTTGGCTAGGCTTTTCAAGCTCTGCAACAACATCAGCTTTTTCTGGTGCTTTGTGCTTTGGGATCCCATTAAGTGCCCCTACTTGTGTTCTTTCTTTCTTGATGAATGATAGATGGAACCTATACCATGAGATCATATCCAAATCAAATAATGATAAGCTTGCTTTAAGGCTGGGGAGAGAGAAACCTCTCTCTCTTATATATATATATTATATACACTTTGTTTGTTTTATATATATATAACAATGCACACACTCTTATTCATAAGAAGTCAAAAAATAAAAATACAAAATATAAGCCAACTCATATAGGTATAGCAAGAACTAGAGGGAGAAACTAGAGAGAGAGTAGTCAACAAGAGGCTTTTGAGAAGTCATATCAACCACACAAGAAGATCAGTATGTTGTCCCAGATAAAGGTGTCCAGTATGACTTAAGCCTCCATATTTGACCTCACTCAAACCTCATACTTCCTTTTGTCCTTGCCTTCTTTGTTGCATAGATCCCTTCCTCTTACTTGTGTTACATTTGTTATTCAAATGAAGTGTTGTTATCTTAGAGCAATTCACACACATTACTCACCCCTCTTTAATTTGTTCTCTATTTTGGATGAATTAACCTTACAAATGCATTCATAAAGTGGAAGCAAATACAAGATTCCTAGTAGAATTAGAATTCAGCCCCATCTTTAATCTTATTATAGTGGCTTAAAAGGTCAACGAGTATGAGAGTTATTTAACATTTTTTTTTCTTTTGACATCGGTGACAAGCACCGCCCCGAGAGATTTCAGTCAAATAGAACATGCGCAGTAGTTTATTTTTATCTAGAGTTTCGCATAGCACAACTTATTTTACCGCGCGAAGGTTTACACAGCATACATGCACTTATTTTAACGCTCATGACTACTCCAGCCCATATGGAGAAGACTCGGGTGCGTATGCGAACACCCCACTGGATAACCTGCACCCTGCTGGATAACCTGCACCCTGCGCTCTTATCTTGCACAGCAAGGATTCAAACCTGTGTCTCCATTCCATGCGCAAGGGACCTATGTCGCTCGATCAAGAGGCCTTTGATGAGAGTTATTTAACACTTAAAAGTGTAGAGTTATCATCCCATTAATTAATAGCTAGTTCAAGTTATGCTTAGTATTATGGAATGATCTCTCTATATATATTTATCTATTTTATCTAACTATAAATGTGACCATGAACATGGGCTCTTGGAATAAGAAGATCAAACATTGTTTTTTTTTATCATAAATTTACCATTCATGTTAATGTCCTTGCTTGCCCAGACAATCAAGGTTCAAATCCAAAGAAGGGTGTTTAATAATAATAATAAACTAAGCACTCACATCCCTACAAAGATTTGCACTATAACTTTTTAATGAATTTTTAAATACATGCGCAGGCTCGCTAATAAATGAATGTTAGCGACTAAATTAATTATCACATGATTAATATAATAATCAGTTAATGCTCTAACTGAAAACCATCTTATTAGTATTATAACCATACCTAGGGTTTCATGTTCTCCTTCTTAGTTACAAGTCTAGATTTGTATGGTTGGAGGTTAGTACCACACGAACACATGCACACACAGATGTTTCTTTAATAATTAACCCTAGACCCCGCTAATCAATGGGAAATGGTGCACTTTCCAATAAGCCCAAAGCCATCCATGCTCAACCCTTGGCAATATGTGGAGAGGGTTGTCACATAATTTGTTAAAGTGAATGAACCTGATACCAAAGAAGATAGAGAGATATCAGACATGCCATCATGGAATCATGGAATGGAGGAATTGTGGGGCATTTACAAGAGGATTCTCTCTCTTATCTCTATCTCTTATCTCTATCTCTCTCTATAGAATTCATACTCTCATACTGTGATAACATTCCAAGACCAGTAGACAGGCTTGTCTCCTTGAGAGGAATCACAAGGCATTGTATAAGGGAATGGGAGGAAGTCATGTTCATGCTGTCCCTAACAATGTTTTGCATTATCAATGTTGGGATGTGTTTATCTTAACCCTTCAGAGTGAGAACACATTGAAAAAAAGGAACTATTTTAAAGTTGGGTTTAGTGTTATAGTTCTCTTTTTCTCTTTATTTTGAATAAAAGGTGCGTAAGTGTGTTATGACGCACATATATACATAAATCCATCTTCTCTTTAAAGTTCATGTTTACATATATAATTATATTTGGAAATACATGTAATTACAAAATTCATATAGTTATTAAGAATCACCTTCAAACTAATATCAATGTTCCATTTGTTAGGAAGAGAGAGAGAGGAAAATAATATTATCTATTCAGTTGAATATAATGTACATCAATACATATACAAAATAGGGTAAAGAGGGTAACAGGTATACCACCTAACGTGGTACTCAAACTTAAGGTGGATCATGGATCTTGAGTTTAGAGTGAAAAAAACAGTTATTGCACCCGAGTCTGAGACTTGGTGAACATGTCTGCAAGCTGATGCTCCGAAGGTACACAGTGATGAACAAGTGTGCCTTGGAGATGCTAATCTCGAAGGAAAAAGGCATCAACAACGATGTGCTTGGATAACTCATGCTTGCAATCTGAATAGCATCGGTATTGTCACAGAAGAGAGAAGTAGGACCAGGAGAAGCAACACCAAGATCCTCGAGAAGCCAATGAAGCCAAACTATCTTTGCAGCAGTGGCAACCATAGTACTAAGCTCAATCTCGACACTAGAGCGAGAAACACCAGTCTACTTTTTGGACTTCCATGCAATAAGTGAGGAGTCAAGTAAGACACAGAAACCAGTGATAGAGCAACGATCCATAGGGTCACTAGTCCGAGTAGAGTCTGAGTAGGCCTGCAACTGAAGAGGATTGTTACTTAGGTAGAAAAGATCATGCGCTGGAGTGGCACAAAGATATCGAAGGACCTATAGCAAGTGAGCATAATGCATAGATGTAGGAGTACTCACGAAATGGTTCAACACATAAACAACATAGGCAATATCAGACTGTGTAATAGTAAGGTAAACAAGACATCCAACAAGATGGCGATAACGAGTCGGATTAGGTAGAAGAGTACCCTTATTTGGCCGTAACTAAAGATAAAGCTCCATTGGAGTAGCAGTTGTCTAAGAGTCAGAAAGAGCAACACGGGCAAGTAAATCAGAAGTGTACTGCTGCTGAGAAAGCTGATAACCCTCTGAAGTGGAGGTAACCTTAATCCCCAGAAAGTAACGCAAGGGCTAAAATCACATTTGAAATCACATCAAGATAATGTTTGATGAACTAAACATGAGAGGGATCATTACCTGTAATGATCATGTCATTTACATAGACTAGCAAAATAGTTCCACCACAAGGAGAGGAGTACAAGGACATAACTGGATCATATTGACTTTGTATAAAACCGACAGCTAACAGTACTACTATACTGAAATGCTCAAAGCAGGCACAACTGATTACATTTTAAAATTTGTAGGAAGAGCATGTCGTAAGCAACAAACCAAACCAAGGGGATGAGAGAGACCAGGGGAGGAACCATGTACACCTCTTGCTGCAAGTCACCATGAAGAAAAGGATTCTTCACATCAAATTGAGACAGAGACCAATGAAGAATAATTGCCACGACAATGAGAGTCTGAATGGTAGTCATATGAGCCACAATTAAAAATATCTCATCATTATCACAATCATGCTCCTGCTAAAAACCACAAGCCACTAACCGAGCCTTGTACCTCTCAACTGTGCCATCAGAGCGGGTCTTGACTTTGAAGACCCATTTGCATGTAATAGGAATAACACTAGGTGGAAGGTGAACCAACTCCCAGGTAGAAGTGCACTTTAAGGCACTTAGATCATTAGACATAGCTGCCTGTCACTCAGGAACCTGGACAACCTCTTTGTAGGAACTAGGCTCTGGATGGGTACTGGTAGTAACACAAAGAGACTACATTCAAGAAATTGAGGAGTAGCAAGGTTGAGGTGATCTGGTGGATGGCGATTCTCGTGGAAGGGATACCATCGTGTAGGAGAATCATCTATATATAAAGTGCTCACTAGATGAAGCCTGGCAGGGTGTAGCAGATAGCTTAGGTTAGGAAGGAGGATGATGGTGGCGAGTATAATAGTAGAATACATATGGAGGAGGTGGAGAAGGTAGAATATGATAGGGAGACTCTGGTGGAGCTATAGACAGGAGAGATGGAGGTAACTTTAGCCGAGCTACAGGTGGCGAAACAAGGAAAGATGACTCTAGCGAAGCTACACGTGGTGAAAAAGAGAAGCTTAATTACTTTGGTGGAGCTATAGGTGGGGAAACATGAGGAGGTAACTCTAGTGGAGCTATAGGTGGTGGAACAGTGAGGAAGGTGACATCATCAATTATGGTGGAAGAGTGCCTAGAAGATAGGGAATATGGTGACACATAGAAAGGGTGGTCCTCTAAAAAGGTGATATCACGAGATATGCGCATATGACAAGTGGCCAGATCATAAGGCTATAGCTAAGAGAAACACAAGGAACAGACTGAGCAGTGAGCTTGGTCCGCTCATCAGGAGGAAGGAGAACATATAGCATGTACAACCAAAAATACGCAGATGCAAATAACGTGGAGGACTAGAAAATAGACACTCCCTAGGACTATGACCCTGAAGAAAAATAGAGGGTTGAAGGTTGATAAAATAGATAACAGTGGAGACAACCTCAACCTAGAAATAAGGAGGAACATGAGAAGCAAAAGCGTGAGGGTGGTCTCAATAATGCGGCAATCCCCACCTTGGGTCTGAACGAAAAATATGAATGGAAGTAGAAAAAGGAGTGTGCACCATGGAGGTAAACTCAACATATACCTGAAAGAAATATGCACACAAATGCATAAAGTAAACCCTAGTGTAATGGGAAAAGTCATCAATAAAACAACATAATACTGATGCCAACCTTTGGATAGAAAAGGCGTGAGACCCCACACATCAGAATGAACAAAAGAAAACGGAGAAGACGACCTAGACTCACTAGAACGATAAGGTAGTTGTAGATGTTTGCCAAGCTTACAACTTGTACATGTAAACTGGTGATCAATGGACACTCGACTAAAAAATGCCCTGGTGGGCAAGAGAAGAGAGTCTGGAGCCACAAATGAAAACTAACAGAGAAAAAACTGAAAGTAGATGTTGCAGCAGATGTTGTAGGAGAAAAAAGACTAGGAGAAGGAAGACAAAGGTGATCGAGCACATATACCCCACTAAGGCAACGACCAGCTCCAATGTGAATCCTTATATAATGAGCCTGCACATGACACAAAAGTTCATAAAAAAAACAAGGTAACCAAAAGAGGCTAACTGGTTCATGGAGATGAGGTTCATGGATAGGTTGGGAATGTGAGCAACACTAGAAATAAAGAAATTGGGATTCTGTAGGGTACCGCGACTAGCAATGAGAAGGATAGTACTATTGACAATGACGACCTATAGGTTTGGGGAGACAAACTGGCAAGAGTGGAGAGATAAGGCATCAAGGGTCATATGAAATTAGACACTAGAGTCTAGTAACCAAGAGGCCGCCGTAATACCTCACGGGAGTAGATCTTTGCTTTGTCGGATCGGTCGGAGAAGTTTGTGCATAGCACAGTGCCGAGAAACAAAAGAGGAAGCTCATGACAACCGATGAGCCAACTAGATGATATGCTCGGGCACAAACAACTAAGCATAAGTGTCACCAATGAACTTAGAAGGAGGCAAGACTGAAGCGGCTTGCAACTATTGGTTGTATTGCTGCTTCCAAGACACGCTGTAGCATGCGACACTCAGAACGAATATAGCTAAGAGTATGACAGTAATGGCAACGCAGAAGATAGTGCTAAGATGGACCAGAAGATTGTAGAGGTCGCTAAGGAGCCTGAGCTGGTGAAGGTAGTAAAGGAGGAGGCCGGACGGGAGCACCATAGCCTGGAGCAAGAGAAGACTAGTACTTCTGAGATACAGGGCGCATCAAGCCACTCTGAGGAGCAGCAAGGATAGAGTGAGGTACAGAGGAGATGCCAGTGTGGCACATGCCATTTAGGGAGTGCAAATGTGTCTTCTTAGTAATCATTGAAGTAAGAGCATTATTGAGGGAATGAGGAGTAGGGTGATGCATCATTTAGTACGCAAAACCTCAAACTCTGGTTGGAGCTACATCAGGAAATCAGACAAGAGAAGGTACTCACGATCCTCAACCAAAACAGTGCAATGCTCACAAGAGGGCCAACTAGATGGTGACGTCATATCCAACTGATGCCAAAGGTCACTAAGCTCGGCAAAGAAATCCTGAACGGATCGATCACATTGATAAGTGATGGAGAAAGCCTACACCAGAGAATACTTTTGAGCCTGATTGGGAGGAAGTTACAACCTGCGTAAATGCTCCTAGATTCCCTTGGCCATCAGAAGATCACAAATAGGAAGACAAATAGGAAGCTCACACGAGTGATAGAGAATTGCAATGGCCTGTGAATCATCCTTATGCCACTTCACCCAATCTTGGGCCTGGGGAGAGACTACGCCACTGGAAGTAAAGTGGGAAGAGACCTCTAAATCATCCAAAGGTACAGGAGCGGGCTTGGTGCTATCAATGTGACCCCAAAGATTTAACTCCTCGAAGGAAGACATAGAGAGTAGAGGACCTAGCCTTGTAATTCTTCCCATAAAACATAACATCCGCCTTCTGAAGATAGGAAATATTTCCTGAAGCCATGAGGAGACAAAACAACAAACACTTGGTGTGCACAAGACAATAGAGATGAAGAAACAAGACAACAAACACCTTGCGTGCACATGAGACTACAGACTGCAAGATGGAGGACTGGAGGAGGCCACGAGTGGAGATTGAAGGAGGTCCTTGAGGACTGCTGGTGCAGCAAGGAGGATCAGATAACGTCCGTAGGGGGTGCAGGATGCAACAGGGAAGCCGTGGGTAAGTCAAAGAAGGCTCGACAATCACGAACACAGAGAAAAGGAGATCGATAGTTAGGTAGAGAGAGATATAGAGGCGGTAACTGATTGAACAAGGAGGTGGCCAACAGCAAGGAGGAGCACCAATGGTCCAAATCCTAGTTCGGATATCATGTTATGAAGAGAGAGAGAAAAAGAGGAGAATAATATTCTCTATTCAATTGAATACAATGTACATCTACACATGTAAAAATAGGGTAGAGAGAGTGATAGGATCAACCCCGAGGTAAGAATAAGGTACAATCATCATATACATTACACATATGTACAATTCTAAAGCCTTTTACATGAGTACTATTTTAAAACTACAAGGATAAGTTTCAATAAAAGCCTGTCTAGGTTGCTTTTAATGCATTTTTTAAATAAGTGTTTAATTTATATATATATTTTAAAAACACCTCGGGTTATTTGTTTAAATGCATATTTATTTAGGCACATGTGGTTATGTTATATTTGTTTGAGTGTATGTGCATGTCGAAGTGTTTTGAGGTATAAAATTATTATTAAGGGTGGAGATTTACTAAAAAAATATTTTGGACAACAGAAGCAGTTGGTCAATTAGCTCACAAGAAAGGAAGAAATCGGTGGCTTTTCAAAAGTGGATTGGAAATTGATTCCTTAAGTCTTTCATATGTAGCGACATATATATTTGAAAGATTATCCACTTTCATAGGGAATATTTTGATAAAAAAAGTACTTCTAGGAGAAACACCAAGGGATGTGATTCTGAAAAAAAACACCAAAACTATATATATATATATATATATATATATATATATATATATATATATATATTTGGTAATTCTGTCTTTTTTTTATTTCTATTTAAAAACAAAAAAAAACAAATTCCAATTGGTCCTTATTTTTTTAAAAGGTTATTTGATTAAAAGATGGGCAAAAAATCTAAAAATTGGAGATTAAGGTTTTGATATTTTAGGGTTTGAATATTTTTGGGGTCCGGGAAGCCAAGCCCATTAGAAGCCCTAAATATAGGTGGGGCAGATTAGAGAGGGAATAAAGGGCATAAATCATGAAAAAGAAAAAAAATTCATGCAAGGACAGAGAACATTTTCTAGGACTTTTTTTAGGACCATGGGGAAAAGCTAAACTTGGATGTTAATAGCCATGATACAAATCAAAGGGCTAATGGGGTCCATTTGAATGGGTCTTATCTATAAAGATACTATAGCTAGCAAAGAGTTAAAGCAAAGAACTATTTGAACACAGCTTATTGTGGAGGAAAGAATGCATGAAGGTTTGATTGCTTCCATCATTGGAAGAATAAAGTTTTTTTTAAAAAAATTTTATTTTAGAAAAGTTGAAACACCTTAATAAATTAAGAAGGGGAAAAGTCAAGCTTGGAAATCAGAAATATATAAAGAAATAAATAATAAATATTTTGTTCATGGAGTATCTCTCATTGAACATTTGTTTTTGTTTTCTTTTCAAGTAAGGACTTTATTTGTAAGTGGATTTAGAAATTGAAAAATTGACATTAAGACAACTTTGGTAAGAAAAGAAGAAATTTTTTCCCATTGAAAATTTCTTCAATTTTCATATTTGTTTCATGTTTTGGAGAAGATAGATAAAAACCTTATAAAGGAATAATAGCCAAGAGCCTTTAGATTAGATGATTAATAAGATTGTACTATATTATGTTTGCATTACTTTATTCATGAAAGTGGATTCTAACTTCCGTTTTAGTTCTAATCCATTCTTACAACCAACCCAAACGAATGTTATGAGACTATTTGTAGAAAATAACAAGTATTAACACAAATAGTCTCATAATATGAAGTATTTGTAAGGACCAACAGTCTCTTAGCCTATTGGTACTGGGTTCTTACGTAATGCTTGAATGAACTGAGTTCAAACCCCCGTTCACGCAAGTAAAGGCTCAGGTGTGTTGAATCTTCTACATATGTGCCAAGCATCGAAACTTTCCTCAGCGTACACATGGCTGTCAAAAAAAAAAAAAAAAGTATTAGAAAGTATGGAAGAGTATATTATTAGGGTTGAAGTATTAAAGAGAGTTAAATCCTAAAGGTCGTTTGATGTACAATTAAGACAAGGTCAAGACTAAGAACTTTACACTAATATATACTTCACAACTAATAGTATTTCCATGAGTATCTCTCTCTCTATCTCCCTCTCTCTTTTGCCTCTAATGGTCCATAGTCTTTTATAGTTCTTGGTGCAAAATAAATCAGAGTTCCCTTCCCAATAAAGTTTATGGAAAATTTAAATCTCCTTTTTCCTCTTTATATGCTGCAAGATCTTCAATTGCTCCCCTTCTCATTCACTTTAGAGTGATGCTAACCTTTATCCTTTTTTCCATCATGATCTTGTTTTATATCGTGTTGTCTACATGAAATTAATTAGCTTTGATGAAATTAGCTTTCATCACTCTTTCCTTTGATCACCCATTCAATCCGATTGCAAAGCTTCACTTTTGTCCCTTTTATGGAAGGGGGAACTAAATCATAAATACCTTTGAGTATGTTGATCTTTGCATCAAATTTTTGTATAAAGACTTTTGAGTATGTTAATCTTTTCATAAATTTTTGTATAAAGACTTTTGAACTAAAGTGAAACTTAATTGAAACCATTTCCAAGTAAATATAGTTCCCCCGTTTATAGATATTATAATAACTTATTTAATAAATCATTTTACTACTCCCTCATTCATTGATTTATCGATAATTTAATTAATTTTTGTTTTCACTTAATGACCTATTTATTTTATATTTGAGGTGATTTGTGGTCCAATTATTTAATGGATCCTTAACGATAAATTATAGTTATAAACTCCATAACATTTGTCTTTCATATTGGGTCGTTGGATCTCATTATTAAGTACTGTTTAACCGGCTGTCACAATATAACATAATAAAATTTTATTTTGGGTTTCATGCATTGGGTAATTCATTTGATTGAGCATGCTCTCAAGTTCGAGTCCCCACCCCCGGAAATAAGAGGAGCAGTTTAGGTAATCACTTGGTGAGTACAAAATTTTCAAGTTTAAGTCCCCACTATATGTATGGTGAGTGGTCAAAAGTGCTCGTCACCTAAGGTCACGCCCCTTGAGACGTTCCTCTGTGGAAGGATTTATCCCCTGTCAAAAAATAAATAAATAAAATTCCATTTCAATGGATTTTTATATTTATTTATATTGATATTCCTACTCTTACAAAGCAACTCGGGTATTTTCAACCTAAAAGTTTGTCTAATAAAATTATCATTAATCTTTTAACATATATATATATTAGATTTTTAACTATTCATCTCTTGCATAGTAAATTAATTGTCATATAGTCCTTAGGTAGGGGTGTTTGGGGATCTAATGCAAATAGGGTTTAAGGTGAGATAGGAAAAAAGATAAATAGGATTGTAATAGTACTAGAGACTATTCAATAATTATCCTCTATATATATATCGATGTTTTATATGTCACTTGGCTCTTCTTTGAAATTCTCATGATAAAACCCACGAAGGAACTACTACGTATACTAGTCTTGTCCAAACTCCCTAAAGATATAATAGTTCATGGCTTTGCTTGCTTTCCATGGCCCCTCCCATCCCACTGCTTTCAAGCTGATGATGATCAAGCCCTTGAAGCTCCATACCAGATGCGAGAACCCTAACCCTCTTAATTCCAATCAAGTCCCAAATTCATCTTCACTGATTTCCACAAAGAAGAGATGTTTGAGATGTGGAACTCTCTACCATGATAAGGATAACTCCCCCACTGCTTGCTCTTTTCATGGCCACACAACTGGTACCTTACTTTTTCTCTCTCTATCTTTGCCAATTTTTTAATCTAATTAATGTATATACAATTCTGGTTGTGTACGTGTGATTATAAAGAAAGATAACCTTTTTAATTTACCACCTTTATTCTACTCATCTTAGAAATGATACTCACTCATGATTTAGAAATTACTGTTGACATAATTATATTTAAAGTAAAACCGCATGAACAGTTCTTTCGCAAAAACATGAAATTAGTTTATATTCTAGAAATTTCATAATTATACATACCTGAGATTTCATATATGTTTGCATGTATATCTTTGTGGTCAAAGTCAACCTCATGATGTTTTTCAATTTTTTCCTCTTTATATATTTTTATTTTGGAAAGTGGTCCAAAATGAGAATATATATATATATATATATATATATATATATATATATATATATATATATCAGTGTATTTTATATAAAATACGGCTTACGTATGCTGAGTATATAATTATCTGGCCGGGCCCGAAAGATACGGAGGCTTCTACCGATACGCCATCTCATATAAGCGTACTAACCGCATTTATATCCGATATAATATATATATATATATATATATATATCCGATATATATATATATATATATTCCATCATATTCTATTGCAAAACTAACATTGATATATTTTCATCTACCTATGTGATCCATGCTAATCTCAAGTATAGAACAATTAGCAGTATTTTCATAAGAGTTGTATATATCTCTAGATTAAAAAAAAAAGAGAAAAAAAAATTTCAAGTTTAAGTCAAAATTCAACATTTGAATTACAACATATCTTTACTTGCATCCACCCTAACATGACAATGTAGGAGAAAGGGGACTATTCGCACTAGCGCCACCGCACCAAGGGATCGACGGAGAATGGAGTGAAAAGAGTGGTGTGATTGTCTATCGATGGAATGAGAAAGGAAGCAGACCGAACACTGGTCGAGCCAATTGGAAGAAGAGATGGACATGCTGCCAGGAGTATGATGAGCATGCAATCCCATGTAGACAAGGCTATCATGTTTGCTATGATGATGGACAGACTATCTATTAGTATTTGTACCCTATATACTTCATGTGGTTTTCTTGTTAACATGTTTGCATAAACATTACATTATTCCCCTTTTTTTTACAAACTATGTATTTAAAATAAGAGACATTTTCACTTCATGGATGTCCTAGTAGTTTATGTGCCTTCAGACAACAAAAATGTTCTTTAGTTTATCCTAATGTGAGTATTTGGGAATAAGGGGGGGTGGGGTGTTATAATACTTTATATATCTCATTTATAGATTTATATGAGTAATGTTATTTGTACAAATTAAGTGTACCAAATAGACTTCTCAATTATTAATAACCATTACTTTTGTTGAGGTCACCAACATCACCATTTTGAGGTAACCTAAATGTTTTTAAATGTATACAAAAGAAACAATATGAGTATAACAGTTGGAGATTAATTGAGAAATGAACAAATGATATTTAATTGACTAAGGTTTCACATGAAATAATGGTGGACCTTTACTGTGGATATTGATTGTTTGAAGGCTTGGAGACGTGGGTAACTCTCCAACCACATCTCTAAATTGGAATTTGTCATCTTATACTATTCTTGGAAATTGACAGCCATCAACACAAGAGTTAGACTCAACTTGCTTTTCAGAGTTCAAGCCGGACTGTGAATGAACCCACTGCAGTGTATATACTATATAACCTTGTCATGAAATAACATGAGGGAATATTAAGAGCACATGTGATAAATGAGTGTGGAAAGTTGGACCGGGAGTTGGAGTTTTACTGCTTTCAGTCAGGAGTGGTGTTGAATCCTCAAGTTTTGTTAACAAAGGAGGCTGTTATTGTTAGCACGCGGTTCATCAAACAACAGCTGGAGATGTTGACCATATTTAGAAGATCTCCAACAGCAACTAAATTGTGAAGCTTTGCAGCAGCTGCAGCCAAGTCTTGATGGAGATCTTGTGCAGTTTCAGGTTTGCAAAAGCTCCAGCTTTGACCAAATTCTGGAGGTGAGCTTCTTTATCTATTGTGGGAGATAGTAAGAGCTGTTAGTTCGTAATGGAGATCAGTTGAGTTAGTATTAGAATAGGTTCTTCTTATTCCGGTTGAGAGAGAGAGAAGCAGCAGGCGCAAGGCTTGGTGTTGGGAAGCTTAATAATAGAGCATGCATTTATACTCTTACAAACATTGAGAGAGTGGTATTAATAAGTTGAGAAGATATTAGTAAATCAATTTATAAAAAATAGGCATGATTAAATAAAAACATGCTAGTGGGAATATCGATAAGGATAATATAAGGATACTAAATCAATATTTGGTCTGCTAGGTTCCGATCTCGAGTTGTACAGCGTGACGGGAATTAAATTCTTGAAAGAAAAGGTAGGCTCTCGCGCCGGTACTGTAAGTATTTCTAACTCATAGTCCTCTATTGATTTCTGTTCGATTCTGCTAGATAGATGTTGGAGTCCATCTTTTGCTTTTTACTCTGCTAGATGGACTTTGGAGTCCATCCTTTGCTTCCTGCATTATTCTTTTGAGATTTTGCATGTTTACCATTGCTAAAAAATATTGGTTTTTCTTGAGCTACTTATCTGCTATATATTCTGTATTTTGTACTGGTGGCATCTCTTCTGTCTGGCATGACACTTATTCTCGCTCATTGCTAGGGGGTTATACCCTGGAACTATACTGGCCCTGTCAGTGGGGATTATACACTGGCCATGTGCACATGCTTTCTACTGTTAAGACACTATACTCTGCCTTGACCGTTGACGGCAAGGCCATGTTACACTAATAGGTATACCTGCCTTGACCGCTTTCCACCGTGGGTATGTTATAAACCGTAGTATCATATATACCTAAGATGTAGTATGATGCACGCACAAATATACGCGACACTTCTCCCGTAAGTATATGGGGTCAATCAAGTAGTAAAGTACTCAAAGGTAAGGTAGTCGAATCTACAAGGACTGACCACTAGTACTAGTTGTCCTTTATTATCTAGTTTAACTATAAGAAGAGTTGTGTAATCAAGCTAGTTGAATATCCCAACTAAAAACTAATGTGAACAATTGATAGATTGGGGTAATTAGAGATGAAAAGATGGCACCTCGGATCACAATCCCCTATGATTCCCTTGCTAGTGATCTAATCCTTATTACTGGCTAATTGCTAATAATTCCTTGAAGATGTAACAATACGCTTCTAAGCAAAGCACCAGATCTCTCATGATGCTCATGCACACCCTAGCACCCTTGTTTGACTAAAAACCTATCTAGACAAATCCCAGGACCAATGCGATACTCTAGCCGTTCCGAGTTACCATACAAGCACTCATGGTGCTGGGTGCTCTAACCTACTTAGGTGATGACTCGAGGCTCATGTAATGGAAGACCATATAGATATAACTAGACAGATAATAATTCTAGGCTAATGTAATACAACTCCACGACCATCCAACAGTAACATTACCATGCCAATGCTAAAGGATGATTAAGCTTATGCACAAGATAACCAATAAAGAGAATTGCAAATACAAACAATCAAGATGCGACACAGTGATTATTTAATAAGCAAAAACCGATTAAATATAAGAAATAAGTAACAAGTTCATCTTAGGGTTCAGGTGTCCGTGGCACTATAAAAGGTTTAGCCTTTCATGCTATGATCTATCATAACTAAGATACAAGAGGAGGCTATACAATCAAACATAGAATTCTTCCCTTGATAATGCCTCCTCTGCCTTCAATTCTTCTCATGAAACCCCAATTGGCGTTGCAGAAATCGCCTCGAGACTGCTTTGCCAGAAGTTCCCCCTTTTTTAGGGTTATGTGGACGACCTTTTATAGATTTTTAATTTAGCGAAACACGGCCGTGTACATATGAAGCACAACTGTGTTGACCTAAGCATGCTCGTGTTGATCTTGACACGCTCGTGCTCTTGGTCTGGTGACGCACGTGGTAAATGCGTTTTTCAATAAAAAGAGAGTTGCATGGGGTTGAACACGCCCGTGCTTTGTGAGCACGCTCGTGTTAAGTTAGAGCACGACCGTGCTCTTCTCTTCATGTGCTCTATTTTTCTCCTTTTGCTTCAAAATGTCCGAATCCCGTTCCTTTTGCTCCAAGGTACTTGTTTACCTACCCAATCACATAAAAATAGCCACAGTAGCACAAAAATAGATAATTTATGCCCGAAAATGGTGCAAGTGCATGTGAATATAAGGAAAATTTATGTATGATCATGCACTTATCACAATACTCTGTGATTTTGCTTTACTTTTCTTAGATGTAGTACTTCATGATGTACTACTTGCTTTTGGCTCTGATTCTTTTGCTTATGGCCTTTCGCCACATTATTGTTTTCTTCCGATTCTACTAAGGCTTTCTATCGGCTCATGCACTTGGTTGATATTGTTTTTAGGAGACGAGTAGGCTTAGGATCGGGCGTAGTAGGGGTATCTCTGAGTAGCTGCTTGCTACATCTCCTGAGGTTTGCGAACCTCTTGTTTTATTCCATGAGAGTGAGATTTGGACTTATGTTTTATTGTGTATTTGTTATTGACTCTAGGGGTGACAATCTGGATCTGTGTATGGGTTTTATGAACCCTTAAGATACTTTATCTGGTATTGTGTAAACTCCTTGTTATCTTATTTATTATTATCATTCCAAGTACCTCTGATCTATATCAGAACTTGAGACCTTGCAACCGGCATGGATTTATCCCTATTTGGGTACAATGCACCGGTTTGCCAACATGCCTGGACCCGAGTTCGGGGTGTGACATCTTGGATGTGCTCCTTATCCCACAAGTCAGCAATGAACTTGGATTTTTTAACTAGTAGAGGTTGACTAGGTGAATCTAGAAGAATGTTATTTTCTAGTGTTGAAGGAATGGGGTTTTTTATAGTAATGGGTGACTCTAGAAATGTCTCAAAATCCCAAAACCGATGTTCTTGAGTTGATTTCTCCCTCTGAATATCAGTTTTGTGGTTGTATGGTTGATTTCCAAGAAAAACAACATCCATCATATTGTAAAATTTCTTGGTAATAAGAGAATAACATTTGTGTCCTTTTGACTCAAAGAATACCCAATAAAGATGCACTTGAGTGACTAGGGTTCTAGTTTACTCCTATGTTGTTTATGGATATAAACAAATGCAGAGAACACGAAGATTTTGTGTGCAATAGACCATTTCATCTAAAACTTACAGCAAGTTGCCAAACAAAGGCTAAGAGAAAAAGGGTACATGTATGACGGACATAACATCTACAATTGGATTGAAAAGGGTATAAGCGTCGGGTAATTTGATGAAGAAAAAACTATTCGAATAAAAGACAGAATTAAAACTTATACACATTAAACTAAAGATATTAAGCATAAGAAACATTAATGAGATGGGAAGTTAGAAAAGGATTTTAATAGTATTTGACATAGCATTTGGAAATATAGTAGTATGACTGTAGGTTTTTGTAAGGCTGGCCTCCCACAAGAAGAACTTTGGATATTAGTGGAGAACATAAGGGACCTAGCAATCTATAAAAGATGCCTACATACGAACTTAATTGTACTATTCCTTAGTTTTCTAGAAAGTCTCCTAGAATGGAGTTGAAATAATCCATAATCATACTTCAGGATCTCAATTTTTTTTTTTTACTTTAATTGAAGTTTTTAAATATTTGATCTGTTTATGATTTTTCTTTCATTAGGAATATCCAAGTTAGTCTAGTATGGTCATCTATGAATGAGAGAAACCATCTAGTATTAGTTATATTTTTTATTTTTTATGGTCCCAAATATCACTATGGATTTTAAATGTAAAGTATTTGGGTTGTTAAAATGATAGAGTTTGTGTAGGCCGGATGATATGTGCATGAATCTAATTCAAGTGGAGCTCTAGCTCTCCAAGATGTCTTTGAGAATGGGAAGACGATGCATTTTCCTATAGATACATCCACCACAAAATGCATTGTTCTCTAAAATTGTAGGCAAGCCAAATACCATTCCTTTGTCTTTCAACAATTTCAAGCCTTTGAAGTTGAGATGCCTATATCTCAATTGCCACAAGTATGAATTATCATATCTAAGACTTTGAAAAGCAATATGTTCATTTAGTGGCATAATTAAAGGAAATACAAGTATTTGAATCTATTTTTAGTTTTCCCAATAATCAAGTTTGTCTCTCCTTTCAATGATGGAGCATTCTTCTTGGTCAAAGTTTAATTTGTAGCCTCTTTGCAACAATTGTCCAACACTCAATAAATTTGTATGCTAAGCTTGGATCATAAAACACATATAGAGGAAATTAATGTTGTTACCTTCCTTGGAGTGTACAACAATTGCACATTTGCCTTCAATTTGATGTAGTTTCCTATCTCCAAGTTTTAATTCAGAAAAGTAGATGATGTCCAATTCATGAAAGAATTTTTGGTTTCCTATCATGTGATTGCTACAACTACTATCAATGTACCATCATCTAATTCTTGTTGGGAATTCATGCAAGTATAGAAAACTTGATCCATCCCTTTTTCTTCTACATAATTAGCTTCATTGCTTTTTTGTTCCTTTTATATCAATGTACCCATTAAGAGTAATTTGGAATTTTACACCTTCTATAATGCAATCCGACAATCTTTTCTTTTCGTGCCCATTTTCCTTGCAAAATATTAAATCTACATTTTGAATTGCCATTGAAATTTCTTTAATTGAAAGAACCTCTTCTTCCATTACCTCTAGCTCCTCTAAATTTTGATTTCTAGCTCATCCTCTTCCCTCAACCAAACCTTTGTGTTGAATAACATTCTTTACTTTCTTCTTGCAATTTTAGTTTCTATTTTCTCCAAGATTAATTAACCTTTTGATTGAAAGGCTTGCTCTAAGCTTTTGCTTGAAAAATCAACTCATTCTTCTTTTTATGAGCCTCCAAAGATCCCACAAGCTCATCAAGAGTGAGTTGTGATAAATCTTGGACTCTTCTATTGGTCCGCAACAACATGCTCAAACTTTGCCGGAAGACTTCTTAAAACATTTTCATTGACTCTCTTATCCGTATATGGTTTCTCCATAGCTTCTAATTTGATTAATCAATCGTGAAATCTTGGAGACGAATTCTTGGACAGTACTTCCACTGCCTTCATGATTAGATTTATCAAATTCATGCCATAGATTTTGAAGTTTGATGGCTTATCACTCTATCATAACCACCAAATTGCTTCTTCGTGACATCCCAAGCTAATTTTGCTGTAGTTACATGTGAATTTCAAGGAAGAATAGGCTTTGCTTACCACTTGATGCATGAGGGCCAAAGCTTTTGCATCTTTAGTTCTACTTCTTCTTATATTCTTATTTTTTTTGCTGCACTAGTCGAAACTTCTTAAGGATCCTTGCTTTGTTCAAAACCCTCCTCTATAATCTCCCAATGGTCTTGAGAAGTAAATAATAATGTCTTCATGAGAATGCTCCCATAACTTTCTCCAAAAAGGATGGGAATCCCTTGTTGGGAGTAATTGAAGGCAAGCTCACTACTAAATGCATTGCTAGATGAGGCCATTAACTGCGGGTTGAAATTGGCGATTTTGAGAAGGAGAACAAAGAAAAAAATCAGGCTCTAATACAAAATTTGTTGTGAAATTGCAAAAAAAAAGAGCTATAATAACTTTCTCATTGAACAAGAGCTGAAGACTAAAAGGTTTCTTAAAGCTTCTACTAGGAGTTGACAGTCACTTGACTTTTATTACAAAACACACAAGACTATTATAACAGAAAATATTAATCCCTAATACATGATGAGTGCTGCTAGCTCGCAAGCTCGCAAGTGGGCGGGGTCGCTCAAGTAGTAAGGTACCCTTAGGATAGGGTAGTCGAATCCATAGGGACCGATACTAGTACTCACTAGGACTCTATTATCTAGCCTGAAAAAGATCGTTGATGAATTGTTCTTACCTAAATCCTAATTAAACTAAACTAAAGTGACAGTTGGCTAGTTGGGATTTATCAATCGTATGGCATGGCACCTCGAGTCACTATCCCTCTAAGAATCCCTCATGATTAATCATCTAATATTAGTTTCTTGATTTATCTATTCCCCGGACCGCGGAAGAACCCTAATTTAGTTTTGACTGATCCCTTGGAAACCAAAACCCTAGCCACACGGAGGCTACCTCGACGACGGGTTGCATTATTACTAGTGTTCTATGGTTCCAGCTATTAGGGTTTTACCTCTAATCCGAAAGTGAGTTGAGGTTGTAAGGCAACCCAAGCTTCTACTCACCCGATCCTCTTTGTCGTCGGCCCCTATTGTCTATGCTAAGACCTAGTTTGACCTTGATCTCTTCATGTATCAAAATAATTCCTTGGATAGTATGGCCGACGCTTAAGTAAATAACAAAACCATATTAAGCATACATAGACAATTCTAAGAGATAAATAAAGAAGAAACTAATATTAAAGAAAAAGATTCATAAGTTCATCTAAGAGTTTAAGGACCCTAGGCACGACAAGTGGTTTAGCCTCTCATGCTAATGAAATACATTATAATAACAAAGGAAGAAAGCATAAGAAGACTCATAGATTCCCTGGCATAATGCTTCCTCCGCCTTCAGCTTCTCCCCGAAACCCTAGCTGTCGATTCCTGGATACGCCAAAAGTTCCTCTGAGAAGTATTATCGATGGCCTTTTATAAGTTTCAGACTTCACGCACACGCCCATGTCATCTATCACACGGCCGTGTCCTTTTGTCACATGGCCATTGTTGACCAAAAGCTACAGTGCACGCACTCAAGCCCTCGCATGCAAGTGTACTTAGTCGCAAGTAATAAACTACAGTGAGTACCGCGGTCTAATCCATTGTGGAAGGCTTATTAGGTTTAGATGAACACTAACCTACTAAGTTTCTTAGTAAAGTAAATCGCTTGATTAAGTGGAAGTATACTAATCTAAACTATTCCTAGATAGAAGTGAGAGATAACGAAGGGTGCGGGGGAATTCTCTCTATGATATGCTTCTAGGGTTGTATGACTCTAATGACTTGTTATGATTTTCTATTTGGCTTATCAAGTTATCAAGGTTGTGGATATGGGTGTTTCAATAATAAATATTGCATTTATGTGCACTCTGGGTGCATCCTACAAGACCTTATTTCTAAGGATCAAGCCTCTAAAGTCCATATTTCTATCGGTACATTAGAAGCATTATAGGGTCAATCTTTATCAATACCATGGAATTGCCTCTACTTATTTCTAAGTGAGAGAACAAATTGGTGTTACTCGGCCCCACCGTAATCCTCCACTCTACTTACAAACCTATATTTCTACCAGTGCTTGAAGTTTAAGATACTTATTGTCTCTCAACCAACAATGATTAAAGAGAGAGATTCATAGGCACATCCACATTTATAATAACAAAGCAAAACCAAAGATAATATAAATATCAAATCAAAGAGTTTATACAACCCTAGCATAGATATTCAAGCCACCATTACATCTATGATTCAGTACAAAGAAGAGATAAATCCAATTTAAAACAATAAGAAATAGGTTCCCCCTTTGTTTTGAACTTCTCCCCACTAGATTTGGCCTTGAAACCCTTCGTATCGCTTCTTTGGAGCCCTAGTCACACCCCCCCAAATGAGAGATGATCAAACCCTAGAAAACCAGCCTAGTTTTTATATCCAAATACCGGCTAAAAAGTGACATCTTGATGTTAATTTATTTCTTGTGGAGCTGCTTCAAATTTCTTTACTTAACATCACATGTATTCGGGTCTACATCGCGGATGTCTTCTATCAACACAACGGTCGGATGACCATTGCAACTCGGATCGAGCTGAAATTTTAATCGAAAGTGTTCCTAACTTATTGGTCTTCAATTGGAACTGTGGAAAATTGATTTGGAGTCCTGTGAGCTCTTCCAAGAAATTCTCGATCTCGCCTTCTTTTAAGCTACCTACAATCCTTTTCCCTTTTACTCCTTATGCTCCTTTGTCATGGAACACCTATCTATTTGCTCCAAGATCATCCATATCTTGCTCCAATGGACTCATCATCCATCATCCAATATTAAAAACACTTGCATTTATGTATAAACTAATCCATTTAGTATAGAAATTCACTAAAACAAGTGTGCATGCTAGTTGAGGTAGAGTTTATACAAAAATAACCCAAATTGGCTCTTTTGAATACATCATTAGATGGCCATATTTGGTCTCAATCTAGCATAATATAAAGTCATCTAAATAGCTCTCTTTTGAGAGCTATAAGCCGTGTCATCTTATACACGACCATGTCTTCAACAGTCTGAGTGCGCTTATTTAATTGATTTTTTATTTGAATTTACACACCCATGGACACGCCCGTGACATATCTCACAGGGCCGTGTCATGCTCTGTTTTGGTACTTCTAGCTTCTAATTTCTCCAGAATTTGCTTCTTTTCTCCAAAGTGTTGAATTATCTGCCAATTTACAGAAAACACCCAACAACGTACAAAAGTGGGAGAAACTATGCTAAAATGGATCCAAAAGGGCATGGAATATGATAAGAAAATATGTATAATTATGCACTCATAAAATACCCCCACACTTACACGTTTGCTTGTCCTCAAGCAAAGAAAAATATAGAATACAAGTGAGATGATGAGTGCCTGATCTCCAATCTCATAAATATTTAGGAGTCCCTCTTGTGTCCGGGTAAACATAGTGTCAGGTGTCAAGACAGTGTTTTTTTATTTTTTTTTAAATAGGTCCTACTTTGTACTCGAACTCCCCACGTGTGTGTATAACCCTTTCCATGGTGCCACCTATTAGCTTAGGCCCAGCCCAACTAGTATGAACATACTATTTTTGACTCTTTTAGCTGGGGGTAGTAGCTTCATACATCTAATGTGGTAGACTTTTCCCTCGTAAGTCATCAAGTGAACATTTGTGGGATGCCTAATATTAGACTACTCTAATAGCTGCTTTTACGCCTAAAAGTGATAGATCTTTCTACCATCTTTCTCACATTAGTATGACATCCCTAATGGATCGACTTTCCTTTTATTCTAGCTAGCTTGTTCAACAAGGATTTTTTTTTATTTTTCTTTTTAAATAAGAAACTAATTCTTAGATGGTTAGACTAACTAAAATGTGAATCTAAGTGGGTAAGTGATAGCAAAGCCAGGCTTTGTGCTCAAGTTTTTGTGAGGTGTCAAGTAAAAGTAAGACCACACACACACACACACACACACACACACACACACATATATATATATATATATATATATTTGAAAAAATTGACGCCTAACATTAATGTCAACCTAGATCCCAAGAGGACTCCCAATCATTGACTATCATAAATCATATTAAACCAATATTCATCATAATCAGATAGGTACAGCTAATCCCTCCCCCATACATAAACTATACATTGTCCCCAATGTACCCAATGTATGCATAATAAAGAGAATATGAAAGCAAGATAAAAAACAAAGGAAAACGAGATCACTCTACTTAACTGGGTGGTGGTGCTCGTGTGAAGATTCCTGACAAATTCTTTTGCCATGATTTCCAAAGTACCCTGTGATATAAGAACCACAAAAGTGATGCTCGAAGTGTGATATTTAGAGATGCGAAATCATGGTGCCTCGTTTTTCCTAAATAAAAGAAAAGTACAAAAGTGGTGATAAAATAAAAAGAAAACTCCCGGTGCTCACCATCAGGCCTCATCATCCTGTGACCAACGGTCTTGTTGTCATCGGCCGGCCTCCACCCGCACGCCTCTCATGGTGCGCGGTAGGTGCGCGCGTGTGGTCAGGTAGGTACCGGTGATTGCCCCTCACTGATCAAAAAGTAGACGGTCCCTATTAGCGAAGTCTAGTCGTATCTTGCCTCGACTAGGTCCGCCTTTAGAGTCGGGCAGTGTTAGTAGCAAATGATAGAGTGAGGTGGTAATGTAGTTGTACCACGGTGGCCGAAGTTTGCCGATCGGTTCCTACCTCTGAGCCGTCATGTCTCACTCGATGACTTCGGTGAAATTGTCCCTCGACGCTTAGGATCGTGGTCAAACTATCCCCGAGAGCCCTAGTGTCTCCATCTTGATCTCTATGGTCCCTTCCTTGCCATCATCGTCACCTGCCTGGCTCCTCCCCCAATGAACCCATCCTATGGGCAAGTCCGAGCAATGTATGGGCCCGCCAAGATGGTCCGGATCCCGAGGTAGGTACCTCATGCTGAGTAGGAATCGGGCGACAAGCCAACCTAAGTGGATTGGGATTCCTCCCGCCATGCTCCTCGGGAGTAGGGAAGAGGGAAGTCTTGGGTGTTGACTACCCTCGTGTTGTCGCCTTCGCCATGTAATGGAATACGCGAGGACGTGAGTGGATAAATCCGAGGTTAGGGGTCCTAAGTGTGTCGACTTTCGACCGCTACTGGGTCGCATTCTCACTGCATTAAGCATCAACCTATAGTCAAGCTCTCACCTCAGATGGTGTCCCTCATGGAGCATCGAGGGAGCAAGACTCGCTGGTTTGTGTATTCTCCCTCATCATATAGTCCCAAGTGGAGGGAGAACTCGGTGTAGCTCATCATGTGCATCGCCTCTCAACTAGAATCAATCTCATCCGCCCGCGTGCCATAAAAAGCGGGTGGTATCTCCTCGGGTGATTGTGAAGGTGGCAGGACCTCTAGAGTGAGCTCCTAGCATGTCGCCTCCTCAATCGCGGAGTAGCCTCCCTCCAACCTCCTACCTCAAGTAGGCTGTTGAACTCTTCTACGAGTCCCACATCCTTCGTGACCCTAAAATCAATAGATTGGGTTTCCCCAGAGTTCTTGTGGTGTAGTAATGCATATACCTCCTACTATGGATCTCTAATCCAAAGCTTTGCTCAGTGGTCGTGGAGCTTCCTTCTCCCTCTTCCTCTTTGGAGGTTGGACCGAGAACTCCATGCTCTCACGGTGTTGGTGATAGACACGGGCGCAGGGAGTGTGACACGGCTGCCAGCTACGCTGAATGGAGGTTACAAATTGGGCAAGTGGTCTCGTGACACGCACTAATTTGTGCCATGGCGTAAAAGCGCCGCCTCGAGGAGGGCTCGTTGGAGTTTTGGAGGCGTAAAGGGGTGCTCGCTGCGGTGGAGAATAGAGAAGAGAGGGGCTACTGCTTGTGGTCAGTAATGCCTCTTTTTGCAATTAAAACGCCAGATTTTTGAATCTTCAGGCAAGACATTACCGTGTCATTACCCACACCATTGTTTGGATTGGTCACATGCCCGCGTACCTGGGCGTGTGGTCCTCTGTCTTGCATTTGATTTCTCTGTGTTTTCTTCCTGAGCGCGACACGCCTTGGCACACGCCGATATCGCTGGGCATTTGATGCTCTATATCTTGGTTGCTGTTCAGTCGTGTTTTCCAAGGGCGATACGCCTTTCCACACGCCCTTGTCGAAGGGCGTGTGGTGGTATGTAACTTCTCTCAGATATTATTTTTTTCCCTATTTTCCTTCTTCATTATCCCGCTTCGCCATCAATTCTCTATTTTTGTACTCGGGGTATTCCTTGTGATTGGATAGGTAAACAGCAACTGTGATAAAAAGGACCAAGAAATGGGACGTACCAAAGCAAAAAGTGGCAAAAGACCCCACTAGTAGAGAAGTGCACGGCGTGTTCTCATTAAACACGGCCGTGTTTCAAGACTGCGTAAAATCTCGGATAAAGACTCGCTACCGTGATGCGCTTATGAAGAGCATGGGGTGCTCCATTAAACACCGCTGCTTCAAGACAACACGGACAAGTTTCCGTGATGAGCACGGCTACTTGCATTTCATGATTAAGATTCTATAAATAGCCGCGATAAACCCTAGAAAGCAACTTTGGTCGAAAGGCCTCAAGGCGATTCTCATCAAGGCAGCCTAGGGTTCCTGTGGAAGAGTCAAGGCGAGGAGAAACCCTAGGGAAGATTTTTATGTCTATCTTTATGGTCTCCTCTTATATCTTAGTTATGGTATTCTATAGCATGAGAGGCTAAACTTCTATAGTGCCTCGCATATACATAAAACCCTAGGATGAACTTGTTAATTGATTTTCTAATATGATTTGGTTTTTCTTTATAATGATTCTTGATTAGCATCCTGATTGTTTGTGTTTACAACTCTGTGTGGTTTCACTTGAGTAAGCCATATCATTAATTTCCTCAATGGATAGCATTAGCATAATATTGTTCTACTTTGGATGGTCATGTGGTTAGTATTATTGCATTTGCCAGGAGTTGTTACCTTTTCTGATATCCATTTGTGTTTTTCCATGCATAGGCCCCAGTCATCTACCATAGTGACAGAGCATTCAAGATTACTCTCGATGTTTATGCGAGGATGATTTAGGATTGTTAGAATATTGTATTAGCCTAGGGATTCATCTAGATAGGTCGACAGCCGATATAAATGTCACAATATACATGAACATCACATGAGATCAAAAATGCAGTTGAGAAGTATAATTGCTACATTGTTTAGGAATTGTTAGTAATTAGCAAGTAATAGGGAATCAATCACTAGAAAGGGAATTCTTGGAGGATTGTGATATGAGGTGCCATATCTCCCTCCGATTTACCTAATCCATAATTATTCAGCATCGCCTTTTTAATTAAGATATCCAACCACACCAATTATCATACATTGTTAGGTTAGGCTAGGTAATAAAGAATAATTAGTACCTAGTATCCATCAATGTGGATTCAATCGCCTCTACCTTTGGGTACATTACTACTTGATTTACCCTCAGATACTTTGGAGATTGTCGCGCATGTCTATACGTGTATTAAGTTTTTGGTATTGTTGCGAGGAACTGGTTGTTCTAGGAACATTAGAATTTATTATCATATCTATTTTTCTTTATTCCATCTAAAAAAAGGAAAAAAAAGAGAGAAGAGGAAATTCTATCGTGCCCTTGAATAACTGAGCAATCTCTCTTCCAGGTAATAAAGAGCAGAGTCTAAACTAAATGACTCAGAATGGGCAACCCCCACTCAAAGACCTCTTGGCACACCACGTACACTACAACAAGACAACGATCCACAAACTAGAACTTACAAAGATAGAACAACTTGATCTAGAAGAGGTTATTCGCAGGTTCAAGGAAAGCACAAACAGATTCATACAATCAACCTCCAATAAGATAAACACGATTGAACAAGTCGCATATATCACAATAAACACCGATGAACTCGACTGTTATAATGGGATGTGTACCAAGAAAATCAACAAGAAACTTAGTTCGATTAATTGAAGCGGAGACAGAAATTAAATACACCCATGAATAATCTAGTCCCTAGGAAGATCTAAGAAATGAAATATGGGTGAAAATTATATCGTCCATTGAAAACCCCCTGTAATTAGAACTCAAAATCTACCCGAAAGTACTTGGAGTACAGTATATTTTAAGAAGGCATGAAACTTCAAGTGATCATCGCACCGATCTACGTATGGGTCAAAAAGGAGAAGTTGTTGGCAATGCTAAAGCGGCACAAGATAGCTATAGCATGGAAGATAGCCGGAGTATCAATGGAAGCAACCCCGCATTTTGCACACATAAAATATTGATGGAGGAAAACTACAAAACCTAAGGTACAACCTAGTCAGTAGATTGAACCCCAATATGAAGGAGGTGGTGAAAGCGAAGTGAAAAAGCTACTAGACACCGGGATTAATTTACCCCTATCTCGATAGCCCGCGGCTCACTCGCTGCAAGTCGCCCCCAAGAAAGGAGGAATGATCGTGGTGCGTAATGATAGGAACAAACTCATCCCAACAAGGATTGCCATTGGATGGAGGGTATGAATTGACTATAGAAAATCAATGATTCCACCCAAAGGACCACTTTCCTCTGTCATTCATCGATTAGATGTTAGAACGGCTTTCAGGTCACCATTATTACTGCTTCCTGGATGGTATGTTTAGATATCTACCGATCCCAATAGCTTTTGAAGATCAAGAAAACCATGTTCACCTGCCCATACAGTATGCTTGCTTATTGCAGAATATCTTTTAGTTTATGTATTGCTCCAGCCACTTTTCAACGTTGCATGATATCTATCCTTGATGATTTTCTAGAAGACATCATGGAGGTTTTTATGGATGACTTTTTGGTATTTGGCGATTCATTTAACTTGTGTCTTCATAATCTAGGAAAAGTTTTGCAATGGTGTGAAGAAACAAATCTAGTCCTAAATTGGGAAAAGTGTCACTTTATGGTACAAGAAGGAATGGTCTTGGGTTACAAGATCTCCAAACAAGGCATAGAGATAGATAAGGAAAAAATTGAAACCATTGAAAAACTATCACCCCTAGTGTCAATCAAAGCAATTAAGAGTTTTCTAGGGCATGCTGGCTTTTATCAGAGGTTCATAAAAGATTTTTCAAAAATCACAAAACCTCTGACTAAACTGCTAGAGAAAGACGTACTATTTAACTTTGATCAAGAATGCATGGAAGCATTTACAATTTTAAGGGACCAATTAATAAAAGCTCCAATCCAGCTACTCAGTTGGAGCTTCACCTTTGAACTAATGTGCGATGCAAGTGATTTTGAAGTTGGAGTAGTTCTAGGTCAAAGGAAGGATAAACACTTTCGGTCCATCTACTACGCAAGAAAGACGTTAATCTAAGGCGCAAGAAAAACTACACAACAATCAAATGGAGCTTATTGGGCAAGTGGTTTATGCATTTGATAAATTTCTTCCATACTTGATCTTATCGAAAGTCATTGTTTTGTACCGACTATGACGCTGAGGTACTTGTTGAACAAACACGATGCTAAAACTTGCTTAATACATTGGGTGTTACCTTGCGTAAATTTGATTCTCAAATTTGGGATAAACGAGGGCGTAAAACGTAGTTGCGCACTTCACTTATCTCGATTGGAAAGGTTAGACGAAGCGAAGATGGAAAAGGGTGAAGTCAATGACGCATTCCCTGACGAGCAGTTACATCCCACGAAAATAATAGAAAAGATAGAGACCCCATGGTTCGTAGATTTCACAAACTATATGGTGGGACACATCACCTCGACAGGCCTTTCTACCCAAGAAAAAAAGAAATTCTTTGACCTATGGAACTACATATTGGAGGACCGGTACTAATACAGAGTCTGTGCAGACAAGTAATTCGAAGGTGTGTGTCTTAACTCGAAGGCCAGGAAATAATAAGACACTGTCACACAGGACCAACAGGTGGCCACTTCAATACAAACCGAACAACTGAAAAGTCTTCATGGCTGGATTCTTTTGGCCCTCAATATTCAAGGACACAAGGACTTTCATGTGAAAAATGTCAAAGAATAGGTAACATTTCTAGATGCGACGAGATGAGCCAAAGTCCAATCCAACAATATGGGAATCGACTTTATGGGAACCTTCCCAAACTCCAACGGAAATAAATACATTTTGGTCGAAGTAGACTATTTCCAAATGGGTGGAAGCACAAGCCTTGCTGATAAATGATGCAAGAGTAGTAGTCAAGTTTCTGAAGAAACTATTCTCTCTCTGCTGCGACACACCACGGCAAACATCACGCATCGGGACACCTTTTTGGAATAGTCAGTTTGAACAAACTTTGAGGAAATATGGAGTAACACACAAAATGGCGACCCCATACAACCCTCAAACAAGCGGTCAAGTCGAGGTATCAAATCGAGAACTTAAGTGGATCCTTAAGAAAACAGTATAACGTAATAGACGTGACTTGTCCAAAAGATTAGACGATGCATTGTGGGCATACGTAATCCATTATACAAGACACCAATAGGGAGTACCAGTGACGTGGTTGGTTTATGGGAAGGCCTACAATCTACACAAGTAGAATTAGAATATAAAGCGTTACTAGGCTTAATGTAAGTTCCTTAATTTTGACATGGCAAAACTATATAAAATGAAAATTTCAATTGAAACGAACCGGAGGAATTGCGCAAAAAGTCGTACGAGAACACAAGGATATACATGGAACAGGCAAGAAAGTTTCACGATGAAAACATAAAGAAAAGATAACATTTTTAGGTAAGAGATCAAGTTATGCTTTTTAACTTACGACTTCATTTATTTCCAGGAAAACTCAAGTCAAGATGGTTAGGCGCGTTCACAATTATGCAAGTCCTCCCACATGGGGCAATTGAAATCACACACCCATCCAAAGGTACTTTTAAGGTTAATGGATAACGCCTGAAGCCATATTTATCACGTGACAGTTCCTACAACACAGAGCGAGAGAAATTTCTTCTCTATGACCCATCATAAGGATAGAGAAACGTCAAGCTAGTGACTTTAAACAAGCCCTTATTGCGATGCAACCCAAGCTCGAGCCACTAACATACAGAAGGAAGGATCACACAGCATAGTGGAGGAAAAATCAATAGATAGTTGCACGGCTAAGAGCATGGCCATGCTTTAGGCCGTGCAACTTTCAGGATACCAAAAGGCGGGGTGTAAACATTGAACACGAGTATGCATATCAAGAACACTACCGCTTATCAAAACACCTACCAAGCTTCCAAAGAGCTCAACTGCGTGCTTATCAAACACACCAGTGTTTCAGAGCGTGCATACCTCTGGATATTCAAGACAAGAGTCCCCCATCAAGCACGACCGTGCTTCCTTGAAATACGGCCGTGCTCAATCACGCGGCCTGAAGTGAGTCGGGTTTTTAAGAAAACCTATCATCACCAAGCCACCGCCACAACCCTCCAAAATCCCTTCTCATTCCCTCAATAGTGCAACCTCGAGATTTCACTCAAAATTGCAAAATACAAGCACCCTCCACCAATGTCTAATCAAGCAAACTACCATTCAACCATCACCAAGAAAGATGTCAAGAAGAGAAGACCACATTACCCCCAACCAAGAATTCCACGAACAAGCCCACCGTGAATAGATACACGCTTGGCTACAACAATAACTAGGATTCAAGAACTTCAGGGACAAATGATTGGAACATCCTCAAGAATTAGGTCTCGCCAAGGAAACCCGAAGCTAGTGACTACGGGATCATGGGATCGCGTGCTAGAAATAAACGATCCATCATACCGAGAACTCAAAATGGAGGTACTCATTTATAATCACAATCATCGATAGGGGGCGCCCATGTCACCGACATGATCAAATCTAATTCCAAATACAAGGTGCAAGGAAAAAGATGAGGCGGATGCCAATTCACACTCTACCTCGACCTCCTACAACCTTGAAGTTCACCAAAATACAAGAATACAATCTATTAAAAAGCACATAGGCCACCAGGACACGTGGCTCCCTAAGAAGCATAGCCGAAGAGTGCTCAAAGACATGATCCACAACACATTCCGTGAAGTCTCAAAGGCTTCCCTCACTTTCGATCCCTCAGCTCTCGTGTACAATGATGCAATTCTTAGTCGTTTCATAACAAGACCGGGCGATAATGGTCAGCAACAAGGATTTCCTATTCCTACTAAGTATGGTGGACGGATTCAAATTACACTTAGGATGGATGATTGCACAATTCCTTCTTTATCAAGGAACCGACCCCAAGGTCGGGGTTCTATTCATTGGACTATACATTACAAGACTTGCCAAAGGGATAAATGTATTATCGACAACAATAAGAGGAATGATGGTGGCCGGGAGTTCAACCCTGATCACTATTGCGACCTTATGAGCAATGAAGATAGTGCGAGCCATATAGACTATTACTATAGGGGATTATTAGGGCATACGTTTCAAAATATAGGACCCACCGAGGCACTAGATTCAAGAGACACAACAGACCCAACAGAGCACCTCCACCTCCTCCTCCATCACGTAGAGCACCTACAAAGCACCTCCCACCATCAACCCATCACATTCACCAAGGCGTGCACTGCTAATCAGACATTTCTTTACTAATTGCCGGGTGGGCGGAGTCGACTTTATGTCCTCCTCGCAACATACCGTGGAGCCGACTACCCACCGCCGACATGGCCTCCGGCCTCACTGATCGACTATAGACCCGATCTAGAGGATGCGCCAATATTTGATGACAAGGATGTTGCACGATAATCTGCTGATGAGGACAATTTCTTCAAGATTTGATCATCATCTCTATCTTTTTTATTTTCTTTTCACCACTTTTGTACTTTTTTTTTCACTTTAGTTGAGTCAGTCTGTTAATAATGTTTTAGTCTTAAATATGCTATGGGGTTTTACCTTTCTTTGCCTTCAATGTTCTTCAAAATAAATTGAGATTCACACTTTGGCAGAACATACTAAATGAAAAGGACGAGAACAAATGTAAAAGAACCACAAATGAATTAGGTTATCTTCCTCCCATCTTGCTCTCACGTGACATCATATTCATTTTTAGTGCATATATTGTGTGCATTATAGACAAATTACACGACCATTTAAGTCCTGGGAGGGATTATTATCGAGCGTTTACTATACTGATATAATGGGTGCCGATTTAGGATGATCTATGAGAAAACTCGGAGAGGAGTCCTCTTTGAGTCTAGGTTTGAGTCTAGGTTAATATATATATATATATATATATATATATATATATATATATATATATATATATATATATATATTCCTACTTATAGCCTTTACTTGACACCTTGCCACAAAAATTTTGTAGCACAAACTCTTAATTCTGCTTGTCACTTGCCTCACTTAGGTTTGAGCTCAACCTTAGTTTAACCATTAGAGGAGAGCTGATTCATTTTCTGATTATTTTGAAGAAAGTATGTTATATATAAAGAAAAGTCAAAAACAAAATGGAAGAAAACAAAAAATAAAGAAAAAGAAAAAATACATTTATTATGTCCTACTAATCGGTAAGTCGGATCCATTAAGGATACTTGCTGTGCCTGCAGAAGTTGGATCCATTAGGGATGCTCTACTCTGTGATAGAAAAGATGGTAGAAAGAGCTTATTATCTTTGAAGCCGCGAAAACGTATTTTATATAGTCATACCTTAGGGCACCGCTAAATGTTCACTAGATTTCACCTACCAGGCAGGAAAAGGCCACCTCATCGGGATGTACAGTTGAAATTACCCTCAGCCTGAGGAATAGAGAGCAGTAGTTTTGCAAATAAGAGTATATCTCACCAAATGGGCGGACTTGTTTTCAGTGTTTAGGGACCGTTGGAAAAAGGCTATACACACACACGTGGGGAGCCCCTTTACAAGGTAAGACCTATCTTTCTCTATAAAACCGCGTGCACCCCACAAATGTTTTCCCGAAAGCAATCTCTAGGGACTCAACTTTTTTGAGACCTAAGATCACGCACTCATCACCTTTTTGGGATCCATATATTTCTTTTGCTTGGAGGACAATCAAACGCTCAAGTGTAGGGTACTTGACAAGTGCACATGGCACCTCCTTACCATATTTATACATGCACTTTATCCTACTTTCGGGCAACACCTCATACTTTTGTACTTCTAGGCATTACTTAGTTATTGGAAAGATAAACAGCAAACTGTGGTAAAAGGAACATGAAACAAGACGTACCAAATCAAAAGGGGCAAAAGACCACACTTGCAGAGAAGTGCACGGCCGTACTCTCATTAAATATGGCCATACTTAAGACTGTGCAACTCTTTGGATAAAGACGCATCAACCGTGATGCAGTTATGAAGAGCACGGGCATGCTCCAGATTAAACATAGCCGTGCTCAAGCCAACACGGGCGTGCTTTAGATGAGCATGTTCGTGCTTCACAGATTAAAATTCTATAAATAGCTGCCACGTAAACCCTAGAAAGCAACTTTTGGCAGAGTAGTCTCGGGCGATTCTTGCTGCAGCAGCTAGGGTTCCAAGGAAGAGTCAAGGCGAGGAGACCCAGAAAGATTTTTATGTCCATCTTTATCGTCTCCTCTTGTATCTTAGTTATGGCATTCTATTGCATGAGAGGCTAAACCTTCTATGGTTCCTCAGACACATAAACTCTAGGATAAACTTGTTGATTGATTTTCTAATATGATTTGGTTTTGCTTTATAATGATTCTTGATTAGTATTCTGATTGTTTGTGTTTACAACTCTGCGTGGTTTCACTTGCGTAAGCCCGATCATTTATTTCCTCAGTGGATAGCATTAGCATAATATTGTTCTGCTTTGGATGGTCATGTGGTTAGTATTATTACATTAGCCAGGAGTTGTTTCCTTTTCTGATATCCTTGTGTAGTTTTCCATGCATAGGCCTGGAGTCATCTACCCTAGTGGGATAGAGCATCTAGTATACTTGATGTTTATGCGGCTGATTTAGGACGTAGAATATTGTATTAGCCTAGGGATTCATCTAGATAGGTCGTAGCTAGACATAGATGCCACGGCTTACATGTCATCAAGAGCGATTTTGTGCCACATTGAGAAGTGTAATTGCATATTATCCAGGAATTGTTAGTAATTAGCCAGCAATAGGGAATCATTCACTAGCAAGGGAATTCTAGGAGGATTGTGATTTGAGGTTCCATATCTCCCCTCTGATTTACCCTAATCCCTAATTGTTCACATTAGTCTTTTAATTAAGACATCCAACAACACCAATTATCATACATTGTTAGGTTAAGCTAGGTAATAAAGGATAATTAGTACAAGTATCCAAATCCCTCAGAGATTCGACTATCCTACCTTTGGGTACTTTACTACTTGATCGACCCCGTATACTTGCGAGAGATTGTCACACATATCTGTGTTGGTATCACGCTGTTTGCGTGTCCTCCACCTTGTCTCCCATGGTTTTTTCTCATTATTGAAAGGACTTGCTATTTGTGTTTCTGGTTTTCCTCTATTTCCTCCACCCCCAAGGGGGTGGTTCATCCTAAAAGATGTCTTCCAGTTGGTCCTTTAGTAGTTCATCTTGCACAAAATTAGAAACGAGATCGTC
Source organism: Dioscorea zingiberensis (assembly GCA_026586065.1). NCBI lineage: Eukaryota > Viridiplantae > Streptophyta > Magnoliopsida > Dioscoreales > Dioscoreaceae > Dioscorea > Dioscorea zingiberensis. The sequence goes on along the minus strand of CM048825.1, from coordinate 25,439,411 downwards.
AATATGATCAACAAAGTGGTAGGAATTATTAGTCTCTATTGGGTGTCATATGGCAGATTGAAGCTTGAACTCGACCCGCTATTCTATGACTCTTAGTGTTATCCGTCTGTCCTTGATGTCAAATAAAGCCTTTGCTATTTTCAGGAACGGTCTCCCGAGGATAAGAGGTACCTCTACTTGATCGTCCAGGTCTAGTATGATGAAGTCTACCGAGAAGATAAACTTATCTACTTTAACTAATATGTCCTCAATGATTCTTCATGGTTGACAGATTGATCGGTTGGCCTTTTGTAGTGTTACCTTGTTGGCTTGGGTTCTCCGAGTTGTAATTTTTGCAAAATTTAGTATAGCATGATGTTGACACTTGCTCCAAGATACTCTAATGCATTCTCATCTACCAATCCTCCGTATGTAGCCTCTTGGGTCTTTTTCCTTCTTTGGGATTATTTTGGTAGGATTGCTGAACATTGCTCACTTAGAGTT